>OY744475.1:187957242-188420063 GCA_963556175.1 Tipula confusa | reverse complement strand
TGGTATCATGTAAATCCTCCGTGTTTTGAGTTGGTATCATGTAACCTTATTATAGCAGTATTAATAATTATTTTTCGTTAGTGATTTTTTTTAATCACTAAAAGTCGTGCTTAATCCCTATGCTGTTCAAGTATACACAATAATTTATGGTAAAATAACACTTCTAACTGAATGAACAAAGCCAAGATTAAATCAACTGTTATTTTCTATTCCAATTTTCAACGCCACCTAATAAGACATAGTTTTATATGAAAATACAATTTTAAGAGGTATATGAATTTATGTCTAGATAGTGTCTTTTGCCTCTAACAGAAACTACACATAGTGTTATTTTAAATATGTGAATTTCCGTAAGTACTTTAAGGATTGCATAGAGTCAAATTCCATTTGAAAGAGAATTAAACATAGTCAAATTCAATGTGGACAGTTCATTTTCTGAAAAAATTGGACATACTGTCGTATGCCTCTGAAGTACAGATATATACGATTACTAAATTATTAGATTAAAAAAACTCAAACCTTAATTTTATGTATAGCTCTCACATGTATTACAACAATAATATTTTAGCAAAACATAAAAAAATTTTAAATTTAAAATATGTAACCAATGGGAAATATCACAAGCCAGTTTTACAAAATAGTCAATTTGTCCTTAGGGTCTGTATATATTAGTTAAAAAAGGTTAAAAAGTGTTAAAAATTAAAATTTTGACGTCTTATATAAATGTATTCCCCACCAAAACAAATTAAAAAATTTAACGCGGTATGGACCGCAACTAAATTTTGACAAATAATGTTAAAAATTTCTAACCTCACATTTTAGTTGAGATTATGATTTGATGTGATAAATGTTATTGATGTGATAGAAATAGTAATACGATAAATAAAAGGAGAAAATTCGCAGAATAAAGCCAGACCGTTATTTTGAATATTTTGTCGTGATGCGATTCATTTGGAGTGTCTGTGTGAATTCGTTAAAAAATAGTTAAAATTTTGACATAAGGATTAAAAAAAAAAAAAATTATTCACCATTAAATTTATCGCGGCAGAGACCGTATATTGACATTGGAGTTAAAAAACATAACCTTATATTTTCATATGAGAAACATGTACACTAATAGACTCATCACAAAATTAATAATATTTTGAATATGGTGGTTTTTGGTGGATTTTTTGGATTATTTCGATGTGTTGTTAAATTAATTTGAAATGCATCATTTTTGTTTACTAAGATCTATAAAAAAATAAAGTTGCTACAATCCAATAACAAAATTATATTTTGATCTTTGCCAAAAATTCAAATAACAGTTCTACGGGTTAATGATAATCCGATATTTTTATTTTATATCGCATTATATACATTATTTGGTTAATTTTATTTTATCAACCAACAACATATTTAAGCTGCAAACAAAAGTGAGCGGCCCTTAAAACATATATATAACGTGTTCCCCTAATAAATTTCCTAAAATCTCCTTTCAAACGGATTTATCTTGATTTTCTTTTATATCATCATTTAATTGGATATTGATAATCGGATTACAATTAAAATTGGAATACGAATGAGGAATTTAATTTCCAAGTTGTGACCCTTGTATAATCTTGTATTTATTAAACATGAAAATATAAACGAATTCACTCAGCAAAATTTTTCACCTCGTTAAAAAAAGTTCACTATATGGTGCAACAAATTGTTAACAAAATAATTTTAACATTAACACAGGCCTTTAAAGATTGTTGATTGTCAACTATACACAACTTTTTGGCATATTGATACAAACACTTAACTGCAATTTGAACTTAAGGCAAACTAAGCAAATAACACATTTGAATTAAATGCGCCTTATCTGCAAATTATATAAGGAGTTTCTGATTAAAATACTTTAGTTAAGTTATTTTTGATTAGACCAAGCTTCTTTTTTCTGTTAGAAAGAAATATATTTTAGCTAATTACACATTTTCTGAATATATCTTTCACATCATTCACATTTTTGCGAGAATGACGTTTTATAATACCAAAAAGCGATATCGCATGAAAATGCGAAATTATTTTGAAAGTTACTAATAATAATTATAATTAATAACTATAATCAGAACGCGTTAAAAATGACAGACCCAAATATAAATAATTGTCGCTCTAAACATTTTTAAAATAATATATATATTGGTTTAATTAAAAAGTTTTTAAGTAAATCTTGATAATCGGAATTTTTAACAAACACTTATACATTTTCATAATATCTTCCTCGAGTTAAAGCGACAGTTGACTGTCCATGAGCGACTAAACGTTTTTTTATTTTTGATTGTTATTGCAAAATGACTTGTTATTGGAAAACTGACGATGCTTCTTTCTGAACAGCAAAATATTTTCGCTCGGATTTTGAGACCAACGGAAGCTAAGAACGTAGTTCTTTGACATCGTTGTCATTTAGTGCAATCACTCAGATATCATCTGATATGCCAGAACCTGGTTAGATTGATGGTACAACATTTTGTTCTGAGGTGTTTGAAATTAAAGAGTATCGGGGAATGAACATCTCCTTGTCGTACACCAGAGCTAATTGCAAAAATTCCTGATAGTTTGTTCCCAACTTTAACACAACATTGTGATTGCATTCCTGTTATTTTAGATAAAAGAACACATTTGTCAGGTATTCCCAGAGATCGAAAACCAAAACATTAGCTATCATGGATTGAGTCATAGGCTTGTTGGAAATTCAAAAACATCTGATGTTTGTCACGAGATGTTTGTCACGATCATGGCCTATAAATTTGGCAGCCAACCGATAAGATCTTGGATAACCCGAGACCTTCCGTTATAATTTAACACATGGTCAATTTGACTTCGGGACGCCTTACGAAGGTGTGTGTATCCATGTTTCCAAGTGGATATTTTTATGAGGAAAGAATGTGCTAGCCACAATGAGGTCATGCGTGACCGCAAAGTGCATCATCCCATTATTGGTTGCTAGATCGTCTTGGAAATACATACCTATGTTTTCACATAAGTCAGTCTGATTGTTGCTAGCTCTAGTATCAAAGTCAACAACCACTATTCTGACGTCGTGCTCCTTTGGGTTTCCTTACATCAGTGATTTACACCAGTATTTAAATAAATGTACCACTTTTTGATTTTTCCGCGAGAAAATTCAAAGATAGACAATGGATGCATTCTTGGTCCATAGAGCCACAAAAGTAAATAGCCACGTCACTCTTTTTGAATGTTGTATGGGTATAGGAATTACTCGAAATCGTTGATTTTTGATCGTGCTGCAGTTTACACTTCAGATTCTTGAAGTTGTCACGTTTCTCTTGGTTACCAAACTTAAATATTGGAACGAAACAAATAAACTACAGTTGATACTCTCAAATTGTTGTAGTTGCGCCGGGAACCGCTCAGAACTGGACATTTTAAACCTGGATATTTCAAAATAGGATATTTCGACATGAGATTTAAACTTAAAATGATTTTTTAGGGAAGTTCTGGAATATGGCCAATTAAGGAGGATCTTAGCGAGTTCTTAACCGATTTTGATGAAATTCGATACGTAGGAAAACAATGATATTCTATAATGATTTTTGGGAAAAGTTCTGGAATATGGCCAGTTAGGAAGGAAATCGGCGAGTTCTTATTCGATCGTAATGAAATTGGGTATGTAAGATGAAAATGGGATTTAAAAATGAGTTTTTGGAAAAGTTCTGGAATATGGCCAGTTAGGAAGGAACTCGGCGATTTCTTAATCGATTATGATGAAATTCGATATGTAGGATGAAAATGGGATTTTAAAATGATTTGTTGGGAAAGTTCTGGAATAAGGCCAGTAAGGTTCCATACTTGAATATTTCTAAGGAGAGAAATAGAATTTTCCTTCACTTAATGTTTTTTTCTTTAATTGTATAATTAAATTTGATTTTAGAACCTTTTTTGGGAAAACCTCTAGAATATGGCCAGTAAGGTTTCATACTTGAATAATTTTAAGCAGAGATAGAATTTTCATTCACTTAATGTTTTTTTTTAAATTGCTGCTTTTCTCATCTTATTAAAATAATCATTGACTTGTAAAAATCATTTTTAAATCACATTTTCAGCCTACGAATTTCATCATAATCGGTTAAGAACTCGCCGAATTCCTTCCTTGTTGGCCATATTCCAGAACTTTTTCAACAAATCACTTTAAAATTCCATTTCCATCCTACATATAGAATTTCATCATAATCAGTTAAGAACTCACCGAGTTCCTCCCTAATTGGCCATATCCCAGAACTTTCCAAAAAATTATTTTAAGTTTAAATCACATGTCGAAATATCCTGTTTTGAAATATCCAGTTTTGTACCATATCTCGTTTTGTACCTTATCTCGTTTTAAAATAGTCAGTTTTGAATTATCCTGTTTCGTCAAATCCAGTTGTAAAATATCCAGTTTCGTCCGGTACCCAGTTGCGCCATGTGGAGATATAATGATCAGTTGATGCGCTCAAAACGAATATACTATAGAAAACATTGAATGTCACTACAACTTTACTAACTGTTGTCAATGTAAAAAGAAATATCGTTGGCGAGTTAATGATTTAGTCCAATAAAAATCGACCTCAAATCCCCAAAATGCAAACCAACGAAGAGACACCACACATGTACTGTCAAAAGCTCTATGTAATGTGAAATTAGTTTCGCATTAATTAATTAAATATCGGATATACCCGTTTTATTTCAAATTTAATGCCACCTAATTTCAAAACAAAAAAAGTCAATGTTAAACCAACGATTCCTTCCTTCCTTTTTCGTTGATTATCTATATACTGTATTCTTTAAATTGAATGGTCATTTAAAGATTTTTTGTTAATGTTAAAACTTAAAAACCATTTTGGTTTTGCCTTTTTTGATTTGTTAGGCTATACAGTTTTTGTTAATTTGATTTCCTTTATAAATTTTACATTAGACTTAACAAGTACATATATATTGAACACGCACATGTGATGAACATAAAACCAGAGTGTCCAAAAGGTTTCGAAACGAATTGAATTTGCGGTAAAAACGAATCGTAAAGTTTAATAATTGTATAATGCGATTTTAACTATTATTCCAACATATGAACGTTAATGTTACAATTTGGGGTTACCAAAGGATTAGGGTAACCCCAAAAATCATTCAAACATATAAGATCGTCGCAGAACTTGTTCGACAAACGGTGTAAATTTTAACATATAAAATAAAACAGAATTTTTATCGACTTTTGGCTAGGAGATTATTTCGTGAGATTAAACATTCTGATTTTTGGAAATTTCTATTTTACGAGTATATTATACGATAATAATTTTGGTTTGTTTATGTAACACTGTGTCGTTAAAATGTGAATTGAATACTTATATAAAATAGTTGTGACTAATGATTATTTGGGTAAGTTAGTATTGCACGCTTTTACTTATGTTGACAGCCGTAGGTTGAACTTATTAGCATTTAATAAATAAATATATAAGTTTTGTTTATTGCTTTTTATTTAAGCCACTAGAAGTCAAATAAAATTCGTTACAGTTATGTTTTCGTTAGAATAGGTTAATTTGTAACAACTATTTCTAACCTGCTTCCATGAATTATTATTTCGCTGGGCCTAGCAAGTCGCCCACCTAAAGTGAGAGGTGAACAGTCCTTCGAAATTAAAAACTTTAATATTTTAAAAAGTTTCAAGAGTTGATCATTTAAGATTGCCTAATGTAATTTAAATGTTTCGGTAAAACAAATCGGAACAATATCAGATTTTCAAAAGATTAGAAGAAAAATTGCACATTTATAATAATCAATTACTGTTATTTCCACTTACGTTAATTTATGGAGGGTTAAATTTTTTTAAAAACATATTCATCATAAATTACAAATCCCAGTAGAGGACATTGACTGCTATGAACTGGTCTCTAGAAATGCTGATAGAACTAAATTGAGTTTCATCTCATTTAAAGTTGGTGTACAGTCCCCAGCATATGATAGAGCTTATGTGGGAGATATTTTGCCACTCGAATGCAGTATTAAACCATTCATTAATTTTCGACGTTCCACCAATGTTTTTGGCACCGCCTCATTGCCAGCACACCAGACAGATCAATCATATAGTAACGACCAATCAGCATAATAGTTTTTTGTTTTATTCCAGTTTTTATAACTTTAACTTATTACTTATAACAATTTTTAAATATTTTAGGTCATTCATGCATCGCCATCTCAATCAGTTTTCAACTGATTGAAAACGTATAGAAACTTTGGTTTTGTTAATGCTCGTAGTTTATTTGCTCATATTGATAAGTTAAGAATATTTCTCAGCAACAAAGGTCTCGATGTGTTTTGTGTTGCGGAAACATGGCTAACCAATAAAATAAATAATCATTCAGTTGCGCTGAATGGATTTAACATTTTAAGATATGACAAAGTTCATAAAACGGGTGGGGAAGTATGCATTTATTATAAAAAAAAGCTTTCAAGTTAGAATAATATACTCTTCTGTCTGTGGTAAAACTGAAGTATTAATGGCTGAAATGATACTTCCTGATCTGACAATATTGATCGTTGTATGTTATAACCCACCAAAAGCAGTGAATGCCAAGTTAAATGTTTTTTAGGAACTACTTTCATCATATATTTTAAATTATAGCCATTTTATAATTTGTTGTGATTTGAACTTCAATATTATGGATGCCTCTCATAAATGTCATAGTCTGCTGAAAGCAAATCACTTTATTACTGTTTCATATTCAGCTACCCGTGAGCATGCTTGGCTTGATTAATGCATTGTACCTAAATCTGATTATATTAGAGTTTGTGCGTCTAATCAATTAATCAATATACAATACCAGATATTTCAGATCATGGCTTAATTGTAATATTGAAAAGACCATGTTACAGCGTGATCATTTATATGCTAAATATAAAAGAACATCTGATCTAAAGTATCTGGATTTATATCGGAAAGATCGTAATGAAGTCACCAATTTGATAAGAACTTTGAAACAAAAATATTTTTTGGTAATGCTAAACTAACCATGAAAAGGATTTGGAACAATATTAACCATATCGGACTGCGTAATAGTAAGTCTAATGCTTTACACATAGACTTACAATGTGGTTACACATAGTATGGAACCAATTTATCTGGTTTTAATTTATGTAAACGAATTAGATATTATCAAAGCGGTGTATCTCGTGAAATCCAATTCACCTGGCCATGATAGAATGAATTACATTTTTTTTAAGCACATTTAACTCATGTTGTATCACAGGTAACTTACTAAATTAATAATTGTATTATGCGCTCTAAATTTCCAGATATATGGAAGATAAACATAGTTGTTCCAATCAAGAAAAAAAAGGTCAATGACTCTCTTGATAATATCCGACCAATCAGCTTGGCCTCAATTTAATCGAGTCTTTGAAATAGTTCTTCGGGACCAAATTAATCAACATATGGATAAATTTAACTTCTTGAATAAGTTTCAATCTGGATTCCGTAATAACCACAGCATAGCTTTCCACTCTATTGCATGTTGTCGATGATCTGGCACGTCATCTTGATAAAAACGACTCCTTCGTTGCTCTAATTTTGCTTAATTTTTCGAAAGCGTTTGATTCCTTAAATCATTGTTTATTGCTGGAAAAGTTAATGCTTTTCTTTAGTTTTGATAATACAGCTCCAAAGCTTATGTACAGTTATTTATCTAGCAGATACCAAAAAGTTAGTGTACATGGTAAGGAATCAAACCCTGAACGCATACCTGCTGGTGTGTTCCAATCCAAGGAACTATACTTGGCCCATTATTATTTTCTCTTTTTATAACATAACACATAACACATAAGTGATATATTTTAAGTTTTGTTTAACAGTTTTATGGTTTTAGCGTAATAATTTGTCCACACTAGGCTCATAAATTGGGTGGTATGGTTCGACGGTTCGGTTTTTAATTTAGACGGAATCAAAATGAGAGATAAAGTATGTACGGCCAAATTATAAGAGGTAGTATAATAGTCCTTACAATAAATGTCGCTAATGTACATTTTTAGCAGCACTTTTCATCCAGCAAACGTTTTACCATTAAAACGACTTTTTATTTATTAATAACTTAAAATACTTTAAATGAACGTTAAATGAAATATATTTCACTATCAAACTAATAAAAATGCTAACCTATATGCACATTGCTTGGCTCTAGCCATCGTGAATGATTGTTTGGCACATTTTGGCTTCTGCACTCCAACAGATGATCATACTTGTGCACATATTCATTACCGATCTGAATGCGATCAAAAAACAATAAGGGACTGTTCACACTAACTGCGAATTGCGAAATGCGAATAAGCTATTTTTAGAATATTATGACATAAAAAATAATTAAATATAAAATGTTTTTCTATTTATGATACTCTTACATAAAAATAATTAATTTTAAACTAAATTTCTTCAAAAAAAAGTTCAAAATAATGAAAAAAAGGAAATTCGTATTTAATATGTCATAAACCAAAAATTCGTTGGTGTAAAAATTACTTTCCACTCGCGTTCCACACAATTTCACGAGCGCGAATTTTGGCATTCGTACTAATTTTTCAAATCACAATTCAAATTCTATTCATTTGTTTGTGATATCGTAAAAAAATATTTTACCTAAATATTATATCTTTATTTTTGATTATGACCATTGCAAATAGAACTTCATTTGTTTATTAAATGTCCAAAATAAATAGATGTTGACATAAAAATTCTCTCGCGATTCGCGTTCGGTGTGAACAGTGTCTTATAAATAATTCACGGTATGAAAAAAAGGACCTTTTGTTACTTGTTACGAATTTTATATGTGCACGTACAACGTGGTCAGCTCAACGAAATCTCGTTTACACACAATTCGGTCACCGGTAATTATTAAATTTTATTTTTTACTTTTGATCATCTACGAGTATCGAAATCGTAACCGCCGCGTGGTAAGCAAGTATTTTAACCATCGCACCACCACACATACCATATTATAGGTAGCTAACAATCTGTGTTTTCAAAATTTTTCATTTATGGCCACCTCTCAGTTGAATAGGCTGGCCATTATGCATTTTTAGGAATTTGAAAGTTTTCAATTTATGGCCAAATTTCAGTCTTTATGCGGACACCATCCATTGGATTTTAGAAACTTCAATTTGTGACATAATTTTTTCGAAGTTTTTTTTGAGGTTTTGGAAATTTTCAATGTGTAAATAATTTTTCAGTTTTGATGGGATACTCTAGAACAAATACAAACTTTACACAAGAATTGGACAAACTATCTAAGTAGTTATAAATTACCTAGAAAAATTAAAAAAGCTTAGCCGACATAGCATTCTAGTATTCCACCAATCTCGGGGTTAGGGTAACTAACGCTGTGGGTTTGCCAAATATTTTGGCGAGAAATGGTTGCTGATAAATTTGGATGTATCCGATTTACAAAACTTACGGATGCGGATTTCCGTAATATCCGCGCAGTTATATTCAAATGCACCCGCATCACTTATGCAAATTTGGATTTGTGTATATTTTTAATTTTAATTTTCTCATTTGATTTTTTTTACATCTTAAGGCCGAATATATACATGGCCATATACATGGCCGCACCGTGTCGGAGACGATGTTGCGATATCACACTTGTCCGCACCTGATCCGTATGTTGACCGTACGGTATGTCTCACATAGTTGTAGTATTCGCTTAAAAGCTTACAGCCGTGTCGGTGCGGTTTCGTTGCGGTAAGTATGGGACTACGCGGCACTTTTCCATGTGCAATTCACTCGCCGTGTGACATCCAATACATAGCTTGCTCGATGCAGCCATGTGTTCGCCTTAATCAATGTTTGCCACGAACTCTACATGGCGTATTACATCAAATCAAAATAATTATGTCGACAATGTAAAAAATGTAGACAATGGAGACACTGGTCCAATATACCAACTATTCTCCTTGTTACAACCAACTTTATTAAATTACATTTTTATGTTGTAAAATGCAGCTGTCCATATCTAAGACTCTGCCTTTAGTATTAGTTCCAATCGCAAGTACTTAGGTGTATTTCTTTGCTAAATGTTAACTATTCGTAACTACTCTTGCAAGAATGTTAACGAGTGGTTCAAATTTAGGAAAGAAACACAATAGAGAATTTATAAGTACTTGAAGTGGTCGATTGGAAAGCATTTATTATGTATGCGGTTAACATTTTCAGACAAAGTTGTTGACATCCATTGACACTAGACTAATATCGCCTACTAGATGTACATTAAAAACATTTTTTTTTTGATAAACATGATTCATACTTTGATACTTTGAATAATAGATGTCACTAGATGTGTATACAATTGTAAATGTCATAAAGGACATTAAATAAATCATAATAAAAATAAAATATGTATTATAAAATAAGTGTTAGGTAATCGTTGTCCACATCCATGTCAATATTATATATACACAATTGTTGACATTGTCGACATTATCTACACAAATTTTGATTGTCCAAACCCTAAGGCCAGTGTTACAGCATTCGCAATCATTTACCAGCAATTACAATGCAATCAACGAATATATATTTTTTAAAGCATTATAGTATGCAATCAATATCGCTTGTGATATAATTCGCATATAACGATTTTTTTTTTATTTTTTTTTATTTTAAAAAGATTTTTTACAAAATAACTAGTCATTTTTGACTAACAGCGTTTGATTCTAACAATATAATAATAAAGCAACTCCTATGTATTCTTTCCATAAAGTGTTGTTTTGGTTGATTTTGCATTATGCGCACTACTCAGGTAACTCAAACGGTTTTAGTCTTTTGAGTCTTCTTATAATATCCTCTTGATGAAGTAGTATTACAGCTTCAATATTAGGGTAATGATGGAGCCTCTCCTGGTGTTTTTGAGCACATTTCTTTATTTCACTTGCGACTGTGTCTATTTCGAAATCTCTATGAAGGTCACTATTACGAGTGTACCAAGAGGCGTTTACAATCCCTCTAAGAACTTTATTTTGGAATCGTTGGACTATCTGTTGATTGCTGGTTTTGGTGCATCCCCATAGTTGGATACCATAATTCCAGAGCAGTTTGAGCACTTGTTTATAAAGCATAAGTTTATGATGAATGGATAACTGAGAGTTTCTTCCAATTAATCATATAATACATTTTTCTATATTTTAACTGAAGCTCTTTTGCTTTCATTTTACATGTACTTTTCCACTTTAACTTTGCATCAAGGTTCATACCAAGGTATTTTGCTTGATTCGCATGTGGTACGGGGATATTATTGAGAGTCACAGGTGGTGAAGTTAATGTGAGAAGACTTATATTTATTCACTTTAATCCTTCACTTAGTTAGCCAATCTTGTATATTATTTATGGCTATTTGTAGTTTGAATGTGACTTCACCAATTGTGACACCAACAGCTAGAGTTGCAGTGTCATCGGCAAACGTGGCGGTAGTTGTATTGCTCGTAGTAGTGGCCCTAAGACACTTCCCTGCGGGACTCCTGCTTTAGCTTCTTTTATGCTGGAGTAAGTTCCTTCCTGTTTAACTCTAAAGTATCTTCTTTTCAGGCAAGACTTTAGCAGTTCGCAATACTCAAATGGCAGAGTTTTTTCTAATTTAAATATTAAACCATCTAGCCAGACTTTCTCAAATGCCTGTGCTATATCCAGAAATATGGCTGAACAAATCTTTTTTTCCTCAAATGTATTTCCTATTAAATTTGTTATTCTACGGACTTGATCGATTGTGGAGTGTTTTTCTCTAAATCCAAACCGATGGGACGGAACAGCCCTTGATTTTATAATTTCTGGTTTAATTCGTTTTAATACTAGTCTCTCAAACAGTTTTGACATAATGGGAAGAAGTGATATTGGCCTGTACGAGGTTAATTCACTTGGTGGCTTACCTGGTTTAGGTATCATTATCACTTCTGCAAATTTCCAAGATAAAAGGGCATAACGTAGTCTGAAGGAAGCATTAATCATGTCCGATATTTTTTTAATAGCTTTATTAGGTAGTTGTTTAAGAATCTCTCCAGTTATCAAGTCATATCCTGGTTATTTTTTAGGTACTGCATGGTTCTGTATTTCTTGCTTCACTTCTTTAGCATTAGTTAATGGGATTTCCTGTCTCAGTTGTATGGTTTTCAATCAGTATATCCTGTTGATTAAGTGTTGTTAAATTGGGGTGATAGGTACTCGCGAGATGATCCGCGAACCTTTCTTTCTGCTTTTTTTCTTTGGTTTTAGCCAGGCGACCACTATTTGTTCTTATTGGTGGTATGTGTCTTAACTGGCTTTTTCAGATATTTTGTTGCTTTCCACAATGAATAATCACTATCTTTATCGTAGGTGAGAGATTTTAGGTATGAATTTATTGATTTATTTTTAAATTCCCGTATTTCTCTGCGTATTCGTTGTGTTAAATTATTTATTCTATTTTTGTCAGCTGGGTCTCGTGTACTTTGCCATTCCCTTCGGGAACTTCTTTTTTCTATAACTAGTGATTTAATTTCCATTGGGTAGCATTTGCCAGCTATTTTTTTGTTTGTTGTCTTAGTGCTTTTCCACGCTGCTTGCTATATATCTTTGACGAGCTTTTCCACCTCTTGTTGTAATGTTTCTTCTGATGAAAGTTGTGTGTTTAAAATGATGCTATTGTTTAGTTTATTCCTAAAATTTTTCCAGTCAGTATATTTATTTGTTAACATTGGCTGCTTATCATTTGTAATTATTTTATCACTTATTATCATTAAAATAGAGGAATGGTCAGATGTGGAGTCAAATCCTTCCTGCACTTGTATATAATTTTGATCGCTGGGCCAATACGGTGGTTTTCCTTGATAAGAATGCCAATTGCAGTTTTATTTAATTATTGCTTGATGAAGCTCTTTCCTTTTAGGTGTTGTTAGTCTTGATCCCCAGTCTGTATGTTTAGCGTTGAAGTATATAAAGATTTGAATAGTAAACGATTTGTTTTGCGAGTTCGGATGCGGGTAATTTTTTTAGCGGATGCGAATCGAATGCGTATTAGAAAAAAGATATCTACGCAGGGCTCTACTACCTACATTATCAAGGTATATATATAGTTTGGATGGAAATATAGTAATATATATTACTATATTTTTTTATGAAGTTCATTAAATTTTCGAATTTGCTACTTTGCTATAACTAATTTCCAAATCTAAATACATTTTGGACCCAATTATTGTTAGATAATATGGTAGATTTATATCTAACAAATAAATTAAACCTCACTCTTTTTATGTATCACTCTTTTTACTGATGTCCACTAGTGACATCTTCTTTAAAGTATTGATACCTCGTATGCATACTGATATACATATATCGAGCAGTTTAACTTGGCTCGATAAAGGTCGGTATACAAAATAAGCAAATTTTAACAATTTGCTGAAGGCAATTTGAATGGCATTGGTTAAACTGCGGAGTTTAGATTGTCAGATTGCATGAGTGAATCGAAATGAGGAAGAGCTGCTAAAAAATACAAATTCCATGAGGTAATAAGACATTATGTCTTAAAGGTAAAAACAAATCAGATACCATTTTACGTTTAAGCCAACACAAAATGGTGTTGGCAAATGGTCTATCTTTCATAAATATTCATTTATCACAAACATATGCGTATTTCGTTTTTTTAAAAATAAATATTAATTTAAAAAGCACCTCGGTACAAAAGAATAACCCACATAAAATCTTAAATATTACGATTCACCACTATAAAGCACAGAAAACAAACGAATATAAATAGCCATATTCTATATTAAGCTTAAGATTATAATTTTAAGAGTGGAATACAAAAAAAAAGGTTGCAATGTGGATATGAATATTATCAAGTTAAAATTCTTTATAATTAAAATAATCATAAATGTTGTAACTATATACATATAACCAAAAAATATTATGCTTGTAAAATGTTTCCCTCTTGGAAACTATTTTTGGGGAAGACAGTATCGTTTTTTTATGTTCTTTAAATGGTTGTAGGGTAATTTAAATATTTTTTTTTGCTAATTGTTAACTAAAAACATATGTAAGTATAGCATGAATATGTTTTTAATTATAATTGGTCTGAAAGATATGTTTATATAAATACATTAAATAAATGTGTGCTCATATGTTTATGTAAATATATTCTGATAAGCCGACTTTATGATATTTTTACCATATTTAAAAAAAATGTATTCAATAATTTTACAAAGATTTTAAATCCAATGTGATTGTATTATTGATTTAAATTTACAATTTTCATTACGTGCTAGTTTCTTACCTTTTAAATTATTTTTCGGCAGATAATGCTAATAATACGCAAACAATTTTGTTCAGTTGGAAATGTATTCGGTATTAATTTTTTTTTTAGGGGGCCAATCGCTTTATTCTTGAATATTTCTACAAAAGAAACTAACAAGAAGTATTCAAATCTTATAAGCTAAAATTATTACAATTTTTTAAGTTTTAACCACTGTTAATACTTAATATTAGAGTTCACAATTTCTTTATTTGCATTAACCTTGAATATTCAAATTATTTAAATTAAAGATCCGTAAGTGCAAGTGAATCTACCCATTTAGGGCGTGGTTGTTTTAGTATACCTCTGGCCAATTCGTTGGGATGCACTTGTAGTTTTAAGTAATATTTCGTACTGAACTATGCTAGTTTCTAGAATGATTTTAATACCAAGGTCATCGTGTATGTTGTTGTTTTGTAATACTTCGAAGTATTTTAGCTTGTGTTCGTTGCAGGAGTTCTCTATTTGATGCGCTGATTGATCTCCACAACTGAATTCCATAGGTCTATATGGGCATAATTATCACTTTGTATAGTAAAACTTTATTGCATAAAGATAATCTTGATTTTCTTCTTATTAGCCAATACATTTTCGTCAAAGTTATTTTTATTTGGTTACGCTTTGCTTCTATATGATTTAAGCCTTCGGTCAAGGTGTAAACCTAAGTATTTAACCTTTGTTTGTTGAGGGTTACTTACACCATTTAATTTTACTGGTGGACAAGTGCATTTGTTCAGAGTGAACGTGATGTGAGTCGATTTATTTTTATTTGGCAGTTTTTTAACCATTGCTTCAATGCAACTAATTTTGCACAGATGATTTTGCAACTCTCTTGAGGCAGTATGAGAGTTTTGTGTGACATTAAGATAGCCGTATCATCAGCAAATTTTGATATTATTACCTTTTTAGTAATAGGTAGATCGGCTGTGTATAATAAGTACAACATTGGTCTAAGGACGCTGCCTTGAGGGACACCTGCTCTAATATCATTTAGGCCAGTGATTGATTCATTTTGTTTTACGATATATTGTCTTTGAAGAAGATAGTTTTTCAGAACTAAGTAAAAATTGTTTGGCAATAGCTTTTTAATTTTATAAATTAACCGCTCATGCCACCCTTTGTCAAATGCTTGTGCAACATCTAGAAAAAAAAATAGTACTTCTTTTCCTCAAAGGAGTGTTTGATTATATTTACAATCCTGTGTACTTGCTCTATGGCTCCATGTTGACTTTGAAATCCAAACTGATGGTCTGATATAACCTGACGCTCTTCTAATACTGGTTTAAGTTTAATTAGTATCAATTTTTCGAAAAGCTTCCACATTGTTGGATGCATGCATATTGGTCGATATGACGACATTTGTGTTACATTTTTCCCGGACTTCTGAATCATTGTGATAACGGAAATTTTCCATTTCTGTGGTATATAACCAGTGCGCATGATCGCGTTGAAGATGAATGTTATTAGTTTTAAACATTTATCAGGTAATTCTCTTATCATTTTTTCCGTAATAAGATCATATCCCGGGGCTTTTTTCATGCTTATTTGGTCTTTGATTGTATTCTTTACACTTTTCCACTTAAACTTAATTGGCTTGAAGGACGAATCATTATCCATTTAATCGGTAGAACAAATTTATTAGCATTTTTGCGGGTGTAGCATTTTTTGCTGCCCTCTCTAAAACTTCGTTTAGCATTTCTGCAGCCTTATCAATATCGGTTGATGTTGTAAGTGGAATATCTAAAGAAGTACCTTGATCGACTAGCCTTTTATATTGGCTCGATTTAATTCGCTTGTTTGTAAGACGTTTCGGCTTTTCTGCCTTTAGAACATCGGTGATCAACATTACTATTACAGGTGAATGATCAGAAGACAGATCGAAGCATTTGGTTGGTTTAACATTTAGATCAGGAATCTTTTTTTTATCTGTTGGCCAGTAGGTGGACCAGCTTATAAGTAATTCAAACTCTGTTCTTCTATCGCTTCAAAAAGTGATTTGCCTTTCGGCGATGTTAGTCTTCACCCCCCAGTGGATATGTTTAGCAATATAGTCGCCCCCCGCAATAAATTTATTACCCAGTTGGTTAAAATAATCCATGAACAACACATGGAAGAATCCATGTGTTTTTTATAGCGTGTTTTGATGGGCAGTATATTGCTGATATTAAACAGTTTCCATACCATTCCTGCAAGCAGATGCTTGTTGATTGAATATGTTTTTTCTCGTATTTATTAAGTTCGTAGTGTTTTAATCTTCTTTTAATCAGAACAGCTGTGCCACCATGTGCTCTGCCATCCGGATGATAATAGTGCCATAAATTGAATAATTTTAAAATAATTATTGTTTGAAAACCGTGTTTCAGATATTATCATTATGTCAATATTGTGCTCAATGAGGAATGCTCGAACCTCGGCTTTGTGTTGTACTAGGCTATTGGCATTCCATATTGCTATTTTAAAGACATTCATTTTTGATTTTTAACGACAATCTGCATCATCATATTCTTATTTTGCATTATTAAATCCATGTTTCTCTGCATCATTACCATGAAACTTTGCATTATATCGGAGAGCTTGTTTAATGCTAAAGAAATGTTTCCTCATTAATATTTTGCACTTTTAGTGCAGTTCCTTTAAGGATACTAGCATATGAGACTCCTTGATGTACGTTACTGTTTATGGTTGCATTCTGGTTTCCACCTTGGATGTTGTTGGGCAAAACTTATGGAGACATTTCTTTTCTCTCGGTCGAGTACATTTTAAGCATACGCTGCTCTTCTCACTGCCGAGGACTAATACTTCGTTTTAGCTCTAGGACACCTTCTATAATTTGCCGTATGATTTTAAATCGGTACGTGGAACGTGCTGTTGCTAAGAAAACCAGGTGCGTTTGATGGCACTATATCAACCGTAAAAGAGTATCGCTTGAAATTCGTTGCTCTCCAAGACACTCATGGCCAAATAGTGGAGATCATGTGCCTCACTTTAGTTAAAAAAGAGCCCAGCGTATGCAAAAATAACAGGCATGGGAAAATCGACGCTGGAGAAGCGAATTCAACCATTGATTTTAACATGACGCCTAGATTTCCATCCAAATATAACTTAAACGTAAAGATTTTTATATTTAAAAACTTAACGCGGGATATGCCAGAATAGCCTCTAGACCCTGGAAATAGACACATGCCAAAAATCTTCTATGGGCTGATTCATCATTTTATACTCCTGGTCCAATCGACTTATTACTGGGTGCAGATGATTATGGAGACATTTTAATGAATAAAATAGTACGAGCCTCATCCGACGAACCAGTTTCTCAAGAAGTAAAATTGTAGTATTAGATACTAAATTGGAAAGCTTTTCGGAAAAGAAGAGGTTCCTCATAAACGAACATTCACTAAAGAACTAGAATATGAAAAAATTTAGCTACAAACGTTTCAAAAATGGCCGTTACGTTGTTAAAAATCCTTAGATGCTCAAAAAAAAGCACAATGGCACGTCTATTACAAGTAGAAAAACGACTTGCTAAAAAACAAAAACATAGCTTCACAAAATTATTAATCAAAAATGCGTAACCTATGGACACTTCTTAATTGGAGATTCACTAATTACAACCCCAGAATCAAATTTGCTGAACGGAAATATTTCTGCCAACTATTGATGTAGGCTAATTTAAAAGATGTTTCAAGATTACTTGAAAAATTGGTCAAATGACTACATGACTGGATTACAACAAAGTAACCAGGATTAAACGTAGATGATACTGTTTTAGTAAAGGACAATAACCTGTCGCCCACCAACTGGTCTTTAGGAAGGATTATAGAGCTATACTCTGGTAAAAACAACCTAACTAGAGTAGCTACAATAAAGGGAAGTAATGGTGCCACATTCTCTGTAATCGATAGTCGCAATTTACACACGTATCGACCGACATAGAAGAGAAAAACGAAATTCTTAACTATAAGACAAATGACGCAAACGCGGTATTCTTAACATCGTAGACAATCTGGTGAGTGACTTATTTGGTGTTCTTGATGATCGTGATGCAACACACTATGAAGAAGAAATACACCTAATCAAGCCTAATCAAACACATTTGTTAACTTCTACGATTCTACTCTGAACATTTTAAAAAGAACAGAAGGAGAAAAAATACTTATTTGGCAAGCTCTAAATCAGCAAATAAATTCTCAAGTGCAGGATATTAATAATAATCAAAAATTTATATCTTTATTGGTTAACGCGCATCTTCTTTTACTGGATTTTAAAGATACGTAACAAAAACTGATCGACGCATTCTTAAATTCACAGAATAAGGCAATTAGCACATCAATTTTACCTCATATAAAATTAAACTCATATGCCACCCGATGCTTTCCATTTTGGTCTCCAGGACAAAATGAGGATCATGAACTATTAAGTTTACTATTAACAATACTTGATATTTGAATTAAAACTGACAATAATCAAAAACGCGAGGTACCTAATTTATAAACCTATACCTCTCCCTACAACCGAAGTAATCTTCATTCGACCATCACCGGACTATTTGGTAACGTCCATACATCGTAATGATTACTACATGTTGTCGATGGACGAGTTTAGGCATTGCAAATAGAGCAACAACGAGTACATTTGTATGCTGCTACATCCAATTCCTTTCGCATACAACAACCATTCTATATATGAATTTAATTTATTAGCATCATGCCACCATTCAATATTGTAAAATTGTAAAAATGCCTGCCATATTGCAAAAGGAGTATTGGAAAACTCACTAGATACATGGATCGAGTTAAAAAACAATAAATGGATTTTCGCAATTGGACAAGAACGGTGAACTAGTATATAGCTTGTGATGGAAACTCTGGACGAATTACCGATCACTTTTTTAAAGTTGCAGTAGTATTTGAGATGTTATCATAAATTTTGTCTCCACAAAGTAATAGAATTAGTTTCTTAATGATTGATTTATGGATGTCTTTCTATAAAAGCTTTTACAAGTTTTAAATTACAACAACCTATGGAAAATCTAATCGAAATTTACAAAGATTAATGCATTTTTGGGGTACCTAATCCATGTTTAGAATCCATATTTGCTAAACATGGTTTTCTTGTATTTTTCAAAGTACATATTGCATTTCGAAAATGCATATAGGAATATAAAATACTAAACAGTCTGTAGGCTTACTTACAATTTTTAGAGGATTATGGTTTTGAAGTTGGCCAAAACTAGGAAAAACCTAATGATTCCGGTAAAACTAAAATATAGCTACTTGTTGATCAAAAAGGGCTGTGAGAATTGAATAAAATAAAATGAACTTGAATCAGAGTGTCTTATATTTAATGCAACGGTGTGAACTATGACAAAGCCACACCCATTTATCTTTGTGACTGTCCTAAAAGAAAGTAGAAACTAGAGGTTAGAACATCAACGATATAGAAAAAGATCGAGAAAAAATAATTTTTCAGCACGTACTTACCGAAAAATAGCATGACTTACGAAGTAAGTGGTTGATTGATTGATTTGGTTGATTGATTGATTGAATAGAATGTACGGCTTAGGACGAACCAGGAACTCCGCGGAATGCCGGGTACCACCATCCACCCGTGTTAAATATAACAAAACCAAAGGAGTGGAAGGAATGTTAGTTATGACAGACTCGACCCGGTTACTGACACCTAAGCGATCGATAATTAGTTTTTTTTTGTGGTTAGGGAAAGGAAAGATGAATTAGTAATGACAGAGATAGTCCAGTTTCCCCGTGGCCAATGTTTAACTATTATTAGCATAAGACAATCAACACAAAACTTTAAAATTAATTCAAATTAGATTTAAAAAAAATTGATTAAACCATAGCATGACTTACGAAGACATATAAACAAATTGTACCAAATGTCACAAAACCAAGAAGTAATACCGCTGGTTGAATTTTAGTAGGCATGATCTTGTGAATGGATTGGTCCTATTTTTTTAAGCAATGTCCAGATATGATCTACAATTTTTCTACCATAGTTTTCAAGTTAGCAAAAAAAGGAAGACAATAAGGTTCAGATTTTTCCTGTATCTCCAATTTTAGGAGCATAGGGCGTCTACTATTCTGAACCATCTTACTCTATTTGGGGCTATTGCTTTAATTTCCACCCATGATTATCCCAGGTGTTTTGCCTCTGCTAGCATCGTGCTCTTCCATGTCATTGCTGGTCTTTCAACCTTTCTTTTTCCTTGCGGGTTCCAGTCTAATGACATCCTCGTTATATCACTTGGTGACTTTCTCAGTGTGTGGCCAATCCATCTCCTTTTTCGTCGCTTTATTTCGGTCTAAATATCTGACTGACATGTTGTTCTGTGCAGATTGATGTTACTAATCGTGTTAGGCCAGAAGCACTTAAGTATTCGTCGAAGGCATTTGTTTACGAACACCTGTAGCTTCTGTATGATTTTTCCTGTATGCTTCCATGTCTCACACCCATACAGCAGTACCGATTTCATACATGAGTTGAACATTCGTATCTTGGTCTAGCGCGACAGAATAGAAGTATTCCAGACTTTGTGTAACATGTTGAATGTATATCTGGCTTTATTTATACGTTTGTGTATGTCTTCTTCTGTTCCACCTGCTTTCGTTATTTTGCAACCAAGGTATTCGAATTCATTTACATCTTCAATTTGTATATTGTTGATGTGCATCGGTGTGGTTATATTTGTGTTAAGTCTCATCGTCTTGGTTTTCTTGATATTAATCTTGAGAACAACTTCGTTTGCTAGATCTGATAGCTGTTGCATTTTTTGCTGCATGTCAGAATGTTTGTGTGTGAGCAAGCATATGTCGTCTGCATAGTCCAAATCATTGAGTTTACCAGTTAACCCCCATTGAATGCCATTAAGGGACTTGTTATCTAGTTTCCACATTACACTGTCTAATACGATTAGGAACAGCATTGGTGAGAATACGCAACCTTGCCTTACTCCTCGAGGGTTGTAGTATGTCTCACTTTGTTTGCCTTTGTATTGAATTCGGTTCCCAGCATCCCGATACATTTCTTGTATGAGTTCAATTAATTTCTTTGGGATGCCCATTTCACAAAGTGTCTGCTATATTGCGTTCCTGTTTGTCTTATGGAATGCGCGTTCGAAATCGACGAAGAGCATATACAATGGTGAATTCCATTCATTGGATTGTTCAGTGATGATACGGATTGTGTTGATGTGATCAGAGCAACTTGTTCCTGGTCTAAATCCAGCTTGTTCGTTTCTTAATTTTGCATTGATCGTAGGTAAAATTCTGTCAAAGATGATCATTGCGAGTACCTTTATTGTTGTGTTGAGGAGGGAGATACCTTGCCAGCACACATTCTCCTACATTCTCTTAGGTCATCTTTCTTGGGTATTGTAATTATCAAGCCTTCTTTCCATTCCAGCGGAATTATCCAAACTTCTTGGATTATTGGTGTTAATATGAGAATTCCAAACTTCTTGGATTATTGGTGTTAATATGTTTGCAGTTGTAGATGAATCTCCTTTGAATATTTCGGCAGTTATATTGTCTGTTCCAGCGGCCTTATGGCTCTTCAGTCTACTAATGACATTTTTAACTTCCCGTTCCGTTGGTGGATGGGTGTTGCTAGTTTCGTTATTGATGTCAATTGATGACTGGAGATTTTCGGGGTCTGCGACGATTCCTTCTATCTCTTTAACTGCGCTTCATCTGTTGTTAGTACTTGACCATTAGCGTCCCTTATAGGTGGTATATTTGTAATTTTACCAGTGACCTTTCTTACACACTGGTGTAGTGCTCGCATATTTTGGATTGCTGTTGCCTCTTCAGCAGCTTTGAAAATGCTTTCTGTATATTTTCTTCGATCATTCCTTGCCATCTTTTTACTTGACGCGCTGTTTCCTCGTATCTACGTTTCACCTCTTCCATGTTATGTTGGCATATTTGCAACTTAAATTGACGGCGTTCCTCACCTTTCTGCTATGTCTCATCACTGATCCAAGGTTTCCGATTGTCAGATAATGTTCAGATTATGGAACTTTAATTTGATCGAGAATTTATGGCACTACGTCGAGCTAGCTGGTACCAACTAACAATTTTCAAATGGTTATGTAATTCCTATTGAATAATGTTTAATCCTATTGAATAATGCCGTCTAACTCGTTTCTATGTTCCATCGATCTGCCACTGTATTAAAGAATAACAGACAAGCTACTAGTACTATTCAATGAATTTTGGTAATGAAAACCCAAAAATGTAACACACACCTATTTTTCACACATTTAATAACCAACAAGACCAACCAATTGAACCATACTAGTCCTTTCAAAAATTACACAGAAAATTGCTAGACTTGAAAAAAAATTTAAGAAAAATGACACTGAAAAAAGACCTCCAACGAAAAATAAATACAACCATGTAATTTTTTTCTTTGAAACTAACTAATGTTTCAAATCAATTACTAACTACAGTTACTATAAGTTTGGTCTAGTTGAGTTATTTACATGTCTCAATTTAAAGCCCTCATCCATCATGAATAATTATGTAATTTAAGTGTTTTACATACATAATTAAAAAAGGTTCAAATTAGATTAATTAAAATATAAATATTTTGAAATTAATTTGTCATCATATTTAAAATTGATAGGTGAACATTATGATGTATCACATAATTAAACAATAACATATATAATAATATAAAAACAAACAAGTTTATAAAATCAATATGTTTTCAGATATGTCGGCTATTTGTTTTAATAACTATAAGTTAATCCATACAGAAAAAAAATAGTCCAGATATAGGCAGGTATTTCCAGATTTTGCATTTTAGTTATAAAATGAATCGTTTATGTGAATTTAAGATTCCAAATGTTGGTGCACGTTATGTTGGTGCACGAAGGTGCCTACGAACCAAAAACGTAATTCAAGTAATCGACAAAAACTAAATTTCGTGTCTAATCTAAACTTCACAATCGTTTGCATTTAATAAATACTTATTTAATATCCTTTTGAAAATTTAATCCGGATGTTTGCTATTCAATTTTCTTGTCTAATAGGTATATGTAGGATGGTGAAAGTTTATGTTGCTAAATTGAGTATACTATAATATGTACTTAAATGTAAATTACATATTTAACTATGTAAAGTTATGAGTATATATGTTTAACATTATAAAATAATCGCTGCATTTCGATTATTTAATTTTATTTATTAATTTACTTACTTTATTTAGTTTTGCCGTACTTTTCATTTCTAAATTTTAATTCACGTCGATTATAGAATTTGCCGGCTTGCCGCGGCTGGAGTTTCATTCGATTTTAACATTTTTCGTATTATAGAAAACGTCGGATCAAAGTAATCGAATGACGGTAACACAGTTAGAAAAATATTATAGAATCCGCTAGTGAAACGCACTCTATACACTTGGTCATATTTCTTACACATGGTCATATTTTAGGGTTTTTGGTTGGATATTTGGGTGTACAAAAATTATGTAAAAATATAAAAAGTAACAAAGTGTAAGAATTTAAAAAATTGTTTTCTATAGGAAACGTACAAGAAACAGAGATCAGTTTGAGAAAATAGTCGGCTTTATAAAGCAGCACCAACATATTGCGAAAATTTAAACCAAATCAGTAGTTGAAGTTATCTATAAGAACTATGAAAAATCTGATAAATTAATTAAATTCGCTAGGGCCCCCAATTAAAGAAATAGCTGTTTGTTAACTGGAATATGAATGCCATTGGACAGATTTCATGTTTTCCTCGATTCTTATCTTTTGTGAGTTACTTCCTCAGTAAAATGTAAAAAATGGCTTAAATCCATAATTTATATAAACTTTTGTTATTTATTTATTTAAAATGTTTATTTTATTATGAAAAAGGCAATAATGCAATAAAAAACAATAATTTCAATATAAACGAAAATTTTCAAATGATGGTTAAGCCTATTAAAACTGAGAAAATTATGCTACAAATCGAAAATGTCCAAAATCCAGGAAAATTATGATGGTTACCCTATCAAAACTGAGAAAATTATGCCACAAATCGAAAATGTCCAAAATCCAGAAAATACATGATGGGTTGGCCTATCAAAACCTGGAAAATCATACCACAATTAGAAAATGTCCAAAATTCAGGAAAATTATGATGGTTAGCCTATCAAACCTGAGAAAATTATGCCACAAATCGAAAATGTCCCAAATTCAGAAAATGCATGATGGCTAGCTTATGAAAACTGAGAAAATCATGCCACAAATCGAAAATGTCCAAAATCCAGAAAACGCATGATGGGTTAGCCTATGAATACTGATCAAATTATGCCACAAATCGGAAATGTCCAAAATCCAGAAAACGCATGATTGTTAGCCTGTCAAAACTGAGAAAATTATGCCACAAATCGAAAATGTCCAAAATCCAGAAAACGCATGATGGTTAGCCTATCAAAACTGAGAAAATTATGCCACAAATCGAAAATGTCCTAAATCCAGAAAATGCATGATGGTTAGCCTATCAAAACTAACAAAATTATCCCACAAATCGAAAATGTCCAAAATCCAGAAAACGCATGATGGTTAGCCTATCAAAACTGATCAAATTATGTCACAAATCGAAAATGTCCGAAATCCAGAAAATTCATGATCGTTAGCCTATATCAAAACTGAGAAAATTATGCCACAAATCGAAAATGTCCAAAATCCAAAAAATTCATGATGGTTGTTAGCCCATCAAAACTGAGAAAATTATGCCACAAATCGAAAATGTCCAAAATCCAGAAAATGCATGATAGTTATAGCCTATCAAAACTGATCAAATTATGCCACAAATCGAAAATGTCCAAAATCCATTAGATGCATGATGGTTAGCCGATCAACACTGCGAGAAAATCATGCCACAAATCGAAAATGTCCAAAATCCGGAAAACGCATGATGGGTTAGCCTATCAAAACTGATCAAATTATGCCACAAATCGAAAATGTCCAAAATCCAAAAAATGCATGATAGTTGTTAGCCTATCAAAACTGAGAAAATTATGCCACAAATCGAAAATCTCCAAAATCCAGAAAACGCATGAGGAAACGCATGCCTATCAAAACTGAGAAAATTATGCCACAAATCGAAAATATCCAAAATCCAGAAAATGCATGATGGTTAGCCTATCAAAACTGATCAAATTATGCCACAAATCGAAAATGTCCAAAATCCAGGAAAATTATGATGGTTAGCATATCAAAACCTGGAAAATCATGCCACAAATCGAAAATGTCCAAAATCTAGAAAATGCATGATAGTTAGCCTATCAAAACTGAGAGAATTATGCCACAAATCGAAAATGTCCAAAATCCAGAAAATGCATGATAGCATATCAAAACTAAGAAAATTATGCCACAAATTGAAAATGTCCAAAATCCAGAAAATGCATGATAGTTAGCCTATCAAAACTAAACAAATTATTTTGACATTATTTTGACATCTAGTTAAATTGGAGTTTCGATAACGCAATTTTGCGAATCAGAAATACAATTTTCCGTCGGATTCTATAATGCAAATAAGTTTAAATGCTGATCGAATGCGAATCGGATGTACTTCCGCCGCAATAAATCCATCCAGTTCTATAATCGACATGATTAAGACTGTGTCCGAAACCCATGATAAATATTTGTGAATACAAATTTTTGACATTTATTTGATAAAAACGAAGGCACCTAATTATTACGGTCGGTTGCTATGCTATTTTTTGACAGACACTAAAACTTTTTGTAATAAAAGCCAAACTGATCGCGTGGCACACTCGAATATATACAATAAAACATATAAAATTCACTACTTGTTTTCGAAATACCTTTTAAAAAACATATAAGAAAAATTTGAAGTTTTTCGTTGCTATGATCGACGACGTCGCAACTTTGCTTTATTTAAATTCTTATATATACATGCTTGTTTTTATTAATATGCATCGAAATTTGACAGATTACCATTTCTCTTCAAAATTTGTTTTGTTTGTTCATGCTGTTCATTTATTGTTGCCTAAGTATAACTTTAAAAGAATTCCCAGACATATCTTTTACAGATGTTACTTAAAATGTGAAAGAAAATGTAATGAAATATTTTTAATTAGAGTTGAGTGTAAAATTAATTGAGTGTAAAAGATTCAGATTCTTTTTAAGAAAAACGATTTTTCGAAATGTTTTCTGTTCGAACACATTTTTTTACAAACAATCGACCGATACCATCCTTACATCAGTTATATAATGAATTTCTAAAAAATTGGCTAATAAATTCTGCATTTTTGCTTTTGTTAATAAAATTATTCATCCGAAAATGTGCTTCATCACTGAAAATAATTTTTTGCCAAAATTTGAATATTTTTACCCAACCAAAAATCAATCACATTCGACTACCATTATTTTATAAAAAAAAAAAAGCAATTTACAATAAATACTACTTTGCATATTATTAAACTTAAACTATTTTTAATAATGCATGTAGTTTGTTTTAATTGAAAATAAATTAAAAACTAAAATTGAACGACGGTTACATGTTTAAAATTACTAGGTATTATAGATAGAAAATATAATGTAGACAGTTTTTAAATAAAGTATAACTTGCCATTAACTATTTACCGCGTTAAAACGGGTTTCCGTGTTTTACCCTCAGGTCATTATGGTTTGCGTGAACATTATATGAAAAACATAATAATTTTAAAAAAATATTACCAAACGGTGTACACTATAATTTATAAACAAACAAAATGCAAAAGAAACGGCAATCTGTTAAACAAATTATTTTGGGTTTGTTCCAAATTATGCTACTAAACGATTAGTTTGTTTCCCATAAAGCTGTACGCCAAAAAAATATTGGTACAAACTATTATCATTTCAAGATACATAAAAAGTGTAATGGAAATGGCATTGAGTTTTAGATTAAATACAATATCTGATAAAAATACACATGCTAATATTTTAGGTGGTAACAGAATCTGCAGAAATTTTTTTTAGATACATTATTTCATTTGCCACACTCGCTAATTTGGTTAAGGGGTTCAACAATGGTAAAAGTAAATTTCAATAACGATCATTAGTATACTAGGAAGGAGTCCGATTCTAATTAAGATTCAGCAATAAAATCTTCACATGTTAAGACTTCGGCAAATAAAACATCATTCGTAAATAACAAATCCAGAAGTTTACCGCCACTGTTGAATATTCGGTTGGCCTGTCTAGCTGAAATGGTTGCACAGTAATCCTACAATGTGATTGTTCTTTCATCAGTCGTGGAAGGAGAAAAAACACCATCAATGCCGAACCAAAGTACACCGGAAAGATTAAAATCACCGATGATCATTGGATATCATGCTTTTAGTACGTGATATTGGATATCATGCTTTTAGTACGATCCGATATCATGCTTTTAGTACGTGATAATGATTGCTATCACCGATGTGATAGCAATCATTATCATGTACTAAAAGCATGATATCGGATTTGAAGAATTCGATGATCATATTGCGATGATAAACACGGATATGCTGCTTACCATTATGTAAACTTAAATTTAATTAGGTGATTAAACTTAAATTAGGATGGTAAGCGAACAATTCGCTGGGAATATAAATGTAAATTCTTTACAGCTATCAATACGCCACCACCTTTGAAGTCAGTATCGAAGTCGTATCTGTCCTTTCGATATATATGTAATAAGATGGAAAATATCCTGCCGAATTCATTCTTAAAGTGAGCCAAGTTTCACCGATAATAATAGTATCGTACTTATTATCCGTTAAAAGGTTAAAAGTTGTTAGACGTTAAAAGCGGCATTAGTTTTTAGGTGATAAACGATACATATAGTACTACCATCATAAAAAAAAAACAGTTTACCCATTGATGTTCCAGGGGTCGGGTCGATAGAATATCATCAACATTATATGACATTTAGGCGATTATACTTTTACAAATATTTTGAATATTTTAAAACGATACCAGTAGCGTCATCTAGCACGTCATTGGCCTAACATACTATGGTAGTACTATGTGTATTTATATTATGGTCAATGCCAATCTTAAATGTAAAAAAATTAAGCCGACTTACATACTGGTGGACCAAAACAAGCGACCGGCAGTTCAGCTCTTCTTTAAAGCATTAAGGCAGTTCAGCCAGCATTAGCTCAAATTTGCTGGCATAAAAATTTACATAACTCAACTGCTGTAGTGAAGACATTAAACTTAGATGCATATATAAATTTCAAATCGTTAAAAGCAACAGCTTTGTTTGAATCATCCGCAGCAAAACATGAACCAATAATGCAATCACTTTGTGGTATACACATGCGTCAACGCTCTGTTGAGGCCAATGCAACACTATTCTGGAATACGTTAGATATAGAAGCCGTCGCCGAAGGTCTAACAGTAGCGTTCAGATTATACTGCTTCATAAAATGATTAGCTTCAGGGTTAAATTTCTCAACTGAAGTATCAGAAATGTCAGCAAGCGATTTAACTGATTGAGAGCCCTGGCTAATTTGCTCCCTTATGTCAGAAATTTCAGTATAGGCGCATCGCAAAGAGAGTCATTTTGACATCTCAAGCACACGATTTTGCCAACGAGTACTCACGATAGGTTTTAACCCATGTGTTCATTTTTGAATCCACCAAATTCAAATAAAAGCCGCTCGACATTTTCCACATCAACGAATTAAATCGCAGCTGGATGACGATTTATGGCATAAAGCACTGCAACTGTTCGACATAACGATGGTACACGATTTCGCGATGAAGCTTTGTAAATGTTAAAAGTTGATTTAAATTGTAACAGTGACTAGCTAATTAAAAATATTAAGTTTAATATATAAGCAGAAAGTTGTGATATATTAACAATTTTAATTAATTTAACCTGTGATGTTTAATTATTATTTTAATTTTAACTAATTTTAATTATGTAGTTTGATAGGAAAAAACTAATATACACAATATTGCACAAACATATTAATAAATTAATAATCACAGTTTTAAAAATAAAAAATAAATAAAATTCGTCTGTATTGTACAACAGATTGAGAAAGAATTAAAAGCTCCATTTGGTTTGAACTGGCATAAAGGGTGATGGTTTTGTTTGTGAACTACTTATATATACCTGCTAATCTTTAATTAAAACGATTCCACGGATAGTGCTAAAATTTGCCATCTTCTCTCCTCTTGTATATGGGCGGGGCTTAATTTGAAATATTTAATAGAAATTCCTATTTTTAACTACTAAAAACACTGAATCTATATTAATGGCTTTTGACTTTAATGCACTTATTAATTCATATTTGAAATTATGTACACAACTGAGAAGTGTGTCTACTTGAAGCATTTCTGATTCGCTTAAAAATATTCTTAAGTGTTATTGGCTTTGTTCGTAATCTTTGAGACAGTTTATAAATATAGGTCATATTCCAAAATTTGTCACTACCCACTCAAGCCACTCATATCATAAATCCAATTCCAGATGCCTTTAATAATGTGGGTTTCGATGAGTTAGTTGCTAATTATTTCACACGACATGTCGACAGTCTAATGACGTTGATTTCCAACTTTGCAAAATCAGTTTAGATTTTTAAAACTCTAATAATGCATATTATGGGGATTAACCGTTCCATGGTTTGTATAAAAGAGGGCTTTTCGAAGAACAAATCGTTATGTAGCACAATCAAGTTTTACTAAAAACCTACCCGATTTTGGAAATTCAAATATTTGAAAATAGTGTTAACAGCCACACGAAAACAAACCTTTTTTAATTCGAAGTTATTATTCGGCTTCCGGTCGACGAACTACTAGTGACCTTATTCATTAAGCGATAAAACTTTTTGTAATTGCTCATGCAAAATAGAGAGAACATTTACAAGTAACTAAACTAATTTAGCAAAGACACGCACCTAAATACTTATAATTACTTGTGGAAGGCGAATGGAAAGTCACTTTTTTCTCTTTTGTTTAATTTTTTTTTCTACAATGAAAACATCATCTTATCTTATTCCACTTATTAATCCTTTTATCAAAAATTATTTCTTTTTAAATAAACATTTTAACTATATATTTTTAATGAATTAATAAAAACAAGTAGTTTTTAGTTTTATAGAAGAATTAATTTTTTTATATATTTTTGCATTCATAAATAGTAAATATATTTCGAAATATATTTATCAATGAAAAAATATATAAAAAAATTAATTCTCCAATAAAACTAAAAACTACTTGTTTTTATTAATTCATTAAAAATATATAATTAAAATGTTTATTTAAAAAATAATAATTTTTAATAAAAAGACTATGGCCCGATTCTATGAACGCGAATAAAACAATAATCTTCAGATTTATCGTCGTTTGCATTCTATGAACGACGATAAAACCGACGATTAATCGGGCGATTTTTTTTCTATCCTCTGATTTAAGTACTTTTCATACCAACAACTTCGACTTTTGACTTTGCAAAACATTTAAATTCCACAAATACAAAGCATTGATATATTCATACCGACGGCGTCGTCTTTGACTTTGTTTGACAGCTGTCATATTTTGATATTTTATTTGTGAATTGCATAGACGTATAAAAGCTTAGTGAATTATGAGTTGTATCGTGAGTTGTATAGTCAGTATCTGACAAATCATATAAAATCAAGTTTGCACCTCAAGGATGAGACAATCCTCAAAATTATTGTCACTAATAAAGTTTCCTTCACTTTCCCTAATATTTATTTGATTATTATTTATATTTTCATTATTTTCGTCCTCATAATAATATTCCACAGAATAGTTAAACATATCATCGGCTGCCATTTTGACGTTTTGTTTATTCATTGACATTTCAAAATGAATGAAGTTGCTTTGTACAACTTCAAATTGGCAAAGTCGAGATGTGGAACGTATCGCACATGCTTTGCAGCTAACTTCATTGCACTGTATTTTTAGTTTCTTAGATTTATCACATAAAACTAATTAGATTTTTAACTATTTTGATTTATTTCAATAAAACTTGACATTATTAATCGAATCAACTTAAGTTTTATAGTTTAAATGCTTTTTAAAAAAATTTCATTTACGAAGTCCAAAGTCGAAGTCGTCGGTTGAAAAGTACTTTACTCGCAGTTTTTGGTGTATAAATAGGATAAAACATTTTTGACGTTTAAAGAATACAATAATATTAACTAACATATTCACATATTATAACTAACATATTTCATTTGTAATTATAAAATTGTCAAAATTAAATAAAATAAACTATTTGCACAAAATATCCAATTTAATTTTAGTTTCTCTATCTAAAAAAATTGTTTGACATTTCATAAATATGAACAACAACAAACTTGAGTAAAAACCATAGAAACTAAAAAAAATTAAGTATACGTCACAAAAAAGTGTTACCACGTATACAAAAACTGCAGTAAAACTCCAATAAAACCAAGTCGTCGGTTGCTGAATAATCGTTACTCTCGGGATTTTTTATATTTATCGTTGTTCATAGAATCGGGGTTATATGTACTGTATTTCGACCTAGGAATGAATATATTTTTGTAATGTAAATTTTTTTGTATAGAGCTTATTTTTCAAGATATTTAAAAGCTTCAGGTTAGAAAAATCAACCGGTATAGTATAATATATTCTGACTGAAGATAAAATATGAGATCAGATAAAAAACATTTATACGTATTAGTTCATGTAATCAGAAACGATTTAAAATCCTACATACAAATTAAGTTGAAATCGCTGGGTTTAATTTTAGATGATGAACAAATTTTACATTAAAGAAATCTATTTTTAAAGTTTAATATTACTATTAAGCAACCCATCCAGCCTGTGAGCCCCACAAATATCATAAATTAGTTTTAAACCTAACCAGTATAAGGTATCTATAGGATAAAAACTTTCCAGTAAGGGGAATAAAAACTCACCATTAAATTTAACGAATTTATAATTTAAAAACGCACCTTTTATGTATACACATTGTATTTTAAACATTTTATTCACATTCAAATGCTGGAGCTGACGAACTATTGCTGTTTGTGAATTTACACCCAAATACAGTGCAATTACACTATTACGTTTGAATTCCAATAAGATTGTTTTATTAAGATATTAATTTAGAACAATTATTTGTTGACCACATGTAAACAACTAACCAAACTTCAATCTGTCAAAAAATTGACGCGCGAAAATAACAACTACACAAATGACAGCAGAGTGAAGTCAGTAACATTTGGTCTCAGCCACCCTGTATAGTGAAGTTTACTTACAGTTAAATCAATTTATAAAATAAATTAATTATTGTTGTTGTTGGTGTTGATGATGACGGTGATGGTGATGTTATTTTCTTCCGAGATGTTGCTCGTGCGACGTCAAAGAAAGAAATGAACGAGTATATATTTTTCGTTTGTCATCTCGTCATTTTTGTGATGTGGCGCTCCATTTTATAATAGGTGGTGAAATACGATAACTATGAATTTTAAGCGCGCCTGTTGGAATAATTAAGTAAATTATACGTTTGCCTTTATGTACGGATGAGTGAAACTCAACCTCTACAGGACCAGTGGTTCTGCGATATACGGACGGTTGTTTCCCGTTGAAGTTTCGCAGTAAATCGCTCGTCGTTGACGCTCTGGTTCTGTTTATACCTTTAGGGTATAAACAGAACCAAAGCGTCGACGACGAGCGTCAACGAATAAATATAAATTTCGCCAGCGATATCGCTGTAGTAAACATAACAAACAAAAGCGTCAGCGTATTGCGATATAAATATAACAATAAAAAATTTTAAAACATGGCTGCTTAAAACGCACTTTATTAAAAGGGCAATTAAAAAAAAAATAAAAAACATTTGGCAACATTGTTTCGCCTGCGATAAAATTAGAAATAGACTCTAAATTTATTTGAACGAAAAAATCGCCGTCGCTACCGTCGATGTTTTTGTTAGCATACTATGCTTTTAATGTATTTTAATTTGACAGGCGTCGACGCTCGTCGTTGTCGCTCTGGTTCTGTTTATACCTTAAGTCAGCTAATTTAAAACTTTCTAATTTCCAAGGAACCAGAAAGAATATCCTGTTAAGATTAAGTTTCGTGGTTTGATGCTTGAGACAGTGTATCGGCAACCACGTTATCCTTGCCTTGGATGTGTTGTATGTCAGTAGTAAACTGAGCCACAAAATCCAAGTGGCGAGTTTGTCGCGGGTTGCGCTCAGCCTTGGATGAAATCGCTCGAGTGAGCGGTTTGTGGTCGGTGTAGACTGTAAAATCTCGACCTTCGACATACTATCGAAAATGTTTTATCACTTGATAGATAGCTAGTAGCTCTCTATCGAATGCGGAATATTTTTTTTCTGCATTCGAAAGTTTCTTCGAAAAGAAATCAAGCGGCTCCCAATCCCCATTATTACATTGTTGCAACACGACGCCTACAGCAGTGCTAGAGGCGTCGGTTGTGACATTAAGTTATCGACATGTATTGGATGTGCCATATTAATGCAATGTGAGCTAAAGTGGTTTTTAAGTAGTCGAATGCCTGTTGACATTCGTCTGACTAGAAGGAGTTCTTCGGCGTTTTGGGCTTCTTTAGTAGAGTTGCCAAATGAGTGTGGATAGGGGCTAAGGTTTTCACTATCCTAGGCATGAACCTGTTGTAGTAATTTATCATGCCGATAAATTGCTGTATATGCCTGATTGTTTGTGGAGCTGAAAATTCCCGAATGGCGTTAAATCGTTCAGTAGATGGCAGAATACCATTCGGAGTAACCTTGTGACTGAGGAAGTCGAGGAAGCTAGTGCCGAAAATGCATTTCACTCTGTTGATACTCACCTCGTATTCAAAGTTTCTGAAACAATGTTTCCAGGTGAAACATGTGTTGTTCCTTCGCAGTTCAGACTACAAGTATGTCGTCGATGTATAGACAAACACAAAGTCGAAGACGATCTCGTTGATAAACTGTTGGAACGATTGTGCGGCATTGCGTAGTCCAAGTGGCATTCGAGTAAACTCAAATAAAATAAATGGAGTAGTAATTGCAGTCTTGTGTATATCCTCAGGTGCGACTGGGCTAAGATGATAAGCTCGGATCAAGTCGATCATCGAGAATATCTTGCAACCTTGTAGGTGCTCATTGGAGCCCGTACTATAGGTTATAGTATTCCCAGTATGCATATAGTTGGCACATGGTCAGACTTATCCGTGTCGCGTGACCGTGATGAACAGCGCCCACCACGTGTGCGGATGGCATTGCCTCGTGTAGCCGGTCGGCTATGCTGGCCAAAGCGTCTGCTTCCTTATCTTGCTGTGGTATCAGGGTTATCTGAATAAATTCAGGTAGTTTCCTGATCCACAGCTGGGTGATAAAGTGCGCATTAAATCGGCCAGTGGTCAGTGTTTTGATTCGCCTTAAGACTTCGGGTGACGATAGTCGCCTATCTCTGTAGCAGCGCTTCCAGCTTCTTCCTGTCTGAGATCGTTGTCCGCTTAATCAGGACAGTTTTTAAGTAGTTGAACCTATCGTTAGCAGGAGGTTCCTGCAAAACGTCGTCGATCATAACCGCTTGTTGGGGTGACAAACAACTAATCACTAGTGCGAACTTTTGTCGCTCGTGACTTTGTTCGCGTCTAACAATATCGCTATTGTTTTGAACCAGGATTCCAGATTAGTAATCCAGAATTCTGAGAGACGTATTAAAGTTTCCATACGTCCTTCTCGCTGAACAGAATAAAATATTATTAATGAAATAATTTATTAAGTAGTAATGTAACTTTTTACCTTGGATTAGCATTTCCTTTTAATCCTAATTCATCCACTTCAATTTCTGTGATTTAGGGGCATTCCCATGCCTCGTAAAAGTCTTATAAACGTTAAGGCGACTAACCAAAGGTTGGATCGCTGGACTGACTCTCCACACCCGTAAAAAAATTAATTATTAACAAAATCAACAAATATATAGATACAGTCAAGATCAAAACTGACCCCCGCTTTATATTAACGGACACGCAGTTTAGGTTCGGTACGTGGAACGTGTTGTCCCGAAGAAAACCTGGCGCGTTTGATGGTACTATATCAGTCATGAAAGAGTATCGGTTGGAACTCGTTGCTCTTCAAAAAACTCGATAACCAAAAAGTGGAGATCATGTGTCCCAAGGCTATACATTGCTTTACTGTGAAGACGACCTCGGTAATCTTTGGGTTGGTTTTTTTCTTGGACCCAAGGTGAAAAATGCTGTTTTGGATTTCAAAGCAGTTGATAATCATATGTGTAAGCTATGTTTACGCATGTGACAAGCCAACCTGTCAATTTGTGTTCACTGAAATATATGTCAAATCGACCTGTGTATTTGGACTGAATAAGACTGAATACGGTGTCAATGCAAAATATATGATCACCGATTTTAGAGACCAAGATGCAATAGATTTTAGTAGTGCGGTGACCATACATATGAAGGAGTGACTAGTTTCCTATTCTTCGGGTCCCTTGTCATTCATGATAACTGTGTAGGAGAGGGTATTAAAGCGTGACATTCGAGAGAAGAATTATGCGAATATTATATGCCCCCTCCCCCTCATACGACGATGACAACACTTACCGAGTTTTATTCAACCACGAGATCAGGAATTTAATGAAAATTCTTGAGCTCGTTCATGAAATAAAAGGACAGCGAGTACGCTGGCTCGGTTGCGTTATCTTTTTCGATTGCAATTCCAGCGCATTCGCAAAATTTTTGAAACTATCCCTATACAACAAAACATAATTAACCAATTTAAAAAGCAAATGAATAATTTTATAGTTAATTAAATTTAATATAAAAAAAATCAACTTTAAATTTAATAATCGATGTTTTCAATCGATACACGTAATATAAATCAGGCAAGGCATTAAGAAACATTGCCTTTATTATAAATGTATTACTGCGGGTAAAGTTAGAATACAGCTGGAATACCTTTTTACCAAACACGCATTAACACTATGACGTGCAAATTTATTATTCAGGTAAATCAACTATATCCTACCATCAATTTTATGTTGATTTAATGTGGAATGTTTTTTATACCATGCGGTCTCTATGACAAAATAATCGATTATAACTTTTTCACTGTTAACACTGTCAACTGACATTTTATTTTTTATTAAATTGGTCACATATATTTTGATCCGAAATGCACCTACTACAGTTAAATGTATAGATTGATTTTCAATAACTTTTTGAACCTATATGAATTTTTTATAAATGTAATTTGTCGACTGGGTATGAAATGTTGTATCTTATTGTAAATATATCTGAATAAATAACATGTGTACAGAAAGCAAATCAGTTATTTTGCACTAAAGTTATAAATACGTGATAAGAATATTTCTACAGTTGTATGGTAAAAAGCATCAATATATAATAAATATAAAATATGGATTTTTAACTACATTTTGAAATTTTTTCCTCCATGAAACATATTGTCTAGGGATAGTTCCCTAAATACTTTAAGCACGACAATATGGGTGGGGTTGAACTCTATTAGCATTAATTTAACGCCTAATAGAATATAATTTAAAATAATTATTACATTCAGCACGGATTTAGCAATTCATTATGGTCAGGAAAAATTACATAAAACCTTGATCGAGAAAATGTTACAAGTGATAAAACGAAAAAAATTTCAATTTCCTTGAGCCTGCTTGTTTCTTCAAGTATAGGCGTTGAAGAATGCCTTCGGGAAGATCTTAAACATTATTAATTCATTAGTAAGGTTAAAATTAGTATACTTATGAGATAAGAATAGACTTGTGTGGGTCTGCTGTGTCCAGTTCCTTTGAGATATAATATTTAAACGGTTAGTTCATGTGGTTTGAATCGTTTGAGCCGCCTTACTTCGTTTGTATTATCCAGTAGTTGTACGGCCTCAACGTTGGCGTAGGTAAGAAGTATCTTCTCATGTTTTATGGCACATCCCCGAATAACGTCGTCTATCAATTGTTTTTCTAGATCATTGTGTATTTCCCTGTTAGTCACAAATCGCCTACCGTTGGCGATCATTCGCAGAAATTTGTTTTGACTGCATTGTATAATGTCTCTATTGGATTTATGAATCCCATAGCTGAGCACCATTCATCAATATTGGTTTGAAGATAGTCCGGTAGACTAGTCTTTTGCAATTCAGGTTCATTTTGGAATCATGCCCAATTAAACAGTAAATTTGACGTTGTTTTGATCGTATCTGTTCAGAATTTTGTCTCACGTGATGTTTCCAGTTGAGCCTTGAATCTAAATGCAGACCAAGGTATTTTGCCGATTCAGCCTACGGCACTATATGTGTAGACTGTTAATTTGGTGTCGGAGCATAAATGTCACAAGGGGTGATTTGAGCTCATTAAGCATGATTTTCTAGTCAATTGTCCATTTAGTAATATTGTTCATTGCTCGTTGCAGATTTTTCGCTGTAATTGGTTGTGATTTGTCTACTGACATAATTACAGTGTCGTCAGCGAACGTGCCGATGAAAGTTTTATTCGTAGCCGCAGTATAGAGAAGGTATAAGATGTATCCCAATAAGCTTCCATGCGGAACTCTCGCTATAGCGTTAGATAAAAGTCGAAACAAGTTTCTTCATGGATGACTCTGAATTGGCAATCAGAAAGGTATGATTCAATCCGTTGTGCCAAACCCTATCAAAGGCCCGGGATACATCCAGAAATACGACGGGGCGATATTTCTTTTCTTCTAACGGTTGCTCAATTACCGTAGTTATTTGATGGACTTGATCCATTGTGGAGTGGTTATTCTTGAATCCAAATTTAAAATCAGGAACGTTTACCACATTGGCTTTAGACTTTTTAGTAGTAGTTTTCAAACAGCTTTGATATGGTCGGAAGCAGTGAAATTGGTCTTTATGATGTTACTTTTTCATCTGGTTTACCTGGTTTCTTCAGCATAATCATTTGTGCCGTTTTGAAGGATTTGGGTACATACTTTAATCTAATACAGGCATTAAACAAGTATGTGATCATGATGATTGCTTTACGTGGAAGTATGAGATCACGATGATTGCTTTACGTGGAAGTTTCTTGAACAGACTCGGTAATATTTCATCAATTACTGGTGCCATTTTGGCGTAACTCTTTTAAAATCCTGAATTGGTTGGTAAACAGATGTTACGTTAATGTTGAATTGAATGACATGGGGTTAAAACACTGTTGCTAGGTGTTGAGCAAAAAGTTTCACTTTTTCTTTGTTTTGTCGAACCTAACTGCGTTGAGCATTTCTAATAGGTGGTACTCGAACTATAGGTCGATTAAATTTTCCAGTTGCTTTCCATAACGAGTAGTCGTTATCCGTTTCTGGGCCTAGCCCGCTTAAGTAGTTGTCGAAGCAATCATGTTTGAAGCTTTTGATTAGCATATTGACTTTGTTTTTTATTCGATTGAAAGTTGTCTTGTCAGCGGGAGAGATTTTTGATGAGATGCTATATTCTCCTTGCCTTTCTTCTTTCTTTGATTTGTTTCCTGATTTCAGCCGGGTAATTTGACTTCCATCTCTGGCTTTGTCCTTTAATTCTGGAGTAGCTAGACTGGCGGCCATACGGGTGTATTCAATGAAATTGTTTGTTTGTTGTTCCAATTCCTCATTACTTTTAATACCAACTTTATATTCAACTCTTGCAATTTTTCTCTGAAAAGATTCCAATCCGTGGATCTGTTAGTAAGGTTTTGCTTTTTCTTTTTCTTGATAACTATATATAGCGCTTATTGACAACAGTACTGGTTAGTGATCAGATGTTAAGTCGTTAATTCCTTCGACTCCAGTGTAACTGGATGAAATACCTTTTATAATGAAGAAATCAAGTAGATTTGGTATTTTTCCTGCATCTGTTGGCCAATATGTTGCCAATATGTTGAGAAATTAGCCTGGAACCCCAAGCTGTATGTTTTATATTATAGTCCCCTCCAAAAATAAATCTTGAACCGAGTCTATAGAAGACGTTTTTAAATTGTAACTTCGTTGGTGTATGCCGTTGTGCACAGTATGCTGCCGCAATATTTAGATCTGCGCCATTATATTGGATTGAGATATCAGTTGCTTGCATGTAGCTTTCACGAATATCCTCTTGTTGATTATGTTTGATAATATTTTTAATTAGTATAGCTGAACCACTTCTGGCTCTTTCACTAGGATGGGTTGTCCAGTAGGAATTAAATCCCTTAATTCGGATAAAGCTTTATTCTGATTAAGCTTTTGTTTGGAGAAGTGCGTTTCTGAAATCAGTGCAATATCTATGTTGTTTGTATGGCGAAATACTTCCATTTGTTGGGCTGGTTGATTTAGCCTATTAGCGTTCCATTAGCGTTACGAAACCTATAAAGAAAATGTGGCAAAAGCTTACGCCTTTCTAAACAGTTCAATGAGTCAAAATTCACTATAGATTCCATTTCTTTGAATAATGTCGACAACAAAGCAATTGGGCGATAATTGTAAGGATAACTTTTATTACCTCTTTTAAGAACCGGTTGAATATTATTAGCTGCTTATATCAAATCAAGGAAAAAAAACAGACTTCATTGTAACTTCAAACCACTTGCTTTAAAAGGGTTAGCGCAGTAAAGTGAGACGCTTATAAATTTGCCTTTTTAAAAGGTGGTTTTATAATCGTTATTATCATAAAATAATAAAGCGTTGGATTATATCTAAGCGTTTTACCCATAGGAAAACTGATTTTTAATTATTCACTAAAACTACAATATATGAGTCTATGGCTATATATGAGTTTTGCTTATTTTGCGAAAAATGATAAAAACTAATACAATCTTTATTAAATACGGTCTTTTACTTTAACTTTGTATTTTTAATTTGGATGAACGTTTTAAATGAGATGATGAATGATAATTAATCAAATGTATATTAAGTACTGAAAAAAATTTGGAAGTTACATCTGGAAAAGATGAAGTTTTGAAACCAATTCCAAAGTCAAGTTTGACCAAAGTTTTTTTCTACAAAAGTAAGAAAAAATTTAACAAATAATAAATTAAATAAATCACAAATTATCACAATATTCTTCACAAAAAAAAAAAATTAAATAATAATCACGAGAATACATCACAAAAGAGTGTTGATTAAATAAAATTAAACGATTAGTCCGTCATCTGCTTCCTGAAACTCGCAAAGCTCTACCTTTTCATTAATAACATTTTTGGAGTACTGTCTAAGTTTACTCTCATGTTTTATAAAATTAATGAAGTATGATTTCGTCAGTCTTTTTTTTTTGTGTCTGAACCCTGCAATCTTTTCTGAGTCCAAAGCTCTCCCAAGTCTTTCGCGAATAATTTTTAACGTCCTACCTTACGCCGTCACCAGCCAAATCAAGGACGCATGAATACCGGTTCGATGATTTCGTCAGTCGTTACCGAAATATTTCCTTAGTAGTTGGTCAACATCATCCAGTTTATTTTTATTTATTTGTACGCCACTCTTTAGCTGGACAGGAAGGAGCATATTTCGCAAGTTTTTTTCAATTTTTGGTAAAAGCCATATATACCAACTCTAATATTTAACTTATAAGGAATTTCTCCTCTAATAAATATTGCCCCGTTGACCTCCTTGGTCAATATAAAACGTTTATACTTATTAAACTGGAAGTGTAAACCTTATGGTGGCTTTAGCACGGTTTTTACTTCTGATTTTAAAACTCTGGACAAGCAGGAGTGCCCAATTCTACGACAGATCCATATTTTTGGAAAATGTCTTTATACTAGTTGGGGTGAAATAAAATTTATTTAGTATAGAGCGAAACTGAACAAAATGAAAAAATCCACCAGAATATTTTGCCAGTTCCACATCAAGCACACATGCACACGCACACAAAGTATTAGTATGGAGTGTAGTTGCGTTGTGACGAGTAAAAAAATGGTAATTGCAGTCTAGAGAGATGTACGTGAACAATAAAATTTCATTAATATCACATTATTTATATTTTCGATCGTATATAATCTACCAATAAAATATAAAAATGTACACAAAACATTAAAACTAGTTATTTATTACTAGAGCTGGGTATATGGTGATGGAAAATATTCATATATGTCTATATATAAATATCATTGTTGCACGATTGAGGGATATTTTTTTTGTATGTAGTAATTTTTGAAGCAAACTAGAAATCGGGAATCGGATCAAATCCTGCTACATATTAACTCACAACTGAATATTGACAATGGCCATATTAAAGTCTTTACATCAAGTAAATTACTTCGCTTCAATACTGTGAACATAAATGATTGCTTCTACCTGGTTGAATAAAGTGTAATGCTTCTACCAATCATAAATGTTGGATTTAACAGAAAGTTAATATGAAAAATATATTGCAAATGTCATTTATTGGCTCTTTTAACATTCTGCATTTATAGTCGATAAAAAACATTTTGTTTAAAACAAAAGTCAGAACTGTTATAACAATTGTATAACAATGCTAGAAAATATACCAAATTAAAAATAATAATACTGAATAAAACTATTTTATCGGACTTAAAGCTGCAATATGTACTTTCTAGGTATTAGAAATTTCCGATTTTTAGAGCATATATTTTACAATTTTAATGGTCTAATCTCATGCTTTATCTGAATTTTACAAAATTTTGATTCGTATCATAAATTTCATAGATAAGCTTATTGTTCAAAATAACAAACACCTTATAAATGTCAATTAATAAGTTTAGCTATTCAAATATAGGCGGTGGTGAATTATGTGTTTTTAATTTTCCGTAAATATTTTGGTAAAATTTTACAATTGGTCAAATTCGACCAGGGTCGATCAATTTCGTACGAAATTGGGTCGTACGAATATCTTCTCTAAGCCATAGGAAAATTAGAATTGGTTTCATTAAGTTTATTTTTCGAAAAGATTGGAAAAAAAACAGTTGGATTTAGTTTTAAAATTTAACCAAGTTCTTGGTTGTACTAACCATTCACATTTTTTAAAACAAAAAACAACTAAAACTTTGTAAAAAAATTTGTTAAAATTTACCCTAATTAAAAGTTAAACTTTTAACTTTTTAACTTTTAGCTTGTTTCTCACTTGTTTCTAGCTTGTCTCTTCCTTTTTTATTTTTTTTTTGCAAACACCACAATCTGGCGGTATGAATGAATGGCCTGTTACTGAAAAAACAGTTCAATTATTTTTACACACGATGGGGATCAGTTGTCAAGCCAATACCCCAACATTCCTGTCATGATAGTATTTTTATTCTGCCCGCCACACTCATCTGCAACCAAACGAATGTGATTTATACGTCCGTATTACAAAGCCGAAGGAAAATAGCTAATGCGATTACATTTGCTCCCTTTGGCCTTACATTTTCTGTCCATGTATATAAATATACATTTTGGTGCGATGAGGTATCGTGAGAGGAACCCATCACAATACCAAAATTATAACAATATAACTGCCGACTGTAATATGCCGCTTGATCAGGTACCATTGGCAAAATCATATTTTTCTGACAGTCGAATGACATAGTTAACATTTTTATATTCACCTCCTGCAACAACCCAAAAAAACGCTTTGGCTCGAAGCTTATGAACTCGCTGTTTAATTAAAATGAGGTTTCGTTTAGATGAATTGGCTTCAATTTTAATTTGTTATTTAAAGCTAAGACATGTTGGACAGACATCATTTGCCGGAGCTTTGAATCCAATGTTAAAATGGAAAATACATCTAAAATAACTTGGTTTCAAGGCAACTTCAGAATTATGTAAATTTGTGGTTGTGTACATACGATACATTTTATTTACTGACAACTCCATTTGTGCAGTAGTGTATTTCCAACGTCTTAAACTTTGTTATAAATTCGATCACAGCATTTTTTTAGTCGCCATTTTGAATGACCGTTTATTACCACCACCACCACCAGCTTTTCGATTGGGGAATAACCTGTCTCTAAGTAATTTTTACAAAATCGTTTTAAACGATCTGATGAGACATTTAAGATCCCCATAAACGCATTTTTGCACAATCTCATCAGTTTTCCATTAGAGATACGACAAAAATATTGAATAGCCATCGATTTGCTAGGCCCTTTTGCCATCGATCCAGTCGTTTTGGTTTATAAGTAATACAATATTTTTGTAAAAATGCGTCTTGATTTAATTTTGACTTTGAGCTGTAAAAGTTTAGCGCAAAGGCCAAAGCATCGTTCCCAACTATTATTTAACAACGAAAAATTTTAGCTTTGTGAGCACATTTGGGCATCTTAGGCAATTTCTTCATTTCATATCTGTAAGTAGGATATAGTATGCTTATAACGGGTGGGCCATTTAAAAGTTTAAATTTAAAAATGCAATAAAACAAAAACGGTTTGAAATTATGGGGTCGTATCTCGGCGATGGCATCACGAATGTTGGACTTCAAATGCTCAATTGTCTCTGGTTTGTCGGCGTAGCACTTGTCTTTAACGGCGCCCCACAGAAAATAGTCCAATGGGATGAAATCGCAGCTTCTTGCCGGCCAATTGACATCACCATTTCGGCTAATTAAACGGCCATCAAACGATTGATGCAATAAATCGATTGTGGCATGAGATGTGTGGCAAGTTGCACCATCTTGTTGAAAGCAAACATCGTTCACATCAATATCATGAAGAGCGGGCGCAAAAAAATCGGTATAGGTGTAGTGTTGACCGTAATGCTTGCGCCGACCTCATTTTCAAAGAAATATGGCCCAATGATACCTCCGCTCCACAAGCTGCACCAAACAGTCACTCGTAATGAGTGCATTGGCTTCTGTAAGACCACTGGCTTCTGCAAGTGTGGGTTTTCTGACCCAAATACGGCAATTTTGCTTATTAACATACCCACCAAGATGAAAATGAGCTTCATTCGAAAAGATGATTTTTTTGGCAAAATCGACATCATCGTGCAGTTTCTCGTTGGCCCATCTAGCGAAGTAAAAACGAAGCGGATGGTCATGCGGCTTCAACTCTTGAACCAATTGAACTTTGTAAGGCGTCATACCGAGATCTTTTCGCAAAATTCAACGTAAACTGGTGCATGAAATGTTCAATTCTTGAGAACGATGACGAGTTGATGTTGATGGATTCTCCCGCACACTTTCAGCCACAGCTTCGATATTTTCGGGTGTACGCACTGTACGAACACACTCACGTCTTGACGCATCAACAATTAAACCAGTTTCACGAATTTTAACAATAAATTTGCGTATACCGGGCTCTGTTGGTCCTTCTTTGCGACCAAACTTTACACGACATTTGCGTGCAGTTTCCGACCAATTGTCTTCGTCTTGGAATTAAATTTCCAATAAATCGATTCATTTCGTTCAGTGGAGATAACATAATGAATTTTGTGACAGAATAGAATGACATAAGTATTGCCAGATTCGAAATAACCGGTGGTTCAAATTTAAACCGATAGATGGCCCACCCTTTATTATGCGCTCTACTATACGAGAATTTCAAATGCATATACCAATTTATTACCTGTCCCTTTTGTTTTCTTCAATTTTTCTAACGGTGTTGTTGTGCCTCTTTCTAGAATTTTGGTAACTGACAACAAGTGCAAAAAGTTTCAAATTCCATCGTGTGACAAGTTTTTATCTTTTTAACAATAATAAATTAACCAAAAATGTTAATAAATATACGCTACAAAACGGTATTTAAATAGATGTTTGCATATTTTATGCTACCTACCTGTACAACAAACACTAGAAAACTAAAATCCGTTGCATTAAAAACGAAAAAAAAAAACAATTTAATTGACACTTAAATGCGCGGGAAAATTACACTGGATAATTTCATTAATGTGCGTTAGCAAAGCGGAATGTGTAATCAGACCTATAGTGCTATCTTTAAAAATAAGTCGGCAAACACGGAACATAAATAGTGATCCTACATGCATATATAATTATATATTTTTTAAAAAATTTAGTTAAGTTTGAAAAAAAGCCAAATTATAAAATTATTTTTTGTCTTTTTTATTTTCAGAGTCACTTTAAACGAATAACATTTTAGAAATAACAATAATTAAACTCGTTTTATAGCAATAAGTTGTTGTTTTTTTTTACAAATATTTAAAATGGAACGAAAACTTTTATATGCTTTCCGCGGATGGATTGCATTTGTCGCTTTCATGGACCTAGGCACAGCGTTTAGAAGTTATATAGAAAAACGTAGCTTTCTTGGGGACCACTTAGATACAAGTGTGAATGGTAATATATATATTTTATTAATAATTTGAATACTATTTACTGACTTTTCTATTTTTTTTTTTCAGGCGACTTTACAATTTCTAGGATTCTTGGAATGTATTGTATTTTAAAAGCAATAGCACTTGTTCATTGCACACTTTATATTCATTATAGACCGTAAGTTATTCATAAAATAAAATAAATTTTACGTTAGATATTTTCATAAGACATTCAAGGTGTATTCGAAATGACATAAATACGAGTACTTGTGGAATCTGATTTATTCAAATAAGTCCCCTCGTGAGTTGATATATTTATATATATATATATATATATATATATATATATATATATATATATATATATATATATATATATATATATATATATATATATATATATATATATATATAATATATATATATATATATATATATATATATATATATATATATATATATATATATATAATATATATATATATATATATATATATATATATATATATATATATATATATATATATATATATATAAATATTATGATTTTTATATTTTGAATTTGTAGTGTTGATTAAAAATTTTTTTTTGTAGAATCTGATTTTTTTTTGTTGTTGTTGTTTTTTAAAATACAGGGTGTCAAATTTTGGACAAACATAAATATAAAACGAATTATCCGATACTTACGATATAGGGCTCGTTTTAAAGGTAACTAAATAAGAACTAATAAAAAATATAAAAATAGTAAGTTTTATAATTTTTTCATTTCCAAATTTCCCGCCAAAATGTTCTTTTTATATTTTTTCATTGAATGTACAAATTTTTTTAAGTTTTTTTTTGTACATTTTTCCTCATTTAATTCTATTGAACATACTAGAAACTTGGAGTAGTACGATTCTTTATTTTCTTGCAAAATACGTTGAGGTATGCAATTTTCCCTTTTTTCAACATAAAATTAAATTGTAATGTGGTATTTTCAATTTGCAACTAATCTTTATGATCGACTTGATAATGTGACTGTTCAAAATTATTCTGTCGATCTTTAGTACCTACATTCTTTTTAGCAATTAGTAAAAAATAAATTTTGGTATGAGTCATTTATTTTGTTAGATCCAACCGTAATATATGCTAATATAAATTATCGAATCCTGGGCAGTAATATTGATGAAATGCAGTCCTATCGCAACATTTTTCTATTGGTGACAGTTTCCATCTTGATTTCATAAATAATTAATTTGACATTTTGATGTAATAAACAAACGCAAACTGTATGAGCACCGCTTCTTTCTGATTGACCACAATTGTTAGGACGAAGCAGAAAAAATTTAGAAATTACATTTTCTTTTGATTCATCATTCTTATATTTCTTCTTGTAGCCTTCATAATACTCCGTTAATGTGCATATTATATTAGCCGTTTCTAAACTTTAACTTTATCAAAAGGTAAACAAACGTTTTACCATAGGCATTAAACTACTATATCATCATCGTTATAATATTCTATCATTGAATGTCTGACTTCATCACTGATCCGTTTTCTAGCTTTGGGTGCTGGAAGGCTCAGTGCCCTTTTGTTGATTTAAATATTTTTAGCTGCGTTCGTACCATATATTGTATAATGATGAATTCTTTCTAGATTTGCTGTATATATAGTAAGTCATTTCGGCAGTGTAGAACTTCAACTAGAACTTCAAAAGGTAAACTAACTGAAATATTAATTTAAACACTAATTCATACCAAAACCATATGTTAACAAAAATCACTGACTATATTTTATGCTGTTTTACAGGCAAACTCTAAAGTACTTTTCATACCGCCGACTTCGACTTTGGACTTCGTAAATATAATTTTTTTTTAAAAGCATTTAAACTATAAAACTTAGGTTGATTCGATTAACAATGTCAAGTTTTATTGAAATAAATCAAAATAGTTATAAAATTAATTAGTTTTATGTGATAAATCTAAGAAAATAAAAATACAGTACAATGAAGTTAGCTGCAAAGCAAGTGCGATACGTTCCACATCTCGACTTTGCCAATTTAAAGTTGTACAAAGCAACTTCATTCATTTTGAAATGTCGATTGATAATTTTGACAAAGTCAAAGTCGACGCCGTCGGTATGAATATATCAATGCTTTGTATTTGTGGAATTTAAATGTTTTGCAAAGTCAAAAGTCGAAGTCGTCGGTATGAAAAGTACTTAACTCGTCATCTATCATAAAGATTAGTTGAAAATTGAAAATATCACATTACAATTTGATTTTATATTCAAAAGAAGGGTAAATCGCCATACTTAAATGTATTTTACAAGAAAACGAAGACTTGTAACACTCCAAGTTTTTAGTATGTTGAATAGAATTAAATGAGAAAAAATTTGCAAAAAATAAATAAAATAAAAATAAAAAAAAATTAACTTTCATTGAGAAAATTTAAAAGAACATTTTGCGGGAAATTTGGAAATGAAGAAATTAAAAAGCTTACTGCCTTCAAAATTTTTATTAATTCTTATTTAGTTACCTTTAAAACAAGCCCTATATTATAAATATCGGATAATTCGTTTTATTTTTATAGTCATAAACACTACGTCATATTTGTCATTTTTCCCAAAATTGACACCCTGTATTTTAAAAAACGACAACAACAAAAATCATGTTTTACAAAATTTTTTTTTAAATTAAAGGCGACTTCACAGTTCAATTTCTTCGTTCATTTATTCATTCAGTAATTTTATTTTGACGATTCACCACACTTCTTGTGAAATTTCAGAAAGAATATTGGAACGGTTTGGTTTCCATTTTGTTTAAAATTGAAATCTTTGACATTATTCATACTACTTGTAAACATATTATAATTTGCTAAACATATTGTGAGGTTATAAATACAGTGGGATTCAATAAATATATAGTGTGATTTGCTAATTAATATACAATTAGTTGTAATAAAATATTCAATATATTATTTATTTGTTAATATACATATTTTTTCCGCGTCAAACAATATTTTTCAAAACAAATGGCTTGGCTTTGTATCTTTCTCTTTTTATTTTTATTATGCTTTTTCTTTTACTCGATGTTCGTTTAAACAAAAATATAAAATTAAATTAACTCTTGTGAAAATTTTCTTAAGAAAGTCACATGACTGTTTTGAGCTATACAATTGGTTGAAAAAATTGTTTGAATGAATGAATGAACGAAGAAATTAAACTGTGAAGTAGCCTTAAGACTACAAATTCAAAACATGAAAATTATAAAATTACAAAATGACTTCCGGTCCCATACCAAATTTGCGATTTCACGTAATTTTCACCATATATTTTACATATAGTTATATATATATATATATATATATATATATATATATATATATATATATATATATATATATATACATAAATATATATATATATATATATATATATATATATATATATATATATAAATATATATATATATATGTATATATATATATATATATATATATATATATATATATATATATATATATATATATTTATATATATAAATATATATATATATATATATATATATATATATATATATATATATATATATATATATATATATATATATATATATATATATATATATATATATATATATATATATATATATATATATATATATATTTATTTATATATATATATATATATAGATATATATGTGTGGTTCTGTTCAAATCGCGATTCTGACTACTTAGATGCTATAATTTCAGCTGTAGTAAACGCTAAAATAAGATGTAATATAATTATTAATTATTAATAGTCTTGGACAACTGAGTATACAAACATGTGATACGAAAAATCACAGTAACAATGACATTTATTTATTATCTAGACTCTAAGGTTTCTTCTAGTATATAAATTAAGTCCATTGTGAAAAATTGTTGTACAACAAATTTTTGTTTGAGAACCTGAACGAGACAAAAAAATTAAGTATAGTTTCGTTGGATGAGTGATTGAGTTCGCCAACTTTTCCAACATAATTTTGTTAGCAAAATCAAAAGGAGAAATGTAAATGTAGGGGAAATGTTGCTATAAGTTGCTATACAAAAGTATCTAGTAGAGTAGTTTTTATGGCAACATTTAATACATATATATAGTATATACGTAAAATTTGTGTCTCGATGAGTAATATGTTTCACACACACACAATGATAATATTTTTTTAAAATTTTTTTTTTAAAGAAATGTAATAAATTACATGTATTCTCGTATTCTCGTAAAATAATAATAATATTGACATGCTAACCAAAGCTAACTAAGTTTATCTACCAAATGTAACTATAAAAATTTACCAAAAAAAATTTGTTGTACAACAATTTTTCATAATGGAAGAGAGACTTAACTAATCAAATTTACTAATTAAAAAAATACAAGTTAACCTGGAACTATTGATGATTTAATCGGAGTTGATTATTTTTTCAAGTTGCATTGGTGATGGGAATATCAGTTTAGGTCTGATTGTTAAAAATAACAATCATAAATAATTAACTTACAAAGATTTAATTTTCATATAGTAATTTTGTTTTATTTTACCAGAAGCTAAACAAATTCCATACATGTAGATTTAATATACAAAAATAATAAAAGCTTGATGACAGTAGAAATTATCATAGTATTACATTGAATTGCAGTTGTGCACGCGAAATGTTTAAGAACACGCTATTTTGTATTAAATTGTAATATCAATTTGCATAAATTCTCTTTGCATTTAAATGTATGTTTACGATAAATAAATTGTACTTTAGCATATTTAACCAATTACATAATATGCATTATTCGTTTCGAATTAAATAAATTGTGTTGGTGTAGTTGGTATTGACTAACTTTTTTAATCTATGCTTAGAACTGTGAGGATTGTATTGTTTGTTGAAGTCTAAAATTTAGAGTCAGTCAAACATAAATTAACTATTATTAAAAACATAATTCTGACCGTGTTTAACAGAAATTGTGACGGTAAAATTGTTTTTCCTTACCGTTATTTGAGAGTAAGTGATTGACTATGCCGATTGGAAGTATTGAAAGTTTCGACACAACAAAGTCAAATGAATGCGGCACACATTCAAGACGTTTTAAACTGTTTTGTGAGGGCAATAAAATCGAAGACACACAGATGAAGCGGGCCACATTTCTTACACTATGCGGGGCAGACACTTTTGTGTTGCTAGAAAATTTAATAGCACTAAAAAAAGTTAGTGGTTTCGTGATCAAAGAATCACAAGCAGCCGAAAAATATCAGCAGGTCATAGTTCAAGCACACCAGGTTACGCAAATCGTACCTAAACATAAAAATGGTCCGGCATAATTTAATCATCGGAAGATATCGTTATAATCACAAGGGTGTTTCAGCGAGGAACATGACCGATGAGGATCATGAGCCTTTGGGGATTTGCCTTCAAAGAGCCCATGCAATTACAGACACCGTTTTTTCCGAAATACTGATGAAATTTAGCCACCTATTTTTACCAGAACTAGGTTTGTACAATGGACTTCCTGTTATTCTTCAGGTGAATCCATACGTTTGCCAGCAAGGATAATTCTAATCGCCATGCGAGCAGCAGTTGAAATAGAGATAAATTAATTCAACAGGGTATTCTGGAGCCGGTTGAGTATAGCGAGTAGGCTACGCCAGTAGTACCTGTTCCAAAATCCAATGGTCCGATCGACGATAAACAAAGCTCTCAAGCCACATTATTTTCCAGTTCCATCAGCACATCACTTGTTGTTGATAATACTAAACGGTTTTATTTTTGCAAAGCTCGATCTTGCTCAGGTGTACCAACAGGTCATCGTAGATGATGCATTTGCGCTGGTACAAACAGTTAAGATACACAAGGGTGCGTTTAAGGTCAACCGACTCCAATTCGGTATTAGTACTGTGCCAGGTTTCCATAATTTAGATATCATTCCATCACATCATCAGACACCGATTTACGCCAGAAGTTGATCGAGATCTTCCAACGGTTTGATCAAGCTGGTATCCGTCTAAAACAAGACAAATATTAGATTGTTCACCTATCAATTTTCTTGGGTATATAATCGATTCCGAAGGTCTTCACCCGATACAACAGAAGATCGACACAATTAAAAGTACCTCACTGCCGACGGATAAGAGATAACTTCAAACATTCCTAGGCTTAATTAATTTTCACCATTCGTTCATTCAAGATAAGGCGACCCATGCGGAACCTTTGCACCAGCTGCTTCACAATGATGCGTCTTTTGGAGATGAGGACCAGACGAACAGCGCAGTTTCGATGCGCATAAAATTTTTTCGTTGTTCAACAACGCCCTAATGCTGTTTAATGAGAAATACCCAATGTTGCCGGTATATGACGCTTCCTCACATCGCATGGGAACAAACGTGCGTCCCATATCGTACCACTCAAGAACTATGACAAAAACTGAGTGACGATATAGCAAAGGCGATCGTGAAGCTCTTGCAATTATAGCGAAAGTCAAGAAGTTCCACGATAGTTCACCGAGAGTTCGTTCTTGTGACGGACTATAAGCCGCTTCTCGGACGTTTTACTATAGATGTTCCAACTCCACAGATTTTGTCTCTGAGAATGATCCGTTCGAATACTTTCCTTAACGCCTACACTTTCAAACTCGTCTACCGTACCGGGAAGTATGTGGGAACTGCTGACGGTCTTAGTAGACTTCCAGTTCCGAGCACTACGATCGTCATTGGGGAAGAGGAAGTGATGCTAATAGACGCGGTCCACAAGCCAACCTTTTACGCCGCGGATTTAGCCGTTTTGACAACCAAAGATCCGGTTCTTTCGCGAGTAATGAAGTGAACCCTGCAAGATTGGCCTGATAGTAAACCAACCGAAGAGTTCCAACCATTTTGGATTTGTCGTGTCGAAATAAGTACACTTAAAGGATGCCTTCTCTGGGGATATAGAGTAATAATTCCACCATGTCATCGTGCACAGATTTTGCCCATTCTATACACACTGCTCATCCAGGTATTGTGAGAATGAAGGCACTAGCGAGTAATTATGTTTGGTGGACTAGACGAATAGACGCAGACATCAGAAAGGTTGTGCATCTTTTTACAAAATGTCAATCAAGCCGTCCAGAGGTGGCACAGGCTCCTGGGTACTCATGGGAGAAGACAACAAATCCACGGTCGAGAATACATATCGATTAAGCCGTATAGTAAAAAAATATAATAGTGCGCCAGAGGATTACTATCCTAAAAGGAAAAACAACGACAAAATTTATTAGACCTCTTCAATGTCAATCAATATAAAGACAATGATCCGTTTTTTTTTTTTGGACGTGTTAATAAATAATATTATAGTGGAAGTGGAGATGGATTTGGAGGCGTCAGTGACGGCAATCTCTGAAGAAAGCAAATCACATAACGACAAAAAACTGTATATACGCCGATTAATTTGCTTCTAAGTTTTTCTAAATTATTCGAGAAATTGCTGCTTAAGAGACTCAAATTAATCATAGAACAAAATGATCTTATTCCTCCCCACCAATTCGGTTTCAGAGAAAAACATTCGACTATAGAACAGGTCCACAGAATCACAGATATGTTAAAGATGCGCTGGATAGCCAAAAAATATGCCTTAGTTACATTCCGAGACACGGAAATGCAACAAAGTAACGAGTCCCATAATGTTGTATTATATTAATCTTATGAATTCCGAGAAATGGAAATAAGACAAAATAATAAAATTTAATTCTTAGTAATCAGTAATCAGTATCACATTTAATAAAATGTAAAATACTGTTTCTAAATGTAATTAAATATATAAATATAAAATGCTTAATTGACATATTAAAATATTACAATAAACATGTTGCAACATGTTTATCAAAACACTTTTAAGAAAATTAAAAAATAAAGAATCATTCAAAATACTGACTAATAAAGAGAACAGTAATAAAGTTTTGTTTCCCGGCTCTAAAGAGACCGGTAATTATAAGTTAAAAGTTCAGTGTAATAGTGAAAAAAATAAAAAATAAATAAAGTTAACTTAAAGTTAAATGTTTTTTTTTTCATATCACCTGAATGATAACTCATAAGTCCTTCGATAATGTAAGGCACAGAGGACTAATCTATACCAAAGCAGTTTTATCAGATTCTAAAATCTTACTTAGCTGATCGACATTTTCGGGTAAAATATGAGGATCAATACTCCTCATTGACGAAAATATTAGCAGAAGTGCCACAAGGTAGTGTCTTAGGTTTAATTCTGTATATCCTATACACAATTCAAGTTAACTTCACCAACAAAAAGTTAACTGGATACCAGTGGAAATCAACTTACAGCAAATTTCACATGCCAATACAGCAAAATATCTAGGTATGACACTTGACGCTAAGCTTAAGTGGAAAGAGCATATCAAAAAAAAAACGAAGAGCTTAACATCAAATACAGAAAAATGTACTGGCTTATAGATAGGAATTCCGAGCTTTCATTACATATGTACATGACCTATGTATCCAGCTTTGGGGATGCACCAAGAAGACTAATGTGAAAATAATACAATCTTTCCAAAACAAAGTTTTACTTGGTATTGTAAATGCGACATGGTACATCAGAAATGATAATCTTCAGAGAGGCTTAAAGATGGAATACGTCATCCAACCTGTCACTAACAAATATTTTCCCTTTACTGTAACGTGAAGCCACTTGCGGACTTAACTCGTTAAAATGCTGCCTCAATGACCTCAATAATTCATTCTGCGGTACGTCATTATTCTTAGGTTCCAAAAACTGTCCCAGTACCCGTAATACACCAGCTTAGATCAACTCAGCTGACGAAGCCTGCAACTCCTCTCGGCACGTTTCTAAGACCAAACAGAACCAATGGTAAAATTTCTGTTCAATCCTCCCGATTGTGACTTATGACTGCAGCCTTTAATGTGCGGTGCCATCTTTCTACCAACCCATTGATTTCCGGGTTGCAACTGGTAGTTCTTTTTCGAGTGGAACCTATCAAAGTTGGTAACTCTGCGAAAAGCTGATTCGAATTGTTTTCCCTGATCCGTTACAATAAAATCGGGTTAACCGAAACGCGCAATCCACACAGAATACAATGCAAATGCTACCGTGGCAGCGAAAATATCCGGTACTGGGACCGCCTCCGCCCAACACGTATATCAATCAATCATAGTTATACAATAACGCTGACCATTAGAAACCGGAAGTGGTCCAACGACATCCAGGTGAACCTCCGCGAAACGATCCTTTGTACGCCCAAAACCCCCTGGGTGATTTAGTATGCCCTGCAATCTTTGCTTTTTGACATGCGGTACACTCTTGAGCCATTGCTTATTTGATCCACACGAGAGAGCGCATCCGCTACCACGTTATCCAGACTTGAGACATGCCGTAAATTCGTCGTGAATTGTCCGATAAAATCCAACTGCCGGCGTTGTCTTGGCGATACTTTCTCTGCATTCTGTTTAAACGCGAAAACCAGCGGCTTGTGGTCGGTATACAGAATGAAATCACGGCCCTCCAATAAAAAACGAAAATACTTAATTCTCAAATAGGCCGCCAACAATTCTCTATCATACGCCCTGTATTTCTTCTGAGTCTCAGTCAAACGCACTGAATAGAAACTTAGCGGCTGCCGCACGTCGATCTGCTGCAGCTATTGGGTATGCCAAAATGGTTGCTTCGCACAACTTAATCTTACAACTCTCTAATACCTCAACAGACTCAGTAGTCCATGCTACGAGGACCTTACTGTTCCGCCGATACCCTTTAAGAAAGTTGTTTAAAATAGCCTGATCGCGTGCAGCGCCTGGTATGAAACGACGATAAAAATGTATCATGCCTAGGAACCTCTTGAGCTGCTGAACCGTTGATGGTCATTCGAACTGAGGAATCACTTGAACTCTATCAGGAGATGGCAATATACCATCAGCGTTCAATAAATGCCCCAAAAATTTGACATCTGCTTGTGCAAACTTGCACTTATCTACATTAATTATTAGACCATAATCCGACAACCTTTGAAATACGACACTAAGATGCTCCATATGCTCCGCCCAAGACGCTGATGCAATCAACACATCACCTAAGTAGCGAAACAAAATGGTAGCTCTTGGGAATGTCCTTTGCCTCAATAGGAATCTGATGGTACGCCCTTACTAAATCTAACGTCATAAAAACGGTACCATGTGCTAACTGAAAGGAAAAATCCTGAAGGTGAGGCATGGGATATTTATCAGGTACGATGGCATTATCTAACGCCCTATAGTCGCCGCAAGGTCTCCATTCGCCGTTATTTTTCGGCACTAAATGTAACGGACTGAGCCAATCTCTCTTACTAGGCCGACAAATACCTTCTGCCATCATATTTCGGAAATGTTCGTTAGCAATAGCCGCGAGTTTCCAGGCAGTTGGTCACATGATGTTTCACTTCAGTGGAGCTTAATGTTTCGTGAGTTATTACCTTATACTGATCAAGTAGTTTTATAACGTCTGCATGAATGACTGCTTTATTCACGACCGAAAGTGCTGTAACCGGGGAGATAATCATGGAACCATTGTAAACAGGGACGTTAAAGGATCACCCACCCTACGTTTTCTGATATCAACCAGCAACAAACCCGTACTTTATTAAAAATCGACTAGAACTAGCACCATCGAAGCCCGTCGTCACCTGCTGATGTGCTATTATTTTTTTGCTTTCGATTAAGTGTCCGAACGTGAGACAAACGTGGTGTTGTGTTTACAACCGGATACGTACTTAAGAGCACGATCTCCAAATCTCCGGTGATAAAAACACTCGCCACTACCTCGACTTGATTCCCGTGAGTGAAAACGATTTCGATTAGCCAACCTGCCTGGACTACATGAATTCAAGGAGCTGCGACGGCTTTCGGTCGCCTAAGGACAGTCCGTGTAATAAATTATTCAACTTTGTTTTTTCGGATTCGCCCAGTCCCTAACGTCTAAACACCGAGTATGGCTGATTACCTTTATCTCGCGTGATCAAACTCGCGAATTGATTATGTAAACGTGCATCAAGCGCACTGACTGCGTGTGAATATTTCGTATATTCCTTTGTTATATTGGCCACCTGGAATTGTTGTTTCAATATCCCAAACCATATCTCTGGTAATTGGTTATACAATGGCTGTGGTGCCTTAAATTCAATATGTGACACCTGCGGACCTGTTTCGTAACTAAACACTTTGGATGAGCCCGGCCCTATTTCCGACTCAAACACTGTGGCACCTGCGCGAGTTTTCACATCGCCGTCATTAGGAGGAAAATACGGACCCTCGATTCAATTAATGCTTCTGATTGCTCAGGTGATATTATTATCGCACCCTCTACCTCTTATCCGCTATTTGAACACCCCAATTCGCTGGAGGAGTTTTGTTATCTGATACTTCCTCTTTGACGTCCCCCTCGTTGCAACTTACAACATGCGAAAAATATAACACGCGATCAGGCAAAACACCGAAATCGCTCGAAAATAACATGACACGTCTAGTTATATGGCACCAAATAATTAACCCAAAAGGGTACCTTCAATTTAAGAATATAACAATGCTGGATAAATCTCCGCTAACAAATATCACTCAGGATAATAATTGCCGCCCAATGTCCAATATCCTTAATATGTTTCTGACTAAACAAACCAAAAAGCACCATGGTTAAGATGGGATAAAGTCCTATAGTTTCTGAACAAATTAAACCTTATAATGGCCCAAGCTGAACTAAACATATTTAATTAGATTAAAAAACGTTTCAGAGAAATACAGAACATCCACAGAAGAAAATTGCAACTTTTCCTACCTGGAATATATCTAACTTCTACATTCGGCAACTAAACGATATAACTAACCGATTAACTTTATTGACCGGGACTAATTCAACAAACAATTACGACTATATTGTCGCTTCACACTATAATATTTTTTTATTTTATTTCTATTCTAGCGTTGTATCAATGGGAGGATGTGCACTAGCACTAACAATGGTACTGTATATTACAGAAGTGTTATATTTCCGTTCATCCGCTCTCAATTTCTATGTTATATTTCCGTGTGTACTAAATTGTAAGTTAATCAAAATTTATAAATGTATAAACTAAAAGTTAATAAAATGTTTTACATAATTTGCAGCAATTACGTTATTTGGATTAATTTATTTACCAAAACGATTAAAACTATGGGATCCACATATTGATACGGACGATGAAAATTCACAACTTTTAAAACAAATGGGTGGCTATAAAAAGCGTCGAGCTCCCAAAAAATCAACATGATTGTCAACCGATATATCATTTCAATGTTGAAATGTTTTTAATTCGAATACAATTTTAAATTTTTTTTTAAATACATAATTATACATAGCTTTAAATGAATTTAATAATATTAATAATGAAATCAATTTAAAAATTTTGCACCACCAATTTTTCTATATAATATAAATTAATTAAAAACTTGTTAATTAGATAAATAAAAATTTTTGTTTTGTTTTGTTAAAAATTTCCTTAATACGAAAATTTTTTACATATCTATCTAAAAACTATATACACATAATTAAAAATAACGAATTTCATTAAAATTTTAAATAATTAAAAACGATTTGCTTTCTTGTAACTTAATAATTAATTAGTTAATTTATATAATTAACTAAAATAACATTTTGTAGAAATATTAAAATTGGAATAGTTTTTTGCTTTAATTTAAAATTAAATTTTTCGTGAAAGTTATTATAGAAACTGATAAAAATATTTTAATCATACGTTCTAAACGGGAACCGCTTAAAACTGGACATTTTAAAACTGGATATTTCAAAATATGTTTTGACAAAACGAGATAAGGTACAAAACTGGATATTTCAAAATTGGATATTCCAATATCGTACAAAGCTAGATATTTCAAAACAGGATATTTCGACATGTGATTTAAACTTAAAATGATTTTTAAAAATGATTTTTTAGGAAAGTTCTGGAATATGGCCAATTAGGGAGGAACTCGGAGATTTCATCGCTAATTTAATCATTTTAGAATCCCATTTTCATCCCACATATCGAATTTCATCATAATCGGTTAAGAACTCGCCGAGTTCCTCCCTAATTGGCCATTTTCCAGAACTTTCTTAAAAAATCATTTTAAGTTTAAATCACATGTCGAAATATCCAGTTTTGAAATATCCAGTTTTGTACCATATCTCGTTTTGTACCTTATCTCGTTTTCCAATATCCAGTTTTGAATTATCCTGATTCGTCAAATTCAGTTGTAAAATATCCAGTTTCGACCAGTACCCGTTCTAAACATATAAAAACGGGGGCTATCACATGCCCACATATTACTAATCCTTTATCAAAACTCAAAATAAAATAAATGTAAGTGCACAGATTAAGACACCTAATCGCGACTTGATGCGTTAATAGCATCCTGATTTAACATGTTGTCTTCATGTATACAGATGGCCATGTTTGTGCAGTCATTGGCATTCGGGAAACAAATACAATGCGGCACAATAAAATTAATACTTTACCAGCCGGGCCTGATAAGCTTTTTGAAAAATATTTGGAGTATCTTTATACTCAAAAGACGAAATATAAAAGACGAAGGAAAATGAAAGACAAAGATCTGCTGAGCTGCCAGCATCTCCTAATGTCGAATAAAAAGAAGCCTAAGCACAATAATCGAGGCTGTTCAATGTTATAATCTATAACTGATATCTGTATCTGTTATAAATTTAATTTCGAGGTATGATGTCAAGATGGTGTAGTCGATATATTTGGGGATTCATTTATTCGTTAGAATAGATGAGTGTCCCATATTGTTACAGGGCCACATAGAAATTGATTTAAGCCTTATGGCTGTACGAGCAGCCACTTGCTTGGCCAGGATATCCAGAGGGATGAAATGAAAGAGAATCTCCAGTGTTTAAGTAGGAGTGCTTCTAAGTTCACCACTAATACACAAGGTAGCAGTTCTTTGCACTTTCATCAGCAACTTTTGGTTCGCCACTGGAGACTACAGGAGTAGACTGCTATCGTAGCATTTTTTACTCTTTCCAGAGTATTAGGCTTCCAGCTTAGTTTACTATCCAAAATGAGACCCAAGAATTTCACTTTATCTGCAATGTTCAAAACAACTCCATTGAGAGTTGGCGGGTCAAAGCGAGGAAGTTTGTACCTCCTGGAAAAAAACCAACTCAGTCTTCAGTGTGTTAACACTTAGACCACAAATATTGGTACATTGATGTTAGAATGCCCGCATAACATCTCTGAGGATACAAGGATATTTATCGAAAGCGCCAAAAGCAAAATAATCTGCATAAGCCACTACTTTAAAGCCAGTCCCTTCCAGGTTTAGTAATAGGTCATTTATGACACATTCCAAAGAAGGGGGGATAATACACCACCTTGTGGTGTACCCCTACTTAGAAATCTATGGATGGATTATACACCTAGATTCACCGTTATGACCCTGTCTTTGAGCATTTAATCAATCCAGCTTTTAAGTGTGACATCCACCCCCAAATTTGAAAGTGCTTGCGTGATCGCATCTGGTTTGACATTGTTAAAGGCACCCTCAATATCATAAAAGGTCACCAAAGAGAATTCCTTATATTCGAGGGACTTCTCAATAGGCAAAAGATGGAATGGAGAGCAGTTTTCGCCGATTTTCCCTTACTATGCAGTTTGCAGGCTCGATTGAGTTTTTGAGGTAAGCCTCCAACTCTCTTTCTAGAATTTTCAAGAAATAAGAAGATAAGCTTATAGGCCTTAGGTCTTTGGGTCTTGCAGTGAGAGCGTTTTCCCGCCTTTGGTATGAAAATTACATTTACTTCAGTTAATTTCTTTGGAATGTGACATAGTTCGAGGCTACTTTTGAAAATCACCTCAAGCCAGGGAACAGTTTAGTCAATGGTTTTCTGAATATCGGCAGGAATAAAGCCATCCAGGGCTGCAGACTTGAAAGGCTTTCCCAACTTGTTGTAGTCCATTGTCCATCCGGTCGTTGAGATAACTTGGAATGACAGGACAAGTGGATAATATCTTATGTAGCTTAGCTGCTTCAAAGGACTCCTGTATATTATCATAAATGAGTCTCCAGGAATTGCTTTTAACACTTCTTAGTTCTTATTTATACGCTTTGAGAACCTTTTTATAGGAGTCCCAATCCATGCCAGTTTTTGTTCTCTTCGCGATTTTAAAGAGCCGCTTACATTTTAAGCGCGTTACTTGTAGTTCCTTCGACCACCATGGTGGACGAGGTTTACCCTTTGGTCTACTAATGGGACATGAACTTGAAATAGCTTCATTAAAAGCATCAGAAACCCGATCTGCTATAGCGAAAGTTAGAATCCTTTTACGCGCAAAGTACACAGTGTCAATTTTGATAAATATTCTATCTAAATTCTCCCGAAATCCCCAAAAGATTTTAGTTTTGATGAAACTACAGCTAACCTAACAAAAATTTTTGGGCCTCAGAAAACACTGATCAGACTGCGTTATTAATGTTTTTTTAATGCAAAAACAAAATTCCGAAGATTTTGTTCATATGCGACAAGAATAATTAGACAATGTGAAAAGTCGACGAAACTATCGAATTTGACACTGGAACAATTCAAATGTCTATTTTACGTCTGTGGTCTTCGCTCATCATAAAATGCAGACACGCGTACAAGACTACAATCAAAAATTGTATGTAACTAATTTGAGACAATACACAAACATGATTGAGCATAAAAATGCATCAGTCAAGGCTGTCAGCAGTCAAAAGTCACATAGCCAGAAGAAAACATCGCCCTCACGAAATCAACAGTCAAAGTCAGCTCACTCGTCATCATTGGTACCACGGAAACCATGTTGGAATTGTGGAGCCATGCATTTTTCAGCTGATTGCGCAGATAAAGAACACACATGTCAACAGTGCAACCGAATGGGTTATAAAGAAGGGTGCTGCAACTGTTTCAGTAATAAACCAATTCCACCCAAACAGGCAAATAAAAAGAATGCTCAAAATCATAATAAAAAATTCACTAAAGTAATTTTTTCTGTGCATAACATCGAACTGTCATCAAAGCGGGATTTTATACCGCATCTGGTAAACAGCTGGATATAATAGCAAAAATAAACTGTAATATCAAATTTCAAGATGACATCATGTCAGGAGAGTGTTATGTGGTGAAAGTTCCTGATCTCAATATAATGGGCATTGATTGTATTGACAAATTCGGGTTATGGAATTTGCCGTTCAACCAAATTTGTAATCAAGTTATGAGTAAGACATCATCAGTCGATCCCTCAACGATTGAAGAACTCATATCAAAGTTTCCAGATGTGTTTAAAAACTCATTGGGTTACTGTAGGAAAACACAAATCGTAATTTACACCAAACCTAATGCTAAACCAGTATTTAGAGCTAAGCGTCCAGTAGCACACGCTCCTCTTGAGAAAATCGATGAAGAACTACTTCTTTTGAAGCAAATTTCGGTTTTCACCTTCAAATTGAGAAATGTAGTTTTTACATGAAATCCATCAAATATTTGGGTTACATCGTTGATAAAGAGTGAATCCGTCCTGATTAATCAAATGTTGATGCAATAACTAAGATGCCTCCTCTGAAAGATATATACTTCAGTCATATCTTGGTGCTATAAATTTGTATGGTATATTCATAAAGGTTATGTATCAGCTACGCAGCCCGTTAGACGATCTATTGTCTAAAAATCCAATATGGATTTGGACTCCAGCATGCCAGCAATTGTTTGACTCTTTTAAAAATATTTTAAAGTCGGATTTGATGTTAACACATTTTAATCCATGAATGGACATCATAGTAGCAGCAGAGGCATCCAATACTGGCATCGGAGCTTTCCTATTCCATAAGTTTCCAGATAAATTGATCAAGGCTGTTTATCGTGCTTCCAAAACTCTTACAAAAGCTGAGCGCAACTATAGCCAGATTGAGAAGGAGGTTCTTCCATTCAGGAGGCATTCCAGTCTATACAGCCAATCGTTTGCAGAGATGGGCTTTGACCTTACTTTTGTATGATTTTCATATAGAATATATTTCAACAAAACATTTCCGGTATGTCGATATTTTATCAAGATTAATTGATAGTCAGATAAAGCCAAATGAGGATTATGTGATAGCATCGGTTCATTTAGAGGAAGATTTGTCTTACATGTTGAACGAATCAAATGGTCTAACAATTGTAAAAGATTGTGTAAGGTTTGAAGAAAAATTTGTGATACCCTCAGTTTTTCAAAAAAAAAAGGTGTTCAATCAGCTTCACCATGGTCATCAAGGTATGGAAAGAATGAAGACTATTGCGCGTAGTTACGTGGATTGGCCAAATATTAACGATGACATACAAAATACAGTCAAATCATGTTCTAAGTGTATAAGTGCAGCGGAATCACCGATACAAGCAGATCTCGAATCATGGCCTATTCCACAAGGTCCATGGCGTCGCATACACATAGACTATGCAGGGCCTCAAGACGGTAATAGTTTTCTGGTTATAATAGATGCTAATTCGAAATGGCCAGAAATATACCATACAAATTCGACAACCACATCTGCAACCATTAATATTCTTGACAAAGTTTTTGCTCAATTCGGACTACCAGAACTAATTGTTTCCGATAATGGCACTCAGTTTGTTTCATCACTGTTCCGGGAATATTGCCAAGCAAATGGAATTCAGCACATTCCTTCAGCACCATACCACTCGCAGTCAAATGGCCAGACGGAACGTTTTGTCTTTGAACTCACCAGATGAAAAGTCTCTAGCTGAAATAATGCTTGGTAGAAAAATGAGAATAAAATTAGATCTTATGCTACCAAACAACTTGGATATCGTACAAGTCCCAGCAAATTTAGGAGTTCAAAAACAGAATCAGTCGGAACAATTCACCAAAAAACATTCTACCCGTAAGCGGAGTTTTGAACCAGGCGACAGAATATCCACCAAAGTTTATTTAAAACATCATTTCCATTGGCATAGTGGCAAAGTCATCGGACGTGTTGGAAGGGGGATGTATAACATTCTACTAGACAATAATAACCATCTCACCCGAGTACTACGGAAAAGATTAGCACCTCCAGATACATCTTGTGAACCAATATCATTGCCATTAGATCACAAATTTAAAATGTTTTTTATTAAAACCAACATTTGTTTAAAATCTATTTAAAGTAACCTATCACATCACGGATACCGAGCAATTGGCGTAGTGGTTAAAGCTGCGATGCTTCGGACGGGAGGTACCGGGTTCGAATCCCACCGTGGGAGGGTTGCAAAAGGGATTTTTAATCACCTGATTACGATCGGTGATGACGATGAACACAAGTATGACCCCCTGTTGAAGTGCAGAATCCATGGGCCGAACCATTGTCCATGTCAGTGCAGGCTGGCTGGAGCAATGCAATGTGCAGATGGATTTAAAATCGAACCTGTATTCGTGCGTCCTCGATTTGGCTGGTGACGGCGTGGTAGTACGTTAAAAATTAACTGCGGAAGAGTTGGGAGAGCTTTGGCCCCAAAACAGATTGCACAGAGTTCAGAAACAAACATCACGGATTTATTGATTACTATTTGTTTTTACTGACACAACTAAAATATTTTAAAATATTAAAATAGTTGTACATTTTGATACAAAACACAATAATCTATCCTTGACATATGGTGCTGCCGCCAAAAACAGCGGCAAACACTTGAACAATAAGCATTTCAAACTCAATAGAGGCACTACTGCCATCTGCTGGTTTTATTAGTCAATTTCAACATTCTTGCACATAAAAATATACCCGTAAAACTATCGTTTTTACGAAAAAGTCGATTTTTTTAGTTGTGTGGGTCGTCTTCCAATGTAGCGATATGATCTCTCACGAAACATCTGCAAAACTATAAAGACTAAAAACAAACGAAATCATTACAATTTTCCAAACCGCGAATTGGTGCTTGGTTACTACTTAAGTGTTGTATAACCAACGGCCACTTATTTTAAGTTTAAGTATGTACTTCAACAGAAGTATAGGGTGTTGATCGGATCCGTTGTCACATATGAGTGTGAAAGCTTGACTATGCCGTATCAGAATAAAAGATGGTTGACGGAAGCCACCATTTGGTAGGCACAGACGTCAATGTCATTGATGATGACTCCTCGAAGTGGCGAACAAATTCCTGTCGTTCATTCTTTGGCAAGCCAAAGAATCTTTGGCACTGTTCCGTTAAAACGGATATAAATGGAAATAAATTCTACTAATAAAAATTTAACTATAACGAACAAAAGCTGAACAATGCCTTGATGTGCTTACTCACATTCGACTACTTCCGAAACGTTATAATTCATCCGAAGGAAAGTGTCATGTTGTAACTGTACAAGTGAAACATTTAACTAACCGCAATTGTATTCACAAAAACCATCCTGATAGAAAATTCTGTATGGTGCCAATTAATATGTGGAGGAGCTTTCCTTTACAGCAGAGTCAAGATGTAATATGTACTTACGTGGTAATTTTCCTACCGAATATAATTGAACATTTTCTTATTCCCGCACTTATTCTGGGTTTACTTTTTAAAGCACGAAATATTTATTTTTACTCCCGATTTTTTAGAAAATTCACATTTTTATATCACAAATTTTAAAATGATTTGTCAACGCCATATTAGTAACTGTATAAAAGAATAAAAAAAAATCAACTGTTATTCGATAAATTTGATTAACCGCATTACGCAATTACAATGTTGCGTCAAAGTCACCAAAAGCTTTTTGTCAATTTTACTTTCAAAATTCTTAAATTTAAGGAAATTACGATTAAAAATGTCTTAATAATTTGAGGCCTATGCTATTTAAAAATTATATAATAAAATTATAGTAGACTGATCAATAAACTTAAATTAAATTAAAACCAAAAAAATAAATTATAAAAATGTATATTTTATTAAGTTAATAAAAATGATCACCCACAACCTTAACCAATGATATGTTTTAATCGATGTGTACATCGTCCTTGTGCTGGCAAGATTTCGATTAGGTAAGTTCCTATGTAATATATGTTGCACTTGGCCGATCGATATACACTAAAAATGTGCTAAACACGAGCTAATAGTAATCGGGCACTGGAGCACATGCAATTTTAACAAAATCGGAATAACGTACGGATCCATTGTTATTCACGTTAGCTTCACGGAATATGTTATCAACCTAATAAAATCGGATATTAATTTGATTAATTGAAAAAAATAATAATAATAAAATGATAAGATAATGTGACAAGAATTTGATTACCTCACGTACTGATAAACCTTCTCCCCAATTTTGAAGTAAATGCCTTAATTGTCGCGCTGGTATTGTACCCTTATTTTCTGGATCATTTGCTTTAAAAGCGGCGACCACCTCTTCGGGCAAATTTTCCACTTTAGAATGTTGATGCATTACATCCAAGAAATCGGCAAAACTTATTTTACCATTTTTCTTTTTCATATACATTGTTAGTTCTTGAATTGTTGGCGACAATCCTAATGATCGCATAATCACCGTTAATTCATCGAGATTTGTTATTTGCCCCGATCGTGCAAATAAATAAAAACATTCACGAAATTCTAAAATAAATGAAACATGTAGAATTTACATATTGATTTTATCGTTTTGTACATACCATCGATATCTTGTTCTTTAAAGTAACGTGCCTAAAATAAATGTAAATAGTTTATTGTAATAAAAGTTAAGATTAATAAAATATTTCACAAACCATTATTTAAAAAATTTAATTGAGTAAATTTCAACTTTTCACAACCACTTTACGACAATGCATACGTCAAATAGTTTTGTCTTGACTATTTTGTAAACAAATGATTTATTGAGCAAATATTGAGCAATTTTGATTATGATATAACACTGAACTGAAATTAAGTACTCAGCGCGCTGTATAAATTAATCGTAAGTGTACGTTAACTGTTCAACTGCGCACCGAGGCGCTTACGAATATTTAAAACTGTCAATTACTTAAATGTCATTTTGCATTTTACATTTTACAAGCTTGATTAAAGCGATACGGATAAATATTATATTTTATTTGATATATTGTCAATTATTAAAGTAAAATCTAGTTATAATTTAACAAATGGCTAATTTTGATTTGTTTAGTGATTTTGAAAAACAAATAAATGGTGAATTTAGTTTAAATATTCATGTTTTTTGTAAAAAAATACAAACCGAATAAATTTATATAATTTTTCTTATCTTCATAAAGAAATACACGATTTTGATGATGATATAGCTGAAATGGTTCAGGATGGTTCTGAAACACCATACGTTAGTACACCAGTCCCCGAGACTAGGCGAAAAAAACGAAAAACAACAAAAGTAATTGATTTTAATGAATTTATTAATGACTCGGACGATGAAGAAACGGCATCAAGTTCGAATGCATGCGAAGAACAACCAACTATAATTACTACACGAACTCGAGCTCAACAAAGAGAACATTTAGTAACGCAAGCTATTGTGACCGCAACTCGGGGTAAGCGAGGAAGAGGGCGCGGCGGAAGACCTACGAATGGCCGACTAAGAAATTCCCATATAGTCGACTGTGTTGATTTGTGTTCACCATCGTTAGACCCCAATGATTCGGTATTTCAGCATAATCATTACAATTAATTCCAAATCGATTAACGTGTGTATATATCCATTTTTAGATAGTGATACAAGATGATGATGATCACGAGTTATCAGCTAATATATCCTTTGAATCGGAAAACTACGAAATATCGGTTAAAGTCTATTGGGCCTTAAAACTTCATAAACTTCTTATGCGACGTTTTCAAAAGTTTGACAGTATAATTAAAAAACTAGGCGAATTAGAAAAAGTAAATCCAGATAGTATAGTACTAACATTAGAGGATAATATCTTATCACCTAGTGATACACCAGAATCGATAGACTATAAAACATCCCAGTTCATATATGGCCGTACAATGGAGGCAAGCACGAATTTATTGGATCAAATTAAAACGTCAAAGCGCGATCCGAATTCAATTGAAATTAAAATTCAATCGGCAATTATGAAAAAACCAATCCTTGTACAAATTTCGAAAACGCAAAATATGAAAATCGCTATAATTCGATGTGCCGAGGAGTTAAATGAAAACGCTAAAAATTTGCAGCTTAGATTCGATGGTGAAATTGTTGATTTGAATGAAACGCCCGATGACTTAGAATTAGAAGGTGGCGAAGTATTTGATGTTATCATAAATAAATCTTAGATAATGCATTTTATTTTTATAATTTTAAATTATTTTTTAACTGCGTATATGTATTTTAAAATAAAAAAAAAATAAAACATGGTTCCATATATATGTAAAGTATAACAGTAAAAATCCATAAAAATGTGTCCATCCCTTTGTCTAGAACGACGCATTTAACAAAAAAATACTTCCGGTTGCACTTCAGTTAGTTATATTTAAAATCTAGTATGGATTCGAATGAAATAATTTATCATGATGAAATTAATAAAAATTATAAAGAAATTTGGAAACAAATGTGGCTTAAAAATAATTGTTTACCCGAACTAGAGGGTTTACTCGCTTTACCAAATGGCAGCTACACTGCATCGCTTATTATGAATATTTGTGAAGAATTTGAATTATCATCACTGATCATGTTCACCGCCATTGATAATTACGATTTATTTTTTGCAAAGCAATTTTTATTTTTAAAAGAACAACTAATCAAAAACCACAATGTTTCAAGTGATCGTATTCCGTTCGAGCTTTACGCAATACTTAAACGAGATTATATGCTTCACATTATTTCGGTTATACAAATAGTGACAAAACAAATTGATAAAAATTTAATTATTCCAATGGCAATGATTGAATCCCTGCTTATTAAAATGGATACGCCATCCAATAAAACGGACATTATCAAATCTGAATTTATAGTTTTTGAAACATTGGGCCTGAAGGTAACTTGACTGAACATTTTTAATATTAAAACTTGTCGCAAATCAATTTTTTTGTATTAATTCGTTGGCAGATAGCAAGTTCTGTGTGCTTCGATACTATCGAGTTTTTGATCAAAACGTGCTTAATTGTATTTACCAGTCATACGACACATTTTCAAAAAACATGCATATTAGTTTTAGAACATTCGTATTTAAAACGGGATCTGATTTATGAAAAGTAAGTACAGTTAACAAACTTCTAAGATAATATCATATATTTCTAATTTGTTTGTTTTTAGTTCACCCACTAGCTTGAGAACTGATAAAGTATTATTTGGAGCTGGGGTGATTGTAGCAACAGCAACAATATTCAAATTTCCACCGAATCATCTAAAGCATTTAGTTAAGCTTATCTGTGAGAATATCCCAAATTCGGACAACGATCTAGAATGCTTAGCGGTTTCTATTTTAGAGTCGGGTCTAGTATCCTAGGTATTAAAAATAATTTAATTTGAAATAAGAAGTAATATTTAAATGGATTTTGAAATAAATATAATCGATAAACAAATATATATTTTATTTAAGCGTAAGCAATAGTTTTGAGCAAACCACACGATGTAGCTCAATCTAGATCCCTTAATTGTAATAAAATTAAAAATTAAAAAATTAATATTCCATTATTAGACGACTTTAAAATCTTACAGCACATAAAGATTGCAAGAACTGGTAATAAGTCAAGACATGGAATTTTAATTGCCAAAATAGTCAAGGTAAAAATTAGAACGAACCTCCAGTTTACATTAAAATTGTATCGGGAACAAGCCCAGAGACAATTGCGGTCAAACCTCAAAACTGTTCAAAACAATTTATTTAGAACCAGAATATGTACAGCACAATGGCAGTCACTAATTTAATATAGTAGTCAAACCAGTTGAATTCTGCAGTTGGGTGACAGACGACAGTCGCATGTCCCGTAAAATCCAAACTGATTGTGTTATGATATGTCCTATCTCATTGTAGGTATCTACATTTTTTTGTATATAGTTCGGCTCAAGGTCTCTATTTTGCCTCATAAAAATATCCACTTAGAAACTTCGGTAGTCTTGCGTGGAATGAAATATTGCTGGTCTTGTTTATGTTGTGATAATCGGTTTATGTGGTTTGTTGGTTAATGGTTGAAATTTTGAGAAGTGTCCTGGTACTCTTGGAAGGGGGCGATTGAGGGTGGTTTGGAGTTGTGCTGATTTCTGTCATGCGATCTTTGGGAAACCGGTGCCGAGACCCAGTTTCAGAAGAGTGAGTGTATTAGTGTTGCGTGTCGGTAGTAAAGTTGGATTTCGTCCGTGTATTGTACCTGTATTTATTTGTAAGTACTACCTTATATTATTATATTATTATATTATTATATTATTATATTATTATATTATTATATTATTATATTATTATATTATTATATTATTATATTATTATATTATTATATTATTATATTATTATATTATTATATTATTATATTATTATATTATTATATTATTATATTATTATATTATTATATTATTATATTATTATATTATTATATTATTATATTTTTATATTATTATATTATTATATTATTATATTATTATATTATTATATTATTATATTATTATATTATTATATTATTATATTATTATATTATTATATTATTATATTATTATATTATTATATTATTATATTATTATATTATTATATTATTATATTTTTATATTATTATATTATTATATTATTATATTATTATATTATTATATTATTATATTATTATATTATTATATTATTATATTATTATATTATTATATTATTATATTATTATATTATTATATTATTATATTATTATATTATTATATTATTATATTATTATATTATTATATTATTATATTATTATATTATTATATTATTATATTATTATATTATTATATTATTATATTATTATATTATTATATTATTATATTATTATATTATTATATTATTATATTATTATATTATTATATTATTATATTATTATATTATTATATTATTATATTATTATATTATTATATTATTATATTATTATATTATTATATTATTATATTATTATATTATTATATTATTATATTATTATATTATTATATTATTATATTATTATATTATTATATTATTATATTATTATATTATTATATTATTATATTATTATATTATTATATTATTATATTATTATATTATTATATTATTATATTATTATATTATTATATTATTATATTATTATATTATTATATTATTATATTATTATATTATTATATTATTATATTATTATATTATTATATTATTATATTATTATATTATTATATTATTATATTATTATATTATTATATTATTATATTATTATATTATTATATTATTATATTATTATATTATTATATTATTATATTATTATATTATTATATTATTATATTATTATATTATTATATTATTATATTATTATATTATTATATTATTATATTATTATATTATTATATTATTATATTATTATATTATTATATTATTATATTATTATATTATTATATTATTATATTATTATATTATTATATTATTATATTATTATATTATTATATTATTATATTATTATATTATTATATTATTATATTATTATATTATTATATTATTATATTATTATATTATTATATTATTATATTATTATATTATTATATTATTATATTATTATATTATTATATTATTATATTATTATATTATTATATTATTATATTATTATATTATTATATTATTATATTATTATATTATTATATTATTATATTATTATATTATTATATTATTATATTATTATATTATTATATTATTATATTATTATATTATTATATTATTATATTATTATATTATTATATTATTATATTATTATATTATTATATTATTATATTATTATATTATTATATTATTATATTATTATATTATTATATTATTATATTATTATATTATTATATTATTATATTATTATATTATTATATTATTATATTATTATATTATTATATTATTATATTATTATTATTATATTATTATATTATTATATTATTATATTATTATATTATTATATTATTATATTATTATATTATTATATTATTATATTATTATATTATTATATTATTATATTATTATATTATTATATTATTATATTATTATATTATTATATTATTATATTATTATATTATTATATTATTATATTATTATATTATTATATTATTATATTATTATATTATTATATTATTATATTATTATATTATTATATTATTATATTATTATATTATTATATTATTATATTATTATATTATTATATTATTATATTATTATATTATTATATTATTATATTATTATATTATTATATTATTATATTATTATATTATTATATTATTATATTATTATATTATTATATTATTATATTATTATATTATTATATTATTATATTATTATATTATTATATTATTATATTATTATATTATTATATTATTATATTATTATATTATTATATTATTATATTATTATATTATTATATTATTATATTATTATATTATTATATTATTATATTATTATATTATTATATTATTATATTATTATATTATTATATTATTATATTATTATATTATTATATTATTATATTATTATATTATTATATTATTATATTATTATATTATTATATTATTATATTATTATATTATTATATTATTATATTATTATATTATTATATTATTATATTATTATATTATTATATTATTATATTATTATATTATTATATTATTATATTATTATATTATTATATTATTATATTATTATATTATTATATTATTATATTATTATATTATTATATTATTATATTATTATATTATTATATTATTATTATTATATATATGTTTTTTTTAGGGAAACATTACAGATTACAGATGAAAGGTTTCAGACTGGAGGTGCTAATAAAAGATTACAAATTGCAGAGCAGTTGATTATCAATGTGATTGTCTTGTGCTAATAGTAATTTTAATATTGGCTACCGGGAAACCGGACCAATTCTGTCATTACTGACATAACATTTCTTTACTTCCCCCACACAAAAAAAAATAACTATCGATCTCTAATTAACGGTGTAAAATATTTATACCAATTTTTAAGCCATACGAAAATTCTGGTCTAAAGAACAGAAACATTACTGGAATTATCACCAGCATAATGAAATGCATTTAAATCAAAGTTATCGTCGTTAGAGATGAATACTGAACCGATATACTTATTGAACACATCAGGAGTAAGGTTACATTTATGGTTCGCAGTAGATGGATTGATCCAAAAAATTTGAAAAGTCCTGCTCGTCAAAATTCGAGTGATAAAGCTTCTAAGGAATGCTATTATCACCGATGATTTGGCAATCAGGCTTTGAAATGTCAAATTGATTGTCCCCTTTTCGAATATTTTTTAGCCGCACCAAAAAATTTAAACTAAAAAATCATCAACATGAAACGGCAGTCATTGATGGTCACTCTGCCAGCCGTCTATTGATCTACGAAATAAATTCACGTACTAAATTTTTCATTGATATTGGTGTCGACATATCCATTGTCTCTCCAAAATTCGCTAGAATTCGGCACTAAATTTCTAAATTTAGATATTGGCCTAAGGCGAACATTTAATTGGGAATTTGTAGTTGCTGATGTGTCGATGGCTATCATCGGAGCGGATTTCCAAAAAGAATCTGGGTTACTTGTTGACATACAGAGACAGACAGAGCCTTATCGATCCATTAACCTCTCTGTATACAACCGGTGCTTGATCACAACCGGTGCTTGATCAACCAGCCAGATCAGCACTATTAGTCGAATTTCAAAATTTATTTTCAAAATTTCCGGAAGTCATCCAGCGAACTAAAGGACCCTAGTGCAATAAACACGACATTTCACATCGAACTCGACGTTTAGCATCGAACAAACTACTGATAGCAAGGGAGTTTGATAAAATGATGGCACAAGGGATTTGCAGACCAAGTAAGAGCTCCTGGTCCAGACCTTTACATTCGGTACTGAAGAAAAATGGTGAATGGAGACCATGTGGAGAATACCGCGGTTTAAATCGAATCACTATTCCTGATCGATATCTAATTCCACATCTTCAAGATTTTTCATAACAACTTGATGGATGCACTGTTTTTTCTACATTTAGTTCAAGCTGATCACCAAATTCCAATTGAACCATCTGATATCCCAAAAACTGCAATTTTAACTCTTTTTGGTTTATTTGAATTCACTCAAATGACTTTCGGTCTCAGGAACTTTACATTTGTCTACTTAGACGACAATCAACTCAAACGATTTTTAAGTATAACTTACTTTTACCGACGTTTCATCCCAAATGCAGCACATGACCAAATCTTTCTCAACAATTTTTTGAAAGGATACAAAAAAAACAGGAAAACTCCAATAGATTGATCGGCTGAATCTATCGAAGCCTTCAACAATTGCAAGGAAAAGGTATGCAATGCAACACTTCTCGTACATCCGTCTTTTACAGCGCAATTAGCAATAATGGTTGATGCATCGAATACGGCGATTGGGGCAGTGGTGCAACAGTATGTTACGGAAACATGGCAACCATTTAGTTTTTTTTTCAGTTCGTCTAAATGATACGCAGCAAAAATATAGTGCTTATGACAGAGAGTTGCTTGCGGCTTATTCTAGCATTAAACACTTCAAATATCTTTTATAACGTCAAAAGTTCACTCTATTCACGGATCACAAGTCAAGTGACTACAAGTCAAGTGATTTACAAATTTTATCGGAATTTGGAAAAAGCACCTCTTTGCCAATTTCGCCATTTGGATTTTATCGGTCAATTTACAACCGACATCCAACATATTTCAGGCATTTATCGCGCATTAATTTAATTTATATCCCTGAAAGCATAGATTATGCACAAATAGCAGATACACAAGCCAATGATGCAGAACTAAGACCTTTTACGTGAAAACACGTCCTTAAAATTCAAGCAACTCCCGATCAATTTTCAATCTAAAAAAACATTTTATTGCGGCACTTCGACTGCTATATATACCAAAACCTTTGGTATATATACCAAAACCTTTTATTCCAATTGAATTTCGGAAAAAAGTTTTTGAAGCATAACTATAAGTTATAACTCATAAGTCATAACTTATCCCACCCAGGGATAAAGGCATCTACTAATTTAATGACAAAAAATGTCATCTGGCCATTTATTAAAAAAGAGTCGAAAGCTATGGCTTAAAATTGTTTAGCATGTCAAAAGTCGAAAGTTTCGAGGCATTCATTCCCCCTCTCAGTTCTTATAAATTAACTTTGCATCGCTTCGCAGAAATACACCTAGACATCATTGGTCCATTACCGATTTCTGATAATCAGCGATACTGCGTAACTTTAATAGATCGATACACGAGACTTTATTACTGCGGCCACTGTCACATTCGCCGTGTACTCCACTAGGATTTTTCGGTTTGGTTTACCAAATATTATAGTAATGGATCAGGGAGCACAATTTGAAACAAATCTTTTCGAACTTTCCACCTTGTTGGGTGTCGAGAGAAAGAGAACGACTAGTTACAATCCAAAATGTAATGGCATGATTGAACGATGGCACCGACCCATCAAGTCTGCCATTATGTGTTACGATCGTGTGGATTGGACTAGCGTTCTACCTATACAATCATGCTTGGACTACGGACAACTTTTAGTGAAGGAAGATCATTTTTCTGAAATTCGACCTGTTCCGGCATCCAGGCATGATTCTAGCAAATTTTTTATTAGAAAAGACCTAAATTCCTGTACTTATGTATTTCTTAGAATAGACGCACTACGTAGGTCAAAACAACAAAAACATTTAATACCTGGGGATAATACTTATGGAAAAGCTTAAGCCATATATACATGTGAAGTCTATAATTCAAAAAGCCATAATGGCTCATAATAGCATCAAAACTATATTAAATTACAGAAGTAGTCTCCAAAAAAAATCAAGTTAATGTGCTCTATAAACAGCTAATAAGACCGATAATAACTTATGGTTTTCCTGCATGGTCTGATCTATCATCCTGTCAAATGGAAAAACTCCGATTCTTTGATTTTTTGAAAATCAACTCAATTATTAAAAGCATTATCAATTTTGAAGTGAGCACTGCAGATGAAATAACAAGATACCCAACACCCTATAACATCGTAAAACTAAAAAATCAAAATCTATTATATGACACCAAGGAACAACTAATTCACTACCTTAAGCGTTCAAACAGCAGCAATCAGCAGCTAGTATACAATATCAATCAGTAATTAAATAACTTTAGCCAAAGTACTCAGCCCAAAATTACACTAAAAAGATGTAAAGATAAACAACTAACTGAATATCTTGCCCATCCCCTGTTAAAAGGCCCTCATTCTATGTCAATACTCCCTTCATGCACAACCCCAACAATCAAAACATGGAAAATTATACCCACTGCCACACAGGGATCTATCGTTGTTCCACTATTTATTTCACTTTATAAAGTTCTACACTTGTATTTTGGTTCTACCAAATCTTTAACAAAAAATTATCACTTGAATTTGACTAGCACGACCGTGTCGTTTGCGTTTTTTTTCGCTTTCTGTGTGTGTCCACTTTATGTATTTTTCACCGTTATAAGAAAAGAAAAACATTTTCTATGAAAATACGCGATGAATACAAAACGGCATTCATCGGAATGTACCTGTCCTATTTTTCGATATATACATATCTCTATCCGTCGCAAACACTCACATTGCTTACATAATAAATGCTTTGCTGAGTGGAAATAGCGCCGTATATTGTAAAGCATGGGGAATATGCGCATTGGTTTGCGTTCGGGATAAAGTAATCACAAGATTGATCTTGGTTTACGTCTGAGGTGAAATATGTCTCGACTATATTTCGGAGTTTATAATTTGTTGTGGTTAACCAATTTATATTGAAATCGGATTAACCCCAACATCACCCCTCTCTCAATGGAAACACCATCGTTCTGACTGTGTGCTAGGCCTTTTATGCAGTGAAATTAACAGTTTTTGGACTGTATCTGCCGGTGAGACGTTCTGCTGAACAAAGGATTCCAAACGCTGGTTTTAGTCTATCAATCGAGATAGATTGTAATTTGCTTCGAACGTCGATGACAAATTGTTTTCGCAGACTTTGGATGACCTTGTATGGGCTTTCATACGGGGGTTGCAAACCAGTACGAACTTTGTCGATTCGAACGAACACATAGTCGCAATTTTCGAGCGATTTTGGTACGATTTTGGTGGTTCGGAGTTGGTCAATTACTCTATCTTGCGTGGGCAATGTAAGAAGAGGATTTTCGACAAAGAACTCACCAGGAAGTTTGATGGCTTGTCCGGAAACAAGTTCCTCTGGAGAGCACTTTTGATCTTCTTTTACCGTCGCTCGGATTCCGAGGAGAATAATTGGAACTTCGGAGCTCCAATGTGTGGAGTTCCCCCTGGCCATTATCGCAGTTTTGAGCTGGCGTTAGAAACGTTTCACCATACCATTAGCTTGAGGATGGTGCGGATTCGGTGTGAACCCAAAAGCTTTGTCAACTCGGTAAAAAGTATGGATTAAAACTGAGTTCCCTGATCAGTTGTGACGTGTAAAGGTACACCGAATCGTGAGACGTAGTTGTTTACAAATGTAGTGGCAATTGTCACTGTTGACTTATTTGCCATGCAATACGCCTCTGGCTAACGTGTGAATCGATCAACGCAAGTAAGTAAGTATGAGTATCCATTAGATGATGGAAGCGGTCCACTATGTCTATATGGATATGTTCAAATCGACCAGGTGAAATGGTGATTTGCCCTAAGGGAGCTTTTGTGTGTCTCTGTACTTTAGAACGTTAGCATGATAAACAAAAGTTAGCCCACAGGGTAATATCCTTGTTTTGGCTCGGCCAAAAGTACCTAGCCGTAAACAACTTACGTATAGGCCGAACACGAGGATGTGAAAGGTTATGCAGTATTTGGAACACTTTGCGTCGTAAAGGTTCTGCATCGTTGATGTCTCGCAATAGATCTCAAAGCCAGGTTGTTTGAATAGCTGTACTTGCACAGTGGAACTAGCTTGACGTTTCGAACCAGAAAGTATATTCTGGAGTTCTAAGTCGTTTTGTTGTGCTGAGATAATGGTTTTATACTCGAGTTGTGGCTCGATAATGTTGCTGTCGAGTGGTGGCTCAACGCTAGACATTTCACTGCCTGCTGTGCGTTTCACTGAAATGTTTCACTGAACGCTGAATATTTTTTGTTCAGCATTCGAAAGCTTCTTCGAGAAGAATCCCAATGGCTCCCAAAAGTTTTTATTATTATGTTGTAGACCTGCACCAATAGCAGTGCTCGAAGCATCCGTGGTGATACTGAAACAAGCGTTGTTCAGAGGATGCGCTAATAAAGCGATCTCACCCAATTCAGTTTTGAGTGTGATGAATGCTGTTTGACATTCGTCCGGCCAAGAAGAGTTCTTGGCTATCTTGGGTTTTCTGAGAAGAACCGCTAAGTGAGTGTGAATTGGGGCTAGCACGACCGTGTCGTTTGGGTTTTATCCGCTTTCTGTGTCTGTCCACTTTGTGTATTTTTCACCGTTATAAAAAAGAAAGAGAAACATCATTTTCTATGAAAATACGCGATGAATGCAAAACGGCATTCATCGGAATGTACCTGTCCTATTTTGCCATATATACATATCTCTATCCGTCGCACACACTCACATTGCTTACATAATGAATGCTTTGTTGAGTGGAAATAGCGCCGTATATGGGGAATACTTGGTTTGCGTTCGGGATAAAGTAATCACAAGATTGATCTTGGTTTACGTCTGAGGTGAAATATGTCTCGACTATATTTCGGAGTTTATAATTTGTTGTGGTTAACCAATTTATATTGAAATCGGATTAACCCCAACAGATCTATTTCATCCTATCATTACCTTAAAAACATTAAAACCATACTTAGGTAAAGAATTATTATATTCTGTTAAGTATCATTATATATATTAATAACTGTATTTAAATTGTAACTGTAACAAGTTTTTTTGGCAAATAAAAATTATAAAAAAAAAAAAAAAATTTAAAATTAGAATTTTGTTAAATTTAATAATAAATAAATAATAAATAATAAATTTGTCTTATTTCTTCGATAAGAAGAAAATTAGAAAAAAATCGCGACGAATAAAAGTTGGCTTCAGGATCCAACTCAATTTTAGAAATCAAGCAGAAGTTATAAAAAAATCATAACTACTTTTAGTTTACTGTAAATGTATGGAAGCAAGTTCAGAGAATATCGTAAAAAAAAAACAATTGGACAACAGACCTTATAACCTCTATATTTAGTAGCACTATAGTATACAAATATACTCTTTATGTAGTTACCATGAGAAACGATAAGAAACTACCTCCCTACCTACCTACCTAGTCTCCTTTGTTGACAAATAATAATGATTTTTCTTTTGTAATATTTTTAGAATAGCACAATATTGTCACAATGCAACAGATTGTGAAATCGCTGTATATAAATGTTTAACCACTAAAACACGAGTTCACCCATTGGCATTATATACTTGTTGGCGGTTTTTCACTATAACAAAAATCGGTGTAAATTTTTTCGTATTAATAACATAAGTAATATAAAACGACATGTATTTTTATTCGATGGAAAAAGGTTTTTCCCCTTAAAGATAAATAAAATATATTGTTTTTTGTCTTAAAGTTTATCACCCTATGGAATTATACAATCTACATTTTTTATCTGTTTGGTATTTAAGTGTTTATATATATATATATATATATATATATATATATATATATATATATATATATATATATATATATATATATATATATATATATATATATATATATATATATATATATATAATTTTTGCGCGCGTTTCTTCAATACAAATATTATTTTCCCCTAACGGATACCATGATTTAGTTTCCTATCTAAATACACTTTCAATTTTATCCTCCCTGTAATTGTTAAAACTCTGAAAATTTTAATTTTTTTTTAAATTTGCAATATGGATGCTGTATTTATGAAGCGGAACGTCACATCCTCCCCTATAGTTCTAAAAATTCAGTGTCAGCAACGCTACTGAAATGTGTAACTGTGTTAGTTACGCTAGGGGAAATAACCTCACCCTTTTTCATTTTTATCACCCAAAATATAGGATAACAACAACAAAAAAAAATGATATATTTTGAAAAAAAAAGTTTATTATGTATTTTATACATAGTTGGATTACATTAGATATGGATTAGCACGGAGGTGAAACAAAAGTGTTTTAAATATTCTAAAAATTATAATCAGTGAAATTTAAAGTTTAAAATGTGTCGGTGTGTTTATGTTTGATGTTCTTTTATCAAAATTGATTTTGGTGATATTATCAACAAAAAAAAAGGATATGTGAAAAAAATATACTACACAATCACCAAACAATTTATATACACATGTATCGAGAGTATTCGAATGTATATGTGTTGTATATAAAATAGAAAAATATTTTTCATTTTCAGTGGAAAATTTTAGATTTTCTCGAACGTATTATGTATAGAAAAGAAATACACAAAATATATACAAAAGAGAAAACTTTTTTCCCATTGTATTTTTGAACTCTGGGCTTTTTTTTTAAATTTTTTATTATTCATTTAATGGAATTCGAGCAAGTCACTACCTAGTGAATATTTCGTGTTGTTGTTGTCAATAATGTGTGAAAAAAGAGATAATATTATTAAAATATTGAATGTGTGCTTAACTTAATGTGCCTTCTTTTGATCAAAAACAATTTGTAATATAAAAAAAGAGGAAAACCAACTTGAAAAAGTTTATTGTGTCGTAGAAATATTTTCACTAGAAAAAAAAAAAAAAAAAAAACAAAAGAAAAATGGTGTGTTTCTAAAATTATTTTATTTACTTACCAAACTGAACTTTAGAAAGTAAGTATTATTTTTTGATTATAGTTTTAAAAAATTTTTTTAAAACCGGTCGTGTCCTTAAAATATGTTAATTGTTTACATAAAACGAAAATGAAAACAATAAAAAAAAAAAAAACGAAGAAGATAAACACTTGTTTGTATGTTATATGTATGGTATGTGCAGTTCATAAAATTTATGTTAATGTAACACAATCGCAGTTCACAGCATTTTAGTATCCTTTTTTTGAATCATACATGACGTATTTTGAGATGGAAATTTGCTTATTTATTTAAGAGATGATAATAACAGAGAGTGGCAAAATTTCTGTATTAATTTTCAGGAATAAAAAATTTCGAATTGCGCATTCTATAAAAGGATGTTATATATATATATATATATATATATATATATATATATATATATATATATATATATATATATATATATATATATATATATATATATATATATTCATGTTTCTATAGATATAGGATTATTAAGGAAAACAAATACCGGCCGGTAGTAAACTAAATTTCCGAAATATACTTTTTAAATGTGAAATTGTGTCTATGTGCATAACATTAATGAGAATGTGTCGTCTGTTTAAACTGTAGTAAAAATGTTTACGCGGCCATGTCTTTTTTTTATGCTCCACTCTGTGAAAATAGAAATAAATTAATTTTCCGTAATTTGTGTAGTTCTATTAGTTTGGATCGTGTGTCTCCATCACATATTTCCGGAATTTTATTTTTAAGCAACTGTTGAATATGTCAATGTAAATAGTCATCAGAATATGCCACGAATTGAATTATTATTTCAAATGAATCATCACAAAACTTAAGACGCAATATTATTTTGCGATGTAATAATTATTAAATGTCGTGTAAAGTACATATAAATGCCAGTAGACTGTGTTACTGTCATTTTACATAAACATATTTTTCAGGACCATAAGCAAACCCCATGGATTGAGTCACAAGCTTGTTGATAATCCAAGAAAACCTGATTTTTATTTTTTTTTATTTGTGTTCAATTACCAACCACAATTTTAACTGAATTTTAATTTGTACAATCAAAAATTACAAGACAATAAAAAATAATTATATTTTGATATGATTTATAAATTTTGTAATCTAGACCGATGTTGTCGTCTTCACGGTTCAATCCAAAAAAAAGTATTTTAGTTTTTAGAGATGAATTTTATAATTTAGTTACAATTCTGGTTTCCAGAGTATGATTCAGCTAATTACATTCATATTGAGCTATTGATCAACATATTGCTACGTTCTTGCCTTGTCACTTACGGTTCGTATCTCTGGATTGTGAATAACTACCCGAATACCACTGTCTACTAACAAATTTCACAAAACTACACAAGTCCCACTTTAAACACTGTTCATTTTCACAGACAATAATTTCCTCAATAAAACACAAATATTCTTTATTTAACAACATAAATCACTTACTACTGTTAACTTTATTTAACAACAAACATCACTTCCTATCACTTTTGATTTTAACCGCATACTTGTTATCGCTTTCGTATTTCAAGTACAATTATCTTTCGTATACAACATCGATTCGCTTATATACACAAATTAAAAATATCTCGAACTTTCTACTTCTATCGAGATGTCACTACTACATTCCATTTGCTCAATTTTTAGTACGACCAGTACTATCGATACATAATAGATGTCTCTAGGGTTAAGCCTAGAGAAATCGTCATATATTTGGAATTGTGCTATCGCACGCTAGGTGGTACTGTAACACTACCCCCCACCTAAACCTGTTCGTCCCGAACAGGATCCAAAATCTCTCCTTTATTAATAGCCATCCGCTCGAGATGCACCACTTTTGGTTTACCTCGTCGTCCTTTCTTGATCCTATAAATCGCGTCGTTTATCTTCGTGATGATAGTGTAAGGTCCCTCCTATGCTGACTGCAATTTCGGTGACAAACCCTTTCGTAGTTGCGGGTTATGAAACCATATCAATTGCCCTTCTTCGAAGCCTTTGCTATTTGCTCGTACATCATATTCAGTTTTTACTTTGTCTCTTGATATCTGTATTTTGTCTCGTACAAACTGATGTATCTCATTAATTTCTTCTTTCATCCGGTCTACATAATCTTGTCCGCATAAGGCCGCTGATGGAACAACCCCAAACTTCAAATCTCCAGGCAGGCGAAGATTATTTCCGAAAAGCGTCTTTGCTGGCGTCATCCCTTTAGTGTCATATACTGCTGGTCGATAAGCCATCAAAAACATGTGGTATATGTTGATCCCAGTTGCGTTGGTTTTCCAATGTTCCGTTAAACCTTTCTACCATTCCATCCGATTGTGGATGCAAAGGCGTCGTTCGCGTTTTGTTGATACCGAGCATCTGAAAGATCTCCTGGAATACAACTGACTCAAAATTTCTTCCTTGATCCGTATGAAGTTCCATTGGTACTCCAAAACGAATAATGCAATTATTAACAACGGCATTCGCTATTGTGGTAGTTTCCTGGTTTGGTAGTGGATCACCTCCGGCCATTTGCTGAAATAATCCATTATAACTAGCACATATTTGTTTCCATTATCGGTAGTGGGGAATGGACCTGCCACATCCATGGCAATTCTCTCAAAAGGTTTGCGGCTGCACATAGATCACATTTTTTGCACCATTAAACCACCGACTGTCTACACCCGGACCAATAAAACCGCTGATGTACCTTAGCTAGCGTTTTGTTAATTTCTAAGTGACCTCCACTAGTTCCCTCGTGATATTCCTTCAGAATTTCCTTAATACGACTTTGTGGTACCACGATCAAGGATTGTTTAACGTTGCCGTCAGTGCTTTCCCACACTCGTTTTAAACAGCCGTCTTATAATTTAAGGCTCTGCCATGATGTTGGCCGGTACTTCCTTTTCTTATATTCCAAAATTATCGACAAATTCGGATCTTGTTGTTGTTCCTCTCGGATTGCTTCATTGGTCCATTCATCATGAGGTAACACTTGCATCAGCCTGACATCAGTAATGTTCCCCTTCCCATCTACGCGACCACAATTTTTGCATTCTGCCTGACATGGTCGACTTGACAATGCGTCTCGATTGGTCACTACTTGACCTCCACTAAGTAGGCCTTCGTACCATTGGAGATGGTGATCTTTCACGTTTACGTTTAATTTTACAGCAGTCTCGAGAGATGTGACCCAATTTTTCACTTATTTCTACCCGACGTATCTTATTGATTCTTGGTCCAATGAGAGTTTGTGCCGTCTCATTCATTAACGCACAAGCAATGGTTTCCGCGAAAGTAGCCTTTAGTGATAATATCACTGCTCTGCGTGTGTCTTGGTCTCGTATACCATCAATAAATGCGTCCATTTTAATTCTTTCCATGAAATCGGAAGCAGTATTTGCATGTGCTAGATGTGCTAGCCTCTCGACGACCGATGCAAATTCTTGTAAAGTTTCTCCAACTTTCTGTGACCGTCCTTTCAACTCCATTCGATAAATTTTCCGCTTATGATCACTTCCATATTTGCGTTCCAACGCCTTCATTATTTCACCATATCCTTTGCGTTCGTTTTCTGGAATTGTTTGTAACATCTCTGCTGCTTCACCCTTAAGTGCAACTATTAACCCTGCTATTTTATGCGCTTCGCTCCAGTGATTTGCTGTGGACGCCGTTTCAAATTGAAGCTTAAAAATTTCGAACGATGTGGTTCCGTCAAACGTTGGTGGCTTCAATTTAAAAGTGTTTACTGTTTGAACTATTTGCGCTGATGTTTCATTGAGTTTCATTACATTGACCTCCTTTTCGAGACGAAGAAATTTCTGTTCGACATATTGAATTTTGTTGTCCAACTTTTGATCAACATGTTTAACATCCGTTTTAACTTCTAGAATCTTCGTTGTAAATTCGTCTTTTACTTCCCCTACTACGCTTTGGAGAGTACTAGATAACTCAAAAAGTTTTTCTTTCATTTTAGTTTTTCTTCCATTTTTTGTCCTTCTACTACGAGTATTTCTAGTCGTTTAATTTGATCTTCTTGAAATTTCTCTTGTCGTTTAATTTGTTCTGACATCATCCGTTGCATGGCTACCATCAACTGCACCATATCGAAATTTCCAGATGGTGCTTCGATGCGCTTGCAAACAACTGGTGTTATTTCTTCGACTGATTTTATTTCACTGATTCTTCTTTCTTCTCTTCACTTACTAACTCCGGCGTTTCTATTTCAAACTCATGACTTTCCGGATCTAAACCCTTGCGCTCCATTGCTTCACGCAATTGTAACATAAACTCGTCTTTACGGCCTTCTGTCTGTAAACCACGCTTCTCCAACTCATTCTTTAATTCTGAAACTTTCAACTTGTAGAGTTTCATTTTAATTTTTTATTTTTTATTTACAATCCCACCGCTGTCATCAATTGCTACGTTTTTGCCTTATCACTTACGGTTCGTATCTCTGGATTGTGAATAACTACCCGAATACCACTGTCTACTAACAAATTTCACAAAACTACACAAGTCCCACTTTAAACACTGTTCATTTTCACAGACAATAATTACCTCAATAAAACACAAATATTCACAACTAAGTACTGTTACTAATTATTTATTTAGCAACAAAAATCACTTACTACTGTTAACTTTATTTAACAACAAACATCACTTCCTATCACTTTTGATTTTAACCGCATACTTGTTATCGCTTTCGTATTTCAAGTACAATTATCCTTCGCATACAACATCGATTCGCTTATATACACAAATTAAAAATATCTCGAACTTTCTACTTCTATCGAGATGTCACTACTACATTCCATTTGCTCAATTTTTAGTACGACCAGTACTATCGATACATAATAGATGTCTCTAGGGTTAAGCCTAGAGAAATCGTCCTATATTTAGAATTGTGCTATCGCACGCTAGGTGGTACCATAACAATATTAAATTGAGCTTGCCAATTAATTATGATGGATTGTCAAAGTGTCAAATTGGTTTGTGAATTGTGATGTAATTATATACAAAGAGGTAGGGAATATTATAAATGTAGACTTATGTCTTTGTTAGACATTCCGGCCCACTGTCAACAACGTTGGCATAATCAACACAACCAACAGTAATATCTGACATTTGAGGACCATTGGGAGATATAGTGCTCCGACTCACTTTACTGCTACGCTGTTGCCTATAGTTTCATCGATAGCGTTGATTGGTAATGGGCAAATTTTTGAAATTGGACGTTTATACATTTTGTTTTGAGTTGCAGTGTCACAACTCCAGTTAGGCCATCCGCTCCGGGATGTTTGTTAATGACTCTTGCTAGTGACTATTTGGATGGTGGAAACTGTTCATCTTTAAGTAGAACAAGATCGCCAACAGCTACTTCAGGTAATTTATGTGTCCATTTTGATCGTTGTTGTAGGCGACACAAGTAATCTACTGACCATCGTTGCCAGAAATTTTGTTACATTCTTTTTGTTAATTGTTACCGTGGACAATAGTTTTCCTTTAAATTTAGGGCACAAAGCTCCGGCACAGAATTAATGGCGTCACCTATCAGCAAGTGCCCAGGGGTTAGAACTGTTAGATCATCTGGAACATCACTTGATAAGAAAAAATGTGGAATAAAATGCCAAGTTGTACCGTCATTGGCCAAATACTCAGCTATATCTGTTTGAAGCCTCTTCATAGCTTTAAGATGTATAGTTGTTAGCTCTGATGCTGCTCCAACGAATGTAGTACTGTTGTCGCTGTACATTTCCGTGATTTTACCACGACGACTGGTAAATCTTTTGAAAGCTGCAATAAAAGCATCAGTGGATATCTAGATGAATAGCCTTGGTACAAAAACAAACGAACACACAAATATATCCTTTGTAGATTTACTGCCTTTTCCTTTTGACATTCGTACAGAAATTGGCCCAGCATAGTCGACTCCAGTGTGCTGAAATGGTCGACTCCGAGTAATGTGGTGAACAGGTAGGTCTCCCATTAATTGATTCTTGATGCGTGTTGTATGTCGGAAATACTTAATACATTTGTGAATAAACTGCCTTACTAAATTTCGGCCATTAATGATTCAGTATTCTCGCCACGTTAATCCTAGTGTTTGAGTAATACCTCATTGCAGTGTACTGATATGCGCGTTAGCAATTATCATCCTTGTAAGTGAGCTGGATTTAGCCAATATTATAGGATGTTTGGTGGAGTATGGTAAATCTCCGTGAGTTAACCGACCACTAACTCGTAGTAAGCCACATTCGTCTAAAACAGGATACAGGTTTGCTTTTAATCTGTTGGCCAATTGATTTCTTCCTGAAAATGGACCCGTTGCTCACGTTTTAGCCAGAACCTTAGAGCAGCTTTGAGTTCTTGAGTTGATAAAAAACCCAAATTTTCTATCTGGTTTAGTATGAGTACTTACATTATGACGGAAGCAGAGTAAATATGCGGTTACTCGAACCAACTTCGATAAACATGAATATTTGTTGATCAAGTCCAAGGATTCGTGTTTGACCACGCTTGTGAATGGTTTTGTAGTGCAGCTGATGCTATCTCTCTCGATGCACAATCGGCAGGATTGTCTGCAGGATATACATGTTGCCATCGACTGATGTTAACGTTGAGAATCTCTGTAACTCGGTTGGCGATGAACGCCTTCCATCTATTTGGATGTCCCTTTAACCAGTGCATCACAATTATCGAGTCTGTCCATAATGCAATGTTAGTATGGTTTTGTGGATTTTACTGACTCAAACAATCTGGCCAGGAGAAGTGCTCCACACAACTCCAACCGTGGTAATGACATTTGTTTTATAGGTGCAATCTTTGTTTTGGCTGCTATAAGGCCAACACTAATTGTACCGTCGGAACGTAATATACGTGAGCCAACAGCGGCTGCATATGCTGCATTGGATGCATCGCAAAAGCCATGTAGTTCGCAATTTTGTTGGTTCGAATGATTGTTTAGCCATCTTGGTATTTTTATACGTTCAATCAATGGTAATTCTTCTCTATATTTTATCCATGTACCTTTGATGGCTTTAGGTAACGGGTCGTCCCACCCCACTTGTGACAGCCATAGACTTTGTAACAGGATCTTTGCTGAAATAATACATGGAGAAACTTATCCCAAAGGATCAAATGTACGTGATATCTCTGACAAGATGGTTCTCTTATTTATGATATTTTTATTGGTCATAGAAATGTTGTAGCTAAGCTCATCCTTTGTTGGATTCCAAACCAATCCTAAAGTTTTAATGGAGCCATATTTATATATATCTTGTGGTGACTTTTTTCATGACAGTCAATGGGAATTGATTGTAAGAGATTCATATGATTTAATGACCATTTTCTGAGTTCAAAGGCGCCACTCTTAAGCAGCTCAAACAGTTCCGATTGTTCAATACTTGCTTCTTTAATGGACTCCTCCGGATAAAATCCAACCTAAAATTGTGTTTTGTGCAGTGGGTGATCCGTTGTGGCTTTTAATAATGCCATCACTACTAATATATCACCAAGTAAGTCCGTCCCTATTAATACGTCAATTGGGCCTGGTTTATAGTAGAATGGATAGGCCAAACATAAAGAAATATGGGGCAAATTTAACGTTGTAACTGCTTTCGACGGGAGTTCTGTATAGTAATAATTTTCAGCACAAACGCTTTTGTTAATAATTTGATGCCGGAGCTTGTATTTGACTGAATTTTGAGCTTTACTACTACATTTGATTTCTGAGCACTAAAGGAGCCGACCCCACTAATAGGCACATTGATAGATCTCCTTTTGAGGCCAAGTCTTTAGGCTGATGCCTCGGTAATGAACGTTGCTGATCCACAAGAGCTCTAACCGCTACCTGCACTCCGAATGCTGACTGTATATGCTAGACAGTGCTATGGCTGCTAAGACTCTAAACCGGTCTTTCAGGAACAATTGGAAATATATATTATGGTTTACTTAATTAATTCGAAAGGCTTAGTTTAAGCCTTCTGACAATGTTCAAATTGTTTAGAAGGTGTATACCTCTACATTAGTATGCGTTTGTATAGTAACCATATTTTGAAGGTAATTTCTAGACGTGTCAGCCCTGTTCTTGAGCACATTATTAATTCATCTTTCGAGCAAAGAGTCTAGTTCCTGATTAACTAAAAATCGCTTTCGGCAAGGCATGAGTACTGAAACGGCCTTGCTGGAAGACACCATTTTTAGACACCATTTATAGCAGTTTGAATAATGGCAAAACTTGTGCTGGTTTATTTATTGAGATATGGTGAACCATAACCATTTTTTCTTCTATTGGCTCTGGTATTGGATTTAGGGGTGTTTCAAATAAATTTTTTGTCATCTATCTTTACAATAGATGAAATCTCCTGTACCGCTGTAGGCGGCCACTCTGAGTGATTTAACATTAAATTAGTCAACGTGTTTAAATACTTAGGAATTCATTTAGACAGTCAACTCAAATGGAAATCTCATGTCTTCTGTTTGAAAGTTTACCTATCTTCCGGTACTAGAATATTTTTTCTCTCACGTAAGTTTTGTTCTATGTCCGTGCTAAAAGCTACGTATTGTGCACTAGTTATGGCCAAATAAGATTACGGTTTATCATTTTGGGGTGGTTGCTATGCTACTACTTTAAATCCTTTATGTGTTACAGAAAATTATTTTGACAATATTATTGGTAAAGCAGAGAAATTTTAGAACTCATGAGAGGTACAATATTCGAGGTAACCAAAATGTTCTTTGTAATATTCCCAGAATTTATAATAATTACTTTCCCCGTTACTTCCTGTACCCCGATTTGTTTCGTTTTTTCATTCATTTTAACGCAAGAAAAAAAAGATAAAAACTTAATTCTCATGTATATTACGCCTAAATGTTGTTTCAATAAAGCCTAAATGACGAAGCGGTTGAAATCGGTTTTCGCAAAAGAATTTTTCCCAGCCTCACGATGTTACGATAAATGGCTTAATACCAAATAACTTATATTACTATAAGGGAAATCGCGTCGATTTTATGTGCCAACATGATATTAGTTGGGATAAAAATAGTAGATGGCACTAGAGTAGTTGAACGAAATGTTTACATTTTTTTATCTACAGTTTTTTATATTGAACGAATTATTAACGAAACAAAAATTTTAAATCTAAAAAAAAAATTTTAAATTTTATAATCGGGATTGGAGTACATGGGCTTATATTTATATACAATAATAAATAAATAAAACCAAATTTTATTTTTTTTTAATTATTTCATTTCATTAAAATGAATTAACTTCGTTAATTTTTTTCTTACACCAATTTTTTTTAAATTCTCTTGTTTTGCAAAATGAAAAAATCTTATTTTATAATATATATTTATGATAGTTTTAATTAACACGTAAAAATGATTTTCTATATCATTAATATTAAATCTAGAGTATAAGTGATTGCTATTATCTATAAAAATTAAATCGATTAAACTAATATTTTGTATTGATCGTAAAACTAACTTACTATATTCTAATTTTACATTAATATTAACACTACTTTTAAAAATTTTCTCACATTCGACTAAAATTTTGTATGTATTTAATGATGGGGTCATTAATTTACCCCATTTTTTTAAATTAAATAAACCTAGATTTAGCTCCAACCGTGCACTTTTATTTAAAATTTGGAGACATTCCTTACATTTTAAAAATTTAGGCAATTGTTTGGCTTCAATATACCCAGCTAAATACGTTATTATATCACACGAGTATTCATCCAGCTCGACTTCAATTAAATCTAATACAACATCATCATTTAAATTTAATTGATTTGTCTTTCGGCTGGATGAAATAGTTAATATTTCTGGCAAGGAAACATTACCCGTACCTTGCGCTTTTATAGATTTATTAACAACTAGCCGTTTATAGGATGCTATAAATTGTTTGCATGTTGGATTGTCGTTTCGGCCAGTTCGATAACGAATCAACCCAAAAAACAACTCTAAGTGATCCTGGCTAAACTTATATGTTAACAAATAATCTAATTTATCATTTACAATTAATTCATTGTACATAATTTTTAGACTTTCGGAATTTATTAAAAAACCTAAAAATCCTGTATTGAAATTACTTTGTATTACATTTAATTTTTGATGATATTTGTTAACATATTTTAATTCATTGATAGTTTGTTTTAAATATTCTAAATTTTTAAAAAAAGTTTCGTGTGTCGATTTAGAGAGAGGTCGTTTAAAATAATATTTTGCCATTAAACTATTACTATTAAAAATATCAAAACAATCATTAATAATTAGTAAAAATTTAACAGTAGGCATACAATCCTTAAATATTGGATCGGTTTGGCTTAAATATTCTAATGCGTTTGCTACACTGCGACTAAACACTTGCACTGCATATTTTACCCGCATTATAGAATTTTCAAACTTTATATGTGTGGCATTAATTCTTGGTGCAAGTGCAAGTCCGCTTTCAGTTTGAATATTATTTAGTTTTTCAATGTAATGCCATTCAATTTTATCGTCATTTTTTGTATAAAATGTACGTTTTAATTTGAAATGATTACGTATAAGTTTAATCATGTGACAATTATCCAAATAAATAAAAATTTTTTGATCACTAGGTTCGACATAAAAATAAGGCTTTTGTGGTAATTCGGCTCCTAACAATTTGACCATACTAAAATTTGCCTTAAGCCCGTCAAATGTTAACGTTATAATGTTCGCATTACACTCCTCGCGTAAGTGGGATATGACAAATTTTATTATATGTGCTCGGTCTGCTGCATTTAAGGAATTAATAAAAAAATATGCAATAGGTATTTTAAATTTTAAATTTATAGCACAAATGAAGAACACTAACACATTAGATGCCTGTGTTTGTTCATCATCTACATTATCATCCAAACACCCTGCGCCATAATTAACAAACCCCACAAACTCCTTATTTTTATTGTCCCAATCAATACATTTTTTGATTGACATTTCGTCCATCATTATGGAGAAATAGATATCTTTATTCTCTGTTTGGATTTTTTGCCGCAAATGTTCCACGGCTTGTATTGTAATACCAGGACTGCCTGTTGAGTTCTGGTACCATTGTCTTATGGTCCTTATATGTGGTAGTTTGATACTTTTAATAAAAAATTGCCGAAGATGCTCATAACCAGCAGTTGAAAAAAATGACATGGTCATCGCAAACTGACGCAACTTCGGTGTATATTTGCCAAATTTTACACCGGATTTTAATTCATAAATAAATGATTGTTCTTGGCTTATGTCCTAATAAATTAAAAAAATAATTATAAATATTTTAGTATTGACAATTAATATAGCAAATAACATAAGGTATATACAATCAAATATATATTTAATATACTTGAATATATACAATATATTGTATATATGTATATAAATATATACAATAATATATCAAATAAATAAATGTTTGATTTTAAAGTGCTTTGCCCGTAAGAAAACTAAAAATTAAAACCGTATTAAGTATTTTTCATCCAATTTTTCTTTTTGATTTCCTGTGGGTAAAGCGCTTAATTAAAATAATTTTCTTACATTTAATGTATCACGCGATCCTCCACTAATAATCCCTTCTTTCTCTAACCTCTTCATGAAATTTTCGAAATCTTGTACCTTTTTTTGATAACGATTACATTTTGTGACAAGAGCCTTGTTTAATTTTCGAGTTTTCCCAATTTCCTCTTTCAATTTGGATATAGCTCGCTTTGAAGTACGTGGTGTGTAATTGTAAGATGCATCAATGTCTCCAGTATATCTGAACTGACGGCTAATGGCATCACTTGATTGCGGTGTTGTTGGTAGAATATTTCCACTTTTTGCTTTTTTGATTGGTGGTGACGTCGTGATTGACGTTGAAGGATAATTCGGTGGCGTATTCATGGCTGACGTTGAAGGGTAATTTGGTGGTTCGTTTTCTAAGTTTGTTGTGTTATCATTACATGAAATTTTATTACATTCTGGCTTTTTATAGTTAATTATTTCAGTAGGAACATTTAATGTCGCATCCTCATCATATTCAATAGTATACCTAGGCGCAAATATAACAATTTTATTATTACAAGCTTTAACATAATTACATTAAAAAGAAATGTTGGTTTAACTTACCACATGTCATTGTCCAAAACAAATTTCGAAGGTACCGCATTTCTTGTAAGATGATTACCAGTGGTTAAATATTTTTCCTCGAAATGTTTGGAACAAAGTTTAAATGAAGGATAATCCAATTCATTAGCTTTGACATTTGGAACAATATCTCGCCAAATTTTCCTGTAATCTTCAGATGATGGTGCGCTATAAATTAAAGGGTACAATCAGCTCTTTTATTCAGTATACGCTTGAGGCAATATAAATTGTAAAAATAAAACCTTTAACCGAAAATATATGCAAAATTTATCTAAAATTAGCTACTAATTCGAATAGTCCAATTGCTTGGTGGTATAAAATCACTTTTTTATAGGTTAAACTTTACATTTTAATAAATTTAAAACAAACAACATATTTATATTGTGTTAATTAGCATCTAAAGTGATGAATAATTATGTTTTAGCTATCTTTCGCATCAATTACTACTTACGAATGCAAACCAATCTTCGCTGAACAATTAAAACACTTCAGCGGCATTTTGATAAAACAAGCACTTTATATTTATGTTATTTTAAAATAACTTATTTATTTATGTTATTTTATAATTTATGAAAGGTTTTTATAAAACAAAATATACAACACTTTTAATTCACAAAACAAATTATTATTATTCACTTCACAGACGTGAGACGCTACACTTTGAAATAACAACAATAGTACCATTAATGACAGCTGTTATGAAATTTTATGAAAAAATAAAAAATAAAAAAATTGGTTGACGTGCCATCTATTGTTCTCGTTAAAAACGTTTGGTATGCCATCTAGAATTTTTATCCGAAACAAAATTGAACGAAATCATGTTGTCGTTAGCATTTACTATGGAAATGTTCACGATTTCCCTTATAGTAATATAAGTTATTTGCTTAATACATACAAAATCAAAAATGAAATGTTGTTTTGTATTTTCATTGAAACAAATGAACTAAATTAATTTTTTAAATTGGTAAATGACAAATTATTTACAATTTTACAAAATTAAAAGTAATAGTAACAAACACCAATATTAATACGTTCCGGTTCAAAAATTCGTACGCATGAGAGTTACAAAAACACGAACAAAATCGGGGTACTGGTTACTGTTCCAACGTTTTTTAACGCATTGCCCGTTTCCATTAGAATATTTATTTATTCAAAACCATTCTTATCCAAAGCCAAACAATGGTTTTTCGAAACAGCGGATACCACATTTTTATTTCGCCTTATTGCTTGAATGTTGTTCAATTTATTCAATTTATTATGCTTGCTATCAAGACTTACACAATAGGAACACCAGTTGTATGTTAGGGATAAACAATACGAAATAAGTCATATTCATTTTGATTTGCAAATGAGTCCTAAATAGATATACAATTTATAAGTTATAGCGTAAAACTGATATAACATCAAACAATGAAAGTTTTAATACAGAATTTTGAGTTCTTATACAAGTAGTTCTGTTCTGAAGAAAATTAAATATGCGTTTAACATTATTTCAAAATAAAACAAACATTTAATATGGAACGCACGTTTTATTTTCTTCCGAACAGAACTACTTGTATAAGAACTCAAAATTCTGTATTAAAACTTTCATTATTTGATGTTATATTATTTTTACGCTATAACTAGGTAAATTGTATGTTTAATTAGCTAATTAGCTATTAAAATATGACGGTAAACAACAACAAAATGTAATCTAAAACTTACATTTTTAATTTTAATTTCCCTTTTATCTCGATTACATGGGCAGTATTTTTAATAATAGGCATTGGACCAACAGAAAAAACGATTGACCATTTTTGAATTTAAAACCGTTTTATTTTTAATAAAAAAGCATTTTGAAATCACTCCCACAAATGTTTGTTTACATGAATAATAATCTTTATTATAAAAAATGGTTAAGTTTATTGTTGATATTGCGGCCTAAAAACAAACGAAATTGCACATATTTTCCTCAAATCCAGGGCAAACATGGTTTCCCATACAACAAAATGACATTTCAATATTTATCCCTTACGGTATCGCATTTTGCGACAAAAACTGTAACTAAAAAATTGCCCTATTGTTATATATTTTTTACACAATTAATACATTTGTTTTGGTTTTGGTTTTGACTATACATATTATGGGAACCGCTCAGAACTGGACATTTTAAAACTGGATATTTCAAAATAGGATTTGACAAAACGAAATAAGGTACAAAACTGGATATTTCAAAATTGGATATTTCAATACGAGATAAGGTACAAAACGGGACATGGTACAAAACTGGATATTTCAAAACAAGATATTTCGACATGTGATTTAAACTTAAAATGTTTTTCAGGAAAGTTCTGGAATATGGCCAATTAGGGACGAACTCGGCGAGTTCTTAACCGATTATGATGAAATTCGATATGTACGATGAAGATGGGATTTAAAAATGATTTTTTGGAAAAGTTCTGGAATATGGCCAGTTAGAAAGGAAATCGGCGAGTTTCTTACCGATTATGATGAAATTCGATATGCAGGATGAAAATGGGATTTTAAAATGATTTGTTGGGAAAGTTCTGGAATAAGGCTATTCCAAACTTGAATATTTCTAAGGAGAGAAATAGAATTTTCCTTCACTTAATGTTTTTTTTAATTGCTGATTTTCTCATCTTATTAAAATAATCATTGACTTGATCGAGTTTACTGTCAGTAAAATTTATCTTCATCTATTTTTTATTCTTATACTTAATATAATTTTTCTTCACTTTAGAGAATCTATGTGAGAAAAATTAATTAATTTTCATCAACATTTTCATCCTACATATCGAATTTCGTCATAATCGGTTAAGATCTCACCGAGTTCCTTCCTAATTGACCATATTCCAGAACTTTCTTAAAAAATCATTTTAAGTTTAAATCACATGTCGAAATATCCTGTTTTGAAATATCCAGTTTTGTACCATATCTCGTTTTGTACCTTATCTCGTTTTAAAATATCCAGTTTTGAATTATCCTGTTTCGTCAAATCCACTTGTAAAATATCCAGTTTCGACCGGTACCCACATATTATGTATACATTAAGCTGATTATTGTTATTATTCATTTCTATTATTAGATATATATATTGGAATTGTTAATACTATTATTTTTATTATTAAGGACTATTTTTTATTATTGCTTGTTGTTATTGTTTTTGTTTAAATTTTTATGTTCTTTATGTATTTATTAATCATATATAAATTAAATGTTAGTGGATTCGCTTTTGTCGATTTTCGGGACAGAATTCTACATAAATGCTTGTTATTATATTATAAAAATGAATAAAATAAAACGTAAATACATTAAAAGCGCTTAAACTAATTAAAAATATTTTTCATTTATATTTTTTTTCAGATTTACCATCATTTTAATGTAAATTGTAAAACCATAATATTTACATATATAGTTTAAAAAAAAATATTAACAAAACCCACCACACCATAAAGCTCTATGTATATGAATTTGTAGTAGTTTTGGACCAAAATTAAGTTAACATAAAATAATAATATTATCAATCAAAGTGATCTGTTTGTATTTAAAAAAAAATAAAAATCTATATAAATAAATTTAAAAAAAATATATATATATATATAAATTTGGAAAATCATTACTAATTAATTATATTATATTTATCATAATAACATAAAAAAAAAAAAATCAAAATCAAAAAATCAATGTCATGCTGTGGGCTATGTTGTAAAATCCCTAAACGGAATGACTATAAAGTTTCTACTGTTGAAATTGAATTAGAACCGTTGGGCGGAGAAAAAGCAGAACCGAAGAAAAATGGTGTCAACAACAGATATGGTGAGCTATTATAATATATAGTTATATAGTTAAATTAGTTTTTTAAAGTAACATTTTTTTAACTTTAGATATATTATGTACATATCTGACTAGGTAAAGCTAATCTTATATATACGTTATAAAGTAGTTTTTCGAAATTTCGTAGTCTCTTTAAACAATACTGATGATTTTCATTTTTAATTTGTTGGAACTATAATAAACTTTACCTAGTACATACATTGAACATTATTATCCAATTTTTTATTTTTATGTATGTATAAATTTATTTTTATATTATGGGAGCTTTTGAACTATGAAATTATAGAAATTGATAATAAGTATGTTTAGTTCAATCATAAATTGTCACTTTATATATTGTAGTATTTTAACAGTTAAATGTAGTTAAAATATTATTTTTATTTAATATTATAAGTAAATCTCACAAACCTTATTCACATAGCATCACCATTTCAGTTCTGGAACATCGACCGTTGTACTCATTTTTATGTGTAATTTCATTTTACAACGAACTTAAATGTATCAATTTCACAAAATGATTTTCTACTAAGTTAAATTCTATATAGCCATTATCAAATGGTATTGCGAACAGTATGATTTAATGTCTCCTCAAAATAATTAAAACGCAAATGTTAAAATTTCCACGATATGTATGTCAATCTGTTTGGACAATATGGTTGTAACTGCACAGGAAATGATTGCTTTTGGTTATAAAATTTTAAAGGGTTACATATTAAATAATTCGTAACCGTAATGTGTGCAATTTTCCGCTTCGTTGTGATTTGGTCGCAACAATAACCAAATTATGAGTATAACATCAGAACTGTCATTCTGTGAAAGTTCATTGAAGCGAAAATATTAAAATTTAAAAATAAAATGCCAAACGGAAAGAAACCTTTTAAGCTTAGCAGTACATTTTACAGAAAACTGGAGCGCCAAATAAGCATTCAAAAACAAATGTATTTACAATATGTGCAAATGTTACGCAATAATATAATTTCGTCAAAAGAAGCGAAAGGAAATCATTCAAATTGTTCTGATCCAGCTCCAAATTTATCTACTGCCATTATAGAAGAAATCGATTGTTCTTCAACTGTCCAAAGCTCTGAAAAAAATGATTTTGATGACTTTCATTTCAAATCTTACAATATAGAATATGAAGTGCCTATTGATATAAATGAACAGGGTACTTCCAATGAATTTTTCTAGGAAATTATCGAAAATTTTCATCGTGAAAGTGACAAATGTTCGTTTGAAGAAGAAAAAAGTCATTCTATTTCTAAGGAACTGAGAAAATGGGCACTCACTTATCACATAGCACATAGAGCATTAACTGATTTATTGAGGATATTAATTATATTGGGATTTTCATGGTTACCAAGGGACGGCAGCAGTTTATTGCAAACACCTCGATGCAATCAAGTGAAGCCAATGGGTAGCGGTAAATTTTAGTACAACGGCTTGGAAAATTGTCTACGAAATATATTTGCCAACATTAAGGAACCAAGAAATATTTCATTGACATTCGACATCGATGGATTACTGATATATAATAGCTCGAGATACCAATTTTGGCCAATTTTAGCCATAATAGATGGAATGAAAGAAATGCGCCCAATGGTGGTTGCTGTTTACTGTAGAGTAGAGAAACCTCCATTGAAACACATATACTTAAAGGATTTTGTCGAAGAAATGAAACACATTTTAAATATTGCAATTAAAATAAATGGTTTCGAAATAAAAACGTCCATTCTTATTATTTTTTTCATTTTATTGTTAACTTATTTTTGTTTATTTATACCAAAAAAACCAGACACAATAAAACATATTATAAATTAAATAATAACAAAAAATTTAGAGTTGCAAACTATCAATCATGTCAATATTGACAAATGTCCTCTATCGCACACATTTGGGTAACATTTTGTCCTATTTTGAAAGATTTATCACTAAAATGTAAGCATATAGTCACAAAACAAGAAAATTATTATAATATTTGAAAATTGTCACCTTACGCATACATTTCGGTATTATTCCGTGTTAATTCCGTGACCAATTTGTCACTATAATGTATGCGTAAAGTAAATATTACATTAGAATACATGTCGGTAATATTTTGTGTTATATTGTCATATTTTAGGTTATTGCGACTGAAATCTACATAAAGTTACAAAAAAAAAATTCATTACAATATTTAAAAATTGTCATCTTACGCATATACATTTCGGTATTATTCTGTGTTATTTTGACTAACTTCTCACTAAAATGTATGCATTAAGTGATATTATTAAATGTCACGTTAAGTATATATTTCCGTATCATTTTGGCTTATTTACAAAAAGTTTCTCAATGAAAATGTCTTAAAAGTATACTCAAATCTCAAAATTCTGTAAATATTTGAGTAATTGAAAAATATCACGTTATATATACATTTCGGTATCAATTCGTATTATTTTGAAAATTGTACCAATAAAATGTACACATAAGGTAAACTACCCACCGTAAAAGTAATTTTTTAACCTTAAGTACCCATTTGAAGAACTTTAAGCACTTAATTATTATCTAATTTTAGCGCCATTTTATTTTGTTGGTCTTCATCGAATTACTGATTATTTTAGGTTAAAAAAGTACATTTTGCACTTTAAAAAAATTGTTTTATTTTAAAAATGTAATAATTGTAAGGCCCCTTGTTTTTATAGAAGTCGAACAATTACTATTACAATAAAAATGTGGTTGCATATATTATTATAAAAAATATTTTTTTTTATTTAGCATAGTAATATTATTTTAGAATAGTTATGAAATATAAAATAACAAAATATGGACATTATTAATTTCCAATAATTAAAGTAATTGTTTTTTATTAAAGTACGCAAAATGGATGTGAATTATATACATATAACATAATGCAAGGTGACAAAATTTTGTAATTATGTATCGCAATCTGGACAGAATTTCGGTTGCACTGCTAAGTATTTCTACGCATACCACGCATGTACATTATCTCCAAACATATGTTTTTATTAGCTAAAATGTTTGCTTATACATACTGTTATAATTTGGTGACAGAGTGATGCTTTGAGTTATAAAGCATGCACTTAGTGTGCATTCAGTTTTGCATACAATCATTCCCCAAATCGCGCACATTGCGCGATATTCTTATTATATGTATGCACGCATATGTGTACTTATAGTACCAATGCGTGCGCCCATAATGTATACTTTTTTCGTTTGTGGTTCGTTGGGTATATATATATGTATATATATATATATATATATATATATATATATATATATATATATATATATATATATATAAATATATATATATATATACATATATATTTATATATATATATATATATATATATATATATATATATATATATATATATATATATATATGTATATATATATATATATATATATATATATATATATATATGTATATATATATATATATATATATATATATATATATATATATATATATATATATATATATATATATATATACAGCTATTCCATGCGAAACCGATCACGAGTTGTCCTGACCCCTTTCGATTTTGATGAAACTTTTCAAAAATGTTTGCTATGTTTAAAAAACATGAAAAATGATTTTTTTTTGCGGCACTGTACTTTTTGACAGTGGCGTACGTCGTTTTACGTTATGCTCGATTTTTCTTGAAAATGCCAATTTTTGAAGTCCTTATAAATAACGGTACAATCACAATTTTTAAAAAATTGTTTATTAAAGGAAAAATGTGTTGTTTTGAAAAATGTCATTTTCCGTTATTTTCGACCCCAACGAGTTATCAATTTTTTTATTTTTTTTTTAAAGCTTATTCATTTATCAAACAAATAAAAAATAAAAAAAGGAGACCTAGCTGTCATTTTTAAAATATGATTTTTTGAATATTTCAGGATCTGAATATTTTAATCTATCAAATTTTTTCTTTGATAATTTTTTTGAATTGTTCACTAACTGACACTTTTGGCAATGCAATAAAACCCTAAATTGGTTGTTAATATAATCTTTATTATTCAATATCAAAAAGTTTTTGCTTTGAGCAAAATGAAAATTTTCTAATATCTAAATATGTCTTATTAATACAAGATCTATTATATTTATGAGTACCTGCTATTTGTTTTACTGAGCTATATCTATTTTTTAATGCTTTTTCTGTTATATTATATTCTTTAATAGTAAATAGTTTACTTTTGATACGTTTTCCACAGCCCATGAATAGAGTTCAAGTGGCGTAGTTATTTGATTTTCAAATGGTCTTTGTAAACTCGCACAGGTCGCACTAGCAGCATTCCTCATGAGAACTCCTCCTAATGCATCACAAAGTCCTTTTCCATGGCAAGTTGCAAAAAATGCCATTCTGCTTCCATATAGAAGTCCTTCTTGAAAGTACATAGGTTGTAGAAATTCATTTGTTTTTGTACTGAGCCCCAGATTTATCGGAAAAAAGCAAATTTTCGTAACGTGCCGTAATTTTTCCTTTATAAAATTAACTAGGCCGGTAATAAATAATCTCACAGCTACATGATTATGTTTTGGTGCCTCAGATATAGCTATCAAGCTTGTGAATTCCAAACTACTATCGTTTTCCATCGTATGACCAGTTTCCCAATGAAATCCTTGAACCGCATCCTGAACTACAAATTAATAGTCTTCAGAAAAGTCACATATAACTATACATTCATCAGTTGCTGTATTTAATTTTCTATATTTCAGGTAATTTGTTTGTTGTTTTGCAATAAACGAATGTGGTACTATGTTGTGTAGTTGTTCACCCAATTTATCTGTGAAAGCCAATGATCTACCGCCAATGTTACTGTTTCCATGGTGTATCGATCTACCTTCTGCCACTGCTTGAATGTTATTTCATCTATACAATTTTGCAGATAAATCCTTAAGAATATTATCGGTTCCCGGGTAGGTTGGACATTCGTTTAAATAGCATAATGTGTTTGGAGTAGCGCAAATAATCTGCGAAATAAGATCTTGATAACTTCCTACTTCGTGTGATAAAAGGTTCATAGATTTGATTTTATTAAACATAAGTTTAATATTTTGATGGTATATGCAGACGCAAATGGTGTGTGTGCCGCTAGAGTTCGCTAATACGCAGTGCCCTGGACGAACTAGAAAATCCAATTTTTGTATTTGGATAGGTTTTTTTAAATATTTGATGAGCTTTCTTCAAATTACAAAAAAACAATCTACGCTGATTTGTAAGAATAACTCCTTCTGATGACATTGTCTCGAAATCTCGTCTTCCAACACATACTCGACTTATTTCATAAGATTTCTGCACCAACAAAGCTATTTATTGATAAAGGGTTGTTGATCCCACTTTGGTGTTCGGTGTTGACATGATACCTTTTTCTTTTTGAATCCGATTTGCTCTATTTGCCGTATAATAAGACACACCAAACTCATCTTGAATTTTCCAAACAGGACAGCTTTTTGGTACCGATGTTAAAATCATATACTTTTCATTTGTTGTTGTAGACATTCCATATTTTTCTCGTAATTGTTGAATCATTTCAATACTATCGCCTGGTATGGCATTATCGGCATGCCCGGAACTGCACGGAAGCATAAATATTTCCTCAGAAATTTTCGTTGAAACTAAAATTTCTTGAATTTTTTGTTGTTTACAATTTTCACTTCTCATTTTCTTAAGTACTAAAGGAGAACTGTGCATTGATTTTAAAATATCGTTTAATGATGAAATATCCGGATGAATGTATTGCTCCCCATTTGATGAACTTACCGAAGAAGCAGGTGAACATTCTTGATCGAAACTAATGTCTCGTAAACCAAAGGGTCCTTCTTCATTATCACCACTTGATTTACTTTTATAAATCACCTAATAGAATTTTTTGCAAATTGTGTGTTCTTGAAAAAGTTCAAAGAAAAAGTTTGATAGATTTTTTTGATTTTTGGTTTAAAATATTCAGATCCTGAAATATTCAAAAAATCATATTTTAAAAATGACAGATAGGTCTCCTTTTTTTATTTTTTTTATTTGTTTGATAAATGAATAAGCTTTGAAAAAAAAATAAAAAAATTGATAACTCGTTGGTGTCGAAAATAACGGGAAATGACATTTTTCAAAACAACACATTTTTCCTTTAATAAACAATAAGATTTATTCATAAGATCTATATTATAAGATCTATTCATTCCTTTTCATTTGAGATATAAAACATTCAAATCGGTTAAGTGCTTTTTGAGAAAGAGAACTTCAAAAATTGGCATTTTTAAGAAAAATCAAGCAAAACGTAAAACGCCACTGTCAAAAAGTACAGTGCCGCAAAAAAAAACAAAAAATCATTTTTCATGTTTTTTAAACATACAGAACATTTTTGAAAAGTTTCATCAAAATCTAAAGGGGTCAGGACCACTCGTGATCGGTTTCGCATTGAATCGCTGTATATATATATATATATATATATATATATATATATATATATATACAGTAATCCCTCGATCGGCGCGGTAGTTGCGTTCAAAAACATGTTAATTGATTTAAATATATATCAGGAAGCAAAAACCTTGTTTCAATTGTTCCAAAATAAAATTAAAATCTATCTATATTATCGAAAATTTTAACAATTCAGACTGTGTGCCTCCGACAGATTTTTTTACTAAAGTTTGGTCTTTTCTAAATTTATGTAAAGTTCTGCTAATTATTCTTAGATGGTACTAGTATAAAATATGTATACTGTGCCTACTTTTAAAATTTCTAAATTTGTGGCATTTCAGTTTTCCGAAAGTAATAATCAAAATAAAAATTCTTTTTAGGTTACCGTTATTGTAAAGTACAAAAACGCCACCAAAACAATAATTGTAGCGGCTTATTTATATTTTGGTTTGACGTCAAATTGAAAAGTAAACTCACGATGAGTTTTTTCGTCCGGCCCCCAAGTGAGTAATAGCGAAATAGCGCTAAAGCTGCTGTAAGGTTTCTGCGGAATTTTAAGGCGTATTCCATATCAGGTTCCATAACAAGATCTTCTTGTTCAAGTTGACTCTCAAGCTTTAAAAATACAGATAAATGTTTATTTGTTAGTTTTTTATTTCAATTGCTTCTTCCAGTTCTTGACTACTTCCATTTTTGTCGTCTTCCTACTATACTATTAATGTTTCTATAAAGGAATATAATCACCAACACAATCTATTATTTCCATTACTTGACTAAGTTCAATTTCTTTAAATCTTTCAATAACACTTACAATAAAGCTTTCCGGCCAAACCTTTTTCTACACTGCATTCATTGTGGTTTCTTTTAAATCATCCCATACAAAATCTATGTTTCTAAGCAGTCAAAATATTGTACTGCCGTCAATATTTTCGAAACAAAAGTTTTTTTGGACCATCGGTTGCTTCAACCAGTTGCAAAAACGATCTTCTGAGATAATAATGCTTAAATGCTGCTATAACGCCTTGGTTCATAGGCTTCATAACGTTGGTTCATAACGTTCTATTTCAAGGAAGAACTTTGACGTTAGGATGTAAATCAACTAAATACGATGGCTGGCTTGGCGCATTATCAACAATAAGCAGTATTTTGAATGAAATATTTTTAATTTTCTAAAACTGCTCGACTTCAACACAAAAATAATTTAAGAACAAATCCTCGAACATTTTCGCAATCATCAAAGCATTTTTGTTTGATTCCCAATGAACAGGAAGATAACTTCAGATAGTGTCTGTAAGGTTTATTATGTTCATTTCATTCATATTTTCCTGTTTTTCGTAAATGAATGCAAATCGAAATAGTAAGCGAATTTATGAATTTGTCAAAAAATGATCCATTCCTTTTAATTTTTGTTAACATTTTTTATACAACAAAATAGCCGTGCATAAAAAAAGAAACGGATACAAATATTCATTTTTATATATCGATCTATTTTTCGTCTGTTTAGATTTTGGTTGCATTAATTTGCGTAGTATGAATCTAGTTGTGTAAATTATGGCCATACAAGATGTTTATCTGTTATAATTATTTGTGGTTTAATTTTGAAAATGTTTTATTTGGTTTTGAAATTGTTTCGTTTGTTTTAGAGATAGTTTCGTTTAAATTTTAAATGGTTTAATTTGAAATTGAAATCCTATATATATATATATATATATATATATATATATATATATATATATATATATATATATATATATATATATATATATATCAAGAATTTTGTGAGTTAAAACTGAGAAACAAGAATTAGTTGGTCTTAAGAATATTCTAAGGAACAAGAATTTAAAAACAAAAATAAAAAGTATTGAAAAAATGTCAAGTAATAAATGTGCTCTAAAAATTGCTCGTCCAGACAACAAAAACAATATAAACTGTATAGTGTGTAATAAATTATTCAATGTGTTATGCGTAAAAATTAATAACAGTGATTTGGATAATCCAGATAATTTAAAAAATTGGAATTGTGAAGTTTGTTCATTAAATACTAATGTCAATAATGTGTGCAAAATTCAACTGGTTTACAAGGCCACATCCTGGAGTTGCTTTTTGACGAAATAATTAACATTAAAAATGAACATAAATCTAACTATACCTCTCCTACTTACACAAGTAAAACAATTGGAAGACGAAATTATCCAGCTTAAGGCCGTTATCACCGGTAATGAAAATAATATTGAGCATCTAGAAAAGTTGTCTAAAGACAGTTGCGTCGAAATCAATGGTTTACCTGATATGAATAATAAGACGGTGGAAGATGCTGTATTAAAACTGTTTAACAACGGTTTTAATCTACCGAACATTTCTGGTCACGATATTGACTATTGTTACAAAAAGAAAAGTGTTAAGAGCAAGTCCGGATCGTGAGTGGTTTTTGTTAAATTTATAGCAAGATAAATCAAAGATATCTTAATGAATAAAAAGCACAAGGAAAAATTAAGAACCACTACATCTATTTTATGGGGTCAATTCAACGATAGCTTTTTCAATTTTTATAAATGATTGTGTCACTTACCAGAAGCGACAATTATACTTATCAGCTAAAAATTTGAAATTGGATCTGAGCTATAAATATCTATGGATGAGGAATTCAAAAATATACATGAGGAAGGATGATGGGTACCCAATTAAATGTCCACTCAATGGAGGACCTTGAAAATTTGTAAATATTTTTATTTTTATTTTTTTAGAATTAGTATTTTAATGTCATCAACTTTAGGTACTAACTGTGATTTGCCATCATCAATCTCCTCAGTAAACTCATCCACTACAAATAATTTATTTTTTGTCCAAAACATTCGTAGTCAACTCCTCACAAATATAAACTGTTAATGTCTTGTAATGGTTTAAATTCTGGTATTAACAGCCCAACTAGAGTAACAAATCAAACCACAATTGATAATGTTTTTTTAGATGTTCTAATATAAATGTTATTCCATCTGTTGAAAATTTGCTCATTTCCGATCATTGCGCAATATTTGTAAATTTGATAAAAAATGAAAAACGAAAAAATCTTCTTAATATTAAAACTGAAAAATTGTATGTAGACTATGAGTTATGAGTTATAAGTACGAATAAGTCATTGTAAATACGAATTACCACCACATAAGAAATTTTCTAAACTTAAACCTTGGATAAATACATTTTTAATCTCTAAAATCTTCAAAAAGAACTCTCTTTACAAGAAACTTTTAAAACATAGTCAAAATGCTAGTTAAAAAGGCATTACTCTAATTTTTCAAAATAATTAAATAGACTTATAAGAGATACTAAATCTAAATTTAATTTAAAAAATTTCAAAGAGTAGTTGGAGATGGTCGGAAGCAGTGAAATTTAGTTAATGAAATTTTGAATGAAGATTAAAGCTCAAATGAAATTACAGTTATAAATAATGAATCGATTCCCGAAAAGATATTGCAAATAGTTTTAATTCATAATTTTTCTAATATAGTTACCACGATGAGACCTAGTAATACATCATCTAGCCAATTTAATCACACTTCCATAATTTTAGTTAAGTCTAACGGCATGAACTTTTTCCGACCCATCACTGCAATAGAACTATTTAATATTATAAATTCTCTCGAAACTAAATATACAGACGATTATTTGGGTTTAAGTAGGGCAATTTAAAAAAAAAATTAATTACAATATTGTCAATATTACAGATGGTGTCTTTGCAAAAGCATTAAAGTTCGCAACTGTAACTCCGCTCTTCAAAAAAGGTGATCATTTAGTGATTGGCAACTATCGACGGATCCGTCCTAGGTCATATTAATTTTGAAAATTATTTGTCAACAGTTAAAAGTATTAATGAAGATCAAACATCTCTGAGCAAATGGTTCGATGAGCACAAACTTGTTTTAAGTAGTAAAACTAAATCTATTCTTTTTAGTTTAAATGCTAACCGGTCTTTTAACCAAGACATTGTTTACCACGATGTAAGGTATTTTAGAAATGGTTTTTGCAACCCAAAATGCATGGTAATTGAATCCGTCAGCTCGATCAAATATTTAGGACTAAACGTTGATTGCCGCTACCATTAAAAAAATGTACGTATTACGATCGAAATGTACATTTGGAATGTTAAAAGTTATTTATCATGCTTTAGTGGAATCACGCCTTCGTTATGGGATCTGTTGTTGGGGTGGAACTTATTTCGAGATACTCAAACCGTTAACAAACATTTTAGAAATAAACTTTTCCACTCTTGGCCTTTATTTGAATACCTAAAATTTTGAAAACGAAGTTTCGCAACTACTTTTTGGTTACAACACCTACTACTTTTAATAAACTTCCTTTAAATGTTTGCGATACTAATTCAAGAAAAAAATTTGTTTCTTCTCTTAAAATCTGGTTGTTGCAAAATCAAATTTTGAATTTTTTATTCGCTGTGATAGTTTAATTAAAATGATTTTATCTTGTAGCAGTGTCAGCAGAGCTTGTGTTCATATTATTAATTTTGATCCTAAACTGTTAAAACGCGTACTTAATATTCTTTTTTATTTTATCTTGTTTAAAATATTATTTGTTTCTTTTTTTAATTTAATTTCTATAAATGGTTAAATTCTAATTGAATAATCTAAATCACCCCTCTCCTAATTATTAATCGTTAAACAAAGAAATGTCCGTCACTGGATTTTAAGTTCATTTGACATTTCTAATTATTTCAATTTAATATATTAAAAATATTCATTTGCAATCACAGTGTGGAACTATACAAAAAAAAATAATAAAAAAAAGTTTATAATCCTTTCAATATAATCTAAGTTTTTAACCAATCAAAAGAAAAGTAAAAAAAAAACACTTTACCGACTTTAACTTCTTTATCTCTAAGGTAAGCGGAAACACCTTGTAAAGAATTTACATTTATAGAAGATCTGATTTATTTGTACCAAATGCTATCAAATTATCAAATTCACTAAAAGCAACTTTAGACGTGAGGAGGAAAATTTAGCGAATATCCATAAAAGTAAGAATCTTGTTCTCTTCCTAGTTGAAAACAGTTTGTTTGTCAATTCAACGGTTTGTTACTAAATAACAAATGAACCTATCGAAATATTGATGGGAAAAAGTATATACATATGCCATTTGTATTTTACTTGACAAATATATATTCTTATATCTACGGAGCTCAGCCATATAGGAAAACGACCAGATTGTCATATATCTAGCAAATTAGTAGTATTTTAATTAGTTATTTGTAAAGAAACTATTTGCAGACCTTGTTTCATTACATTTTTCGTAATGCTAAAAATATCAAACTGGGCAATTTAGAACATTATGATACAAACCTACTGTGAACATAATTTTACTATAATTATACGAGTTTGGTAAATAAACCAATGAAGTGGATACAGTTTTGTTGGTCTTGGCACCCTGTAGATTCTAAATATATTATTAAGATTCTAAATATAACTCGACACGTTTGAAATTTGTTCGAAGTTAAACGGATATTATTATATATTGATCTGTTTGTGTATATAAATTCATTACATACCAACATACATTTATTATGTTATACATGTTGTATACATTCCACACAATACATAAATATATATATGTCGGTCCTAGTTAGACTTTTGAACAAGAGTATAAACATTTTATATTTTCAGCAATAAATTGGGTTGCAAAGTTTGTCAGTATCTTAAAAGTTTTAAAATGTCAATGTGTCAATATATGTTGTGTTTTTTTTATATATATAGACTAACAATTATATGTTTTTGAATTTATTGCCCAAATAAAAATTTACGAACTAACAAAATGGCTATATTTGGACTGTAGACTAATTGATATATAGAACTAATAATAGTTTATATATTTTTAATTGTCGAAAGTTATAAAATTAAATCAATTACGAATCGTTAAAAATTATATTTATTTGGAAGTGGGTTGGGTAATAGCAGACTCATTTTACCTTTAAAAAGAATAATTTTCGGAAAAAGAAGAGTCAGTGCCAAAACATTTAACATACATACTTACATTTTTTTTGCACTACATCAATTAGGTTATTAGTAACCTTAAATGAGTTTTGAGTATACCAGACCTCGTTAAGTTAATTTTTATTTTACTTTTTTTATTTTAGAAAAGTTTTGATTACACATAATTTTTCCCCGAGTATTAGTATAATATAACTTGTTTCTAGTTTAATAGAATGTGACATGTAGCCATACCAGCCTCGTGATAATTCTCACCAACCTCAAAATTTATTTTTTTAACGTCGTTCTCAAAATTACTGCCGACACACCCGAAAAGCAATGTAATAACTTCGCTTAAATATATTTTATTACTTTATTTTGTATTTACTATAATTAAAGATTTACACGCGTACAGTGTCCACCAATGCTGTGCCGTAGTGCTGGAACCTTTACTTGTTACTTAAATTTCACAACAAAAAAAAATATTTAAACATTTATTCGCCCTACGACCTTTCAAGTATTTTGAACATGGCCGCTTTTTCTTATTACACAAACAAGACGCCCGACCCACCATCTGACGGTCGGTTCCGACTGTAACACAAACGAAAGCGGCTAATAAGGGTATGCGTATCCGACTTACTAATTTTGTATGGTATATGTTGCCACAGCACGCCCCTCCCAGTGAACAAAGTGAATGCTACAAGAACCTGCCCGGAAGCCTTAGGCGCTCGACTGGATTTCGAATGTACTTCTTTTCTGGATGGCAAATCTACCGGGCAACTAAAAGTCACTGTTTTTGATCTCGCTTATGCTGGGCTACTTCAACTGGGATGATTACCTCGTCCCAGTTGAGTAATCCCCATGAAACAGGGGTTTAATAGATTAACCGAAATGTTAGCTTTCTTATTTTTAAGTTGGAAGGTGAAATATTTATTTCCGCGGTGGATTACTAGATACGGGCCTTCGTACGGTGTTTGCATTACGGCTTTGATAGCATCCGATCTAACAAACACATGAGTACAGCTCGTTAGTTCTTTAAAGACAAACACGTCAGCTTTACCGTGCCTTGATGCTGGGTTGCACCTTACTGAAATGCTTTCGCAATTGAACCACGAACTCGGACGGACTTGTGTTATCCTTTAACTGAGTTAAAGAAGTCACTGGGTAATTTCAAATACTCCTCATACTCCAACTCCGCTGCGGAGGTAGTTAATTCTTTTTTGAATGCCGGATTATAAGCGATCGTGCGTTTGTGCTTGAAACCAAGGAGTTTTGCAAGTATGGCGAAAAGTGCCGATTCAAACTGCGCATCCTGATCTGTAGTGATGCTGTTTGGTACGCCAAAACGACACATCCAGTCCTTGAATAGTGCGATCCCTACGGTTTCGGCTTTAATGTTTGCCATCGGTATTACCGTTAGACAATGCTTGTTTCCATCCAATGGTGGCATTGCGCCTATAATATCCAAATGTAACAAATTGAATTGTTTATGGGGTAAGGGATATGCAGCTATTGGTGATTGAACATATCTGAACACCTTAGATTTTAGACGCGCAATACATGCTCTAGCCATTTTATCGATATCTTTGTTCATCTGCATGTTCCTCACGAAACAAATTTTTCGCCACTAGTTTGATAGAGGCACGTATGCCAGGATGCGATAAGTTATGCGTCATGTTAAAAATTTCGCCTAAATCTTTCTGGAATATATAGTCTTGGTGCACCCGTAAATACGTCACAGAAAATAATGTTATTAGATACGAATATGGGGAATTTCTGGAAAATAAGGGACTTATACTTCTCTTAATTCCGCCAATAAGGTGTTATCATTGATTCTTGATAGCGCGTCCGCTACTACATTATCTATCCCCGCAATGTATTGTAAATCCTAAGTGAATTGCGCAATAAAATCTAGGTGACGGCTTTGCCGTGGAGACGCCTTATCGAGATTATGTTTTAAAGTGTAAGCAAGTGGATTATGGTCAGTAAACAACGTAAATGACCGCCTCTCTAGAATGTGTTTAAAATGTTAAACACGCTGTAAGCTTTTACACAGTTCGAAAGTGCTAATACCGTCCTCGGTCCAAAGTTCTTTTTGCTTGTCGTTTTTTTTGCTTCCTTTAAGAAATTCGTTTAAAATCGCTTGATCTCGAGCTGCGTTCGGAGTGAACTTCCTATATAAATTTATTATACCCAAGAAACTACCTAATTCTTTGATTGCGTCTGGTCTGGGAATATTGAAAATTACTTCGACTTTTGTGGACGATTGCTTTATGCCCTTGCACGAAATTCCATGACCCAGAAATATAACTTCAGGTACCACAAAAACACATTTACTAACATTTATAATTAAACCAGATCCTTGTAATTGATCAAACACGATTTTGAGACGATGTAAATGTTCAGCCATTATAGAGGGTGACGCTATTAATAAATCGTCGATGTATGGAAAACAGAAATTCAATCTCCTTTTAGCATTGTGTGAATGCATCTCTGGAAGGTTTGGGCTGCATTTCTAAGGCCGAAAGTCATCTTTACGAATTCGAACGGTGTGCAAATCGCCGTTTTAGGAATATCTTCCCCATTCACTGATATCTGATGATAAACTTTCACCAAGTCAACAATTGACAGAAAAAAGTAGTTAACAAAGGAATCGGATATCGATCCGGTTTCGTTTGAGCATTTAAGGCTCGATAATCGCCGCAACAATCTTTTTTCTTGACTAGTTCTAACGGACTGGATCATTCCAACTCGGAAGGTCGACAAATACCCTGACTTAACAACAAGTCCAACTCTTTCCTAGCAATCTCTAATTTTCCAGGTGATAGACGCCTGACTTTTGCTGCGCACAGTTGACCCTTCGTTACAATGAATGGCATCGTTTTGATTTTTTCGTTGCTTATGATTAGCTTATCAACTGTTATTTCTTTGTAGTGGTCTAGCAATTTAAAGGTTTCGGGTTTCAAAGTTTCGAAAGAAATTGTTTCCAATTCTGAAGATGGACCGATTACCATACTTGACGAAAGCACAAAGTTGGAAGAGAGTGGGGCAATTATTTTTTTATTTTTGATGTCTACTAATATTTTAAAAAATCTGCTGCCAGGATTGGTTTGTCGTACTGATTTTGGTAGAGTTTCCAGAGGAATCACCGAAACATCGGCAGCTATATCGACTAGAAATTGCCATTTACTTGCTATTGACATTTAATACCTATTAAATTAACTTGATTTGCCAATTTATTGATAGCAACTGAGTCGTTTTTATTTATTGAGCAAATTTTCGTGACGCTTTGGACTTCCAAAATCCTGTCTGCCGTATAGATGCCAAAACATCTAAACTTCATTCTTCTAAACTAGTCAATATGGACTGTGTTTGCGAAGGCAATCGCTCAAGCCACAAATTCTGCCATCTTGAATCTGTTTTCCAGCGAGATCCTGCATTTCCCTAAGTAGCTGGGATGGCTTTCGGTCATCTAATTGAAGGTTTTTTTAGAACCTTGTCTAGCTTTTTTTTGCGACTTCGCTCAACCGATCTATAACGGCTTGTTTGAGGTCGTCGTACTTGTCTTTTTCCAGTGGAAATCTGGTTTGATCTGCTTTAATTCCAAATACTTCAAATTGTGCCTGTAGCTGGTCGAACCAGATTTCAGCATCGTCCTTATTAAAACTACGGGCTTTGTTAGATACTCTACATGCGGATTTGCTTTGGTTCTCTTCGTCAGTTGTTTAGATTCTTTCAAATCTTGAAAGAATCTAAACATTTGACGCCTTCAACATGGCCGTTTTTTTTATTACACGAACAAGACGCCCGTCTATTTCTATAACTTATATAAAGTTGCGACACTTCTTCTTTAGGTACATGTATTTGCAGAATTCCACCATAAATGAAAGCCATACTGTATTACACTTATTATTAGGATAAAGTAGATGTAGCAATTTCGAAACTTTATTTGAAACGAAATTTATATGATTTTTAAATGTCAATTTTGGATCCAGGAGGATGCCAAAAAGTAAAAAGTCGAGACTAATTTTACAATTTTTTTAACTGCATATAGGTTCTCAACTATTTCGGTTTAATAGTTAAACTTTAAAAAATTTAGATGAACAAATTTAGAAGTTTAAAAAATTGCAATATAATGTTTAAAACAAATGCTCGAAAAGTTCTACTCTAAGTTAAAAACGTTAAACCAAAAATGTAAAATAGTATCTGTTGGTTTAAAAAGAAAACCTTTGTGTTTAAAATTTAATAGGGTTGGTTTAAAATATAAACTCGTTAGTTTGTAATCTGATAAAAAAGTTTTTTTTTATTTAAAATAAAAAGTCAGTAATTTCCTGATATGAAATATTAGTTTTTGGTGAACAGCTACCAATCTACTTTCGTCACTATTGAATTTGGAGTGTTGAGAACGACATTTGGTTCGTTTCATTGTAGTTCGGTTTCGAGCTCATGAGAATCATATTTGACATACAAATTAAAAACCTCGGTTTCTCATCAGGCTGCAGCGACCTAACTACAAAAATATGTTTTTTTTGTTGAAAAAAATGTTTCTTTATTGATTCATATTCTTATACTATTACATATTTGTACATTAATTATTAAGCTAGAGTTAAACTTTACATAGTTGTATAAACTTATTTAAAATGACAAACTATTTTTTATAATATGGCAAAACTTAACTAAATGGTTTTATTATTAAAATTTACATTACAAATTTTAATATTAATACTACAAAAATGTGGTGGATCATACTAGGTTTTTATACTTCGTATGATCACGTTGTTCTAGTGAATTATATGATTATAGGAAATTTCGTTTATTTTATATGCTTCGATGTGTTCAATTTTTTAATATGGGAAAGTATACCTAACTCTTATGTTTTTTTAAGTTGAGAACCATTATGGACAATTTTAAAACTTTCATGTTTTAAATTTAATATTTAAGAGAAAATTTTGGATTTCTTAAACCTTTTATGCTTAAATTTAGTATGACCAAATATATCATTTTTTTGTAATTTATAATATCGTGCGCCAGTATGCATCGGATGTGAATATGGATGTGTCATCTGCAAAAAGTGCAATCTTACAGTCAACCGATATTGGAATGTCATTTAGATAAATGTAAAATAATAAAGGGCTTAATATAGACCACTGTGGAATACCTGAGTATGAACTCTTTAACGTGGACTTAAAGTTAAGGAGCTGAACATAAAATTTGCGATCTTGAAAGTACGATTTGATCAGCTTTATTGTATAACATAAGATTCTCAAAGTCTAGCAGGGCCATTCCTGTAGATTTGTTTACATTTCTTTGTTGTTTAACAAAATTACGCATAGAATACGCATTCAAAAACTTTGCTTACCGAACTAAGCAAACTGATTGGTCGATAGCTACTGACAACCGAATGATTTTTGTCAGGTTTCTAGATTGCTACTATTTTTGAAATTTTGCAACAAGTAGGAAAGTAATTAAATCTTAAACAATTGCAAAATAGTTTAAGAAGAAATAGAAAACCTGAATCTGGTAGATGTTTTAGCACGGTATTTAAAATTGTGTCTAACTCTGGTGCTTTGAATGGATGACAGCAATGCATGATACTTTTTACCTCATCAACAGAAACAGTGAAATTGTTTGGGTCTTGTTCTGAGTGGTCGTTATTTTTTTAAGACTTTGTTTTATATCGTTAGTTTCGACTACATTAGGAGATAAGTCATAGTTTTTTTGACAAAAAATATACTGATTTATGGAAAAATATAGGTTCGTACTCCCGACACGATCTAGCGACCAATAATGGTCTCAATAATCTCACTGTTTCTAGCATATTCTTTACTCATAAAAACATCCAATTGAAAACATGTTTTTGGGATACTTTTGTGGAGATCGTGGAGGAAAATGGGGTGGTTAACCATTGAGATGGTCGGGGGACGACCACTGAGGAAGCAATTTTTTTTTTATTTGTAAATTTATATAATTTTTCTGTAAATTTTTATTAATGTATTCTTGTTTTTTTTTTTAATTGTGTATCTGTTTCCTCTCTAGAATAATGTGAGCCGTTTAAGGGGCTCCCCTTGCACCACTATCTATTTTGCGTCTAAAGCAAAGTCTATTGTCTGATTGTGATCAAACCCCTTACTATATTGATGAGCTACCGGGATTACCAAGCCGCGCCAAACATTGCAGTGGACAATTTGTTTTGAAAAACATCTCGGCAAATTTTTGCACTTTCCACATTACTTTAAAAGACCAAACTGGAGATGTATCTGGTACCTGTTCGATTATAGTTCCTGTGGATGCAGATGTTAAGAAATTGGGTGTTGTGGGATTCGCGATTCATGATATTGCACCTCATTTTACGATTGAAAATTGCACTCATTGTTTACCTCGTAAATCAGATCATTAGACTCTGAAACTTCATTTTTAAAATGAACCAGCTGATTTGATGGAAACCGGCAACTATCATCAGTCTTATGTCTGTTACTAGTCAACCCACACTCAAGATTATTAAATTGTTTGAGATGGTCTTGTTGGCTTATGAATCTAACTTCAAAACCGCTTGGTAGAACTCATGGAAGCGCTCTCACCAATTTATGGTAAATCGTCCTCCAAACATAAGACCAAACATAAGAACATGAGAAACATATCGTTCGAGGCAGAAAACGTTTTATGATAAGGTTGCTTCTTAAACCAGTAAATTTTAGCTTCCACAGGTGTTAACTTCTCGTTTTTTTTTATAATTAATCCATCCATCTTTCCATCCATCCATTTAATTTCTTCGGACATGACCACTTAAAATTCTTTTGCTTGTTTTGCTCTAGAAAACCTGCCTCTACGCCTGGTTGCGGATTATTTTAAGCAGTTTCTGGTACAAAGGAATTCCTTTTTATTTTCCTCTAGTTCAACTTTTTTCATTACAGGGGCTGGATTCCAGCGAGAATGTTTATCCTCTTGAATTAGCAGATGCCGGGGAAGAGCAAGAGCTTCCTGCTACATTATTAAATGTAGGAAAACCTACGCTTTTTGTAATCTGACTCTGGACGTGGACTGTTACGTTTTACGTAATTTTTTTTATGTTTTTACGATGTTTCCGAAACTAACTTAAGAGTCAAATTCATACCCGTTCTAATAGTAGAGGCAGTTAATTGCCTTTTAGTCCAAGACTACAACCAGGATATCTTAAAACACAGCGAACAAAGCTTTGTGTCCGCTACGTAGGCATAAGAAAAGGGATTGGCATGAACAACATGCACATAACACCCAAAACTCAGGCCTCAGGGATAGATATCGATAAATTGGAGAAATAGCTACAGAATTCCATTCACGTTGCAGCGCTATTCGCAATGAAACAGGAACAACATATCTCGTGTCAATCTGATTTTACCATCGAGATGATCCCTCCACCACCACCAATATACAATGAAGTACAGGAAGTGGTAGCGCGGACGAAAAATTACAAGACACCCGATGAGGACGGTATCTGCAACAAAATGCTCAAATATGGCGGCGATTATATATTCCACCGCATGTTTTCAAACCATTCAAACTGAGAATGGTCCTAGAGAAGTGCTACGAAAATGATATGCCTTTACATAGTCTATTCGTAGACATCCAGCAGGCGTACGATAGCATTAAGAGGAACGTGTTATGGAACTGAAGGTAAACTGAATTGAAGGTACAATTTTGGATGCCTTCGAGATAACATCTGGAGTACAGCAAGAAGACTCAATAGCTCAAATACTGTTTAACCTAACATTAGAATATGTCATTTGCTCAATATGCGCAGCGCAGCTATATTACAACTCATCTATTGGCATACGCTGACGACATTTGCATTCTGGGTCGCAACATCATCTCACTTAAAGAAGTCCTCCTGTTTCTGTAGACATGTCATCGAAGATCGCAGCAGGCTACCGAGCATTTTATGCCAATATTCAAGTTTTCGAAAGTCTCCCCATATATCGCGCAAAGTAAAACGGATATCTATAAAGCGCTAAAGTGGACATTGACACCACAAAACGTCCAAAAACACTGTAATCTGTTACGTAAGATTGTTTGAATTATTCTCGGTCCCATCAAGAAGGAAGCCATGTATAGAATACGAATGAATCCCGAGATCAAAAATGATCTCGATAAAGTCGACATCATCGGATCCACAAAATCATTAAGGTTCAGATGGCTTGGACACGGTCTTTGTTCACAAAATCGAACCACAAAACAAATCTTGGAGCCTGTTACGGATCGCAAAATTTGTAGAAGCATCGTTGAGGCGGCCAAATCTCTTCATGGGATGTAGCGCCAGCGGAAGAAGAAGATGATACCACTGTAATTAAAAATAAATGTAGACAAATAATCGATATGAATTGTTTGTGCCATAGATAACATGATCTAGACTAGAATTAAATATTAAGTAATTAATATTATAAAAGCCTTCGATTACTAAAGTCCCAAATTATGGCCCCACTGGGCTAAAATTTCGGATATTTATTTCAGAGTGGCATATTTAACTCATGATTAACTATCACTTTAAATGATACGAATGTCGAAATAGGTTGAGCCCGTTTCATGGTCTTCAATGAGTAACACTTCATGGTCGTACTGGAGATATAGGTGGTGTTTGAATCCGTGGTGGTATCTGGAAGAAAGTGGCTTAAATATAATTGTGTTTTTTGAACCGTTGGTACCGTAGGAAACTTGCTGATTGAACTTTGCAAATTAGCCCTCTTTCCCGCTAAACTGCGATCAGGGTATCTTTATATATCTTTTCTCAAAAATAAAAAGGTCAAAACTAATTTTGGGACTATTCATGATATTATACTTGGTAATATCATAGATTAAGATATAATAAAGATACCCCATACACAAACAACAAATATTTATATTGAGAAATAATAATAGAGAAAGTAAAAATAAAAAGAAGAAACCATTTTTCTTAGTTACTGTATAATGGAAATTTGTAAAACATGCAAGGAACAAAAAATAAAACCAAATAAGCTTTTCTGACTATGCAATGAAATCTTTGAAAAAGATCGTTGAAAAATATATTTTTGCACTTTGTACAGTAAACCAAAAAAACGCTTTTACATTTTTATTCAAACTAGTGGTACGCGTCAACATATTAGAGGTACTCGTCACTTACTTTTATTTTTTGTTCTAATTGGATCATCTTTTTATATCTTAATCTATGGTAATATATTTTCTGAAAATAAGTTAGGCGAGAAAATAGTAGCAATTGAGAAACGAACAATTGAAAATTAATAGAATATAAAGGCGTAACCTATATCGGCACCGTACGTCTAAGGTTCATTTCTGCTACCCAGTTTGAGAAGAACTGCAGTACACAATAGAAAAATGTTAATATATAGAAATAATACTTATCCTCATTTTTCAGGAATATTGACAGTTCTATTTTTTAATTTTTAAGTGTTTATGTATATTACATACCGACATGTATCTACATATATTATTTTCTTATTTTCATTTAGATGAAAGTACTTAAGTTTTTCATCTACGTGTGTCATCCACATTTACTCGTACCTACATTTTACGATAAAATCAAATAAAATGAGGTAAAATTACTCGAACAACCTGAAATTTAACTTTAGTTTAAATTATGTTCTAAAGAGGTTGGGAATAATGGGAAAAATTTCTATTTCTATCGAGTACTTCATATCACAAATATACCTACATCGTATATGATGTGTGCTCTAATATAATTTAGGTAATAATTTACTTTAGTCATACATTTATTATAAATAATAATATATGTATAGATTTTATCAATATGTACTCAACATGCGTTACCAAAAATCAGATATTATTATGGGGCAGTATATAGTCGAAATTTTCCAATGTGGTGAGAAAAATTACGATACAAAACCGCATAGTAAATTTTCATTTGTTTTTAATTCGACTCGATATTATCCATTTTAATAATGTAACGAATATTTTCCGTCTGGTTTTAATTTTGTTTTTATATGGTATATACGTTCGATAAAATTGCATAAAAATTATGTTGAAAATATTCGTTTTATTTTAATTTTAATGCAAAATATCATCTGTGCCTGTCCAATGGCGACTCTCCTCTCAGAGATAGCTGCACTATCCGGTTGAAATTAAGTCGCAAATCGTGCGATATTATAGGAATTTTTATGAAATTTCTGATCTCGTGGTTGAAAAGGACTCGGTAAGTATCATCATCGTTTGGTGTCTGGGGCCATTTACCAAGCGACTCTTCTCTGAATGTCATTAGCCATCTTTTATCCTCAATCGTAAAGGTTTATTTCTCACAACGATACATGATAGCGGGTCTGATAAACATCTTGTACAACTTCAAATTATGCTTCTTTATAGGCTTTATTCTGTTGCTCGACAGTAAAGTGGCACCAATCATTATTGGGTTTAATTTTTACCATACAAAGAGTCGCCTGGACAAATTTTGTGTTTTCTCATTTTCGTTTAACATAAGTTCACTTTAAAGGCGGCTGCACGTATGCGGCTCGTGCGTAGCGGATATCAGCCGCATACCAACCAATCAAATCAACATATCAAAACCATGTGACAAGATTTACCAATCAAATCACTAAAAAAAAACAAAACAAAAAAATTATAAAGAATAAAAACAAAGTAAAAACATTTTATCTCGGTGTTTACTTTGTTTTTATTCTTTATAATTTTTTGTTTTGTATTTTTTTTTGTTCCGCAAACGAGTGATTTGATTGGTAAATCTTGTCACATGGTTTAGATGTGTTGATTTAATTGGTTGGTATGCGGCTGATATGCGCCGCGCACGAGCTGCATACGTTCTTGATACGAAGTTGGCTTTGGGATAAGTCCAGTACTCCTCAGTTGAACTAACTCGTTTTCCAAATCAGAGACTAGGTCAAATTTTGTTTCTTCTATTAGGAAAAAAAATCCATGTATTTGAATTCCGTGTTTTAACCCAAGTGTTTGATGCCGTAGTTGATTCTATCCGGCAGCTAGGATGAATGTTGGTATTGTGCTGCAGTACTGATTTCACATGCACTGACTTCTGATTGCTTATTATAATTAGGAAAGATATAACATATGTATTATTTTTCCTTGACAAAGATGCACTACTTAAAATCTGCCGCAGTCATTAGAGCGAAAAAATTATATTTTAAAATATTAAAAATTTCGTTTTCCAATAGCTACTCAGGTCATAATCCATTTCAAGTTCCCATATAGGTCTGTGATGTTTCAACTTCAAAATACAGTCCTGTTGAGTTTCACTGGCTTAGTTGGAAATTGTTATTTGCCTCTAAGCCAAAGGTTTGGAGGTGGTTCTTCGTAACTCTTCGTAGGTGGTATTTTATTGACTTAAACGTCCATTTCGGGGTTTCAAAGCTTGCTGGCGACTTGTTTTGGTTGTTGTTTTGCTATTTGGTTTTAGGTTCCAACGAAATTTGCACCACAATCACTGAATATTTTGTGGCATAGTCCCCTTCTGGATGTGAATCACTTGAACGCTGCGAGGAATGTTTTGGTTGTTAAGTCGCTTACCAGTTCAAAATTGACGGCTTTTATAGTCTTGAATATAAACATGGCAATGTATCTTTTGTATGTTTTGTTACATCTTCTGTTTGTAAATAGAGGCCGCTGGATGTGATACAATTGTTTATCATGTGCCGGATGGAATTTTTTGTGTTTATCAGCCTATTATATATAAGCTAAAGTAGCTTGATTTTCGCCATGTAAAGTTTTGTGATGGTGCCACGTAAAATATGTAATGTTCCTTCATGTATCTAGATCCTATATCTGGGTTCGTTTACATGTAAAGAGACAATTTAAGAGCATATGTTACTCTATATCAAACTTTCGTCTGGTTTTTTTAGTGGATGAGGGAATCTTCAAAAACTTTACAAGAGACCATCATAATCTTGCAAAGTGTCGGATTCTTATCGACTAAACCCTAACCCCTAATTCCCTTTACCATTTGGCTTTGTGGCTTTACCGATAAGTATTAATTCTCCACGTTCCCACGGACTCCAGCATATAGTCAATAATATTTGCTGGTGCTAGATTAGCTCCGACAGACGTAACTAGGTAAAAACTTGCATTGCCAAAGCGCGGATGTTAAAAAAATATGTGCTTACATTCTCAGTTTTACCCTCGCACTCAGGGTAGTAAAAAACCATTCTTGGACTTATATAACCATGAAAACAGCCATGTCCAGTTAGGAACTGACTTAGGTAGAAATCTTCTCCATATCTCCTATTTGTCCATTTATTCACTGAATGAATTAGTCGATGAGTCCAATTTTCAAGTATCAATTATCACTCCCAGGTACTTAATAAAAAGATTATCCACAATCTGTTGCCTACTTACTTTAACCTATATGATTTTCATTCGTTTTTTCGGAAATTGCCTTAGTTATTTAGCAAGCAAGTCACACAAAATGTTTTTTTGATCATTGTGCGTGCTTAATTCACTTACTTCCCAATTAAATACTTTAGTTAAGGGTAACTCAATAAAGGGCTATGATTGCGTGTGATCCTAATCAGGCAATTCAGAAAGACTTTGAATTCTTTCTCAGATTCAGCACTGCTAGCATTTCCTTGAAAGAAAATATCATACAGACGTAGATAGCAGGGCGATTTGAGAAGTATGTTGCTGTATTGTTGGCTTACAATAAACACGTTTGCTTCCAAATCTCGTGCTGTTTACTATAGCAGGTATTGCGCAGCTGCACAATGCTTAAGATTTAGTTGAAACATCCTCGTTTTCTCCGTTTAATTTGCAGCGCCTTATATATCGGACACTTCAAACTAACAGCAGAATATCTGTTCCATCTAATGGTTTTACGATACAAAGCATGCATTCAGGATCTTATCTGCAGCCCTTTGCAAAATGACCCTCTTCTTCGCACTTTTTACAGAGCTTTTAGACCTATTTTTTAAGCTTCTACATCTTGGTGCCCATATTCAAGGCATTTCAAATATTTTGAAATATAAGCCTTGTTAATTTCTCAGACTCCACAAATCACCCCACTAATCCTTATGTTCTTTTAAATGTGCCATTCTCTGCTTTTTGATTTGGAAGGCTAACTACTGCCATTGAGACACAAGAAGCTTTTGGTGTTTTCTACAATGGCTTTCTGCGTGTCAAGGTTTTAACGTCAGCTTTTTGACTGATGCTGTTTTCCAATTGGGATTGGAAAACAGCTGCTTGCAATGCTTTCCAACTTAGTTTTTCAAAGTTAGTTTTTATTGATGACTGATGGTAAGGAGTCTTAGAACTAAAGAGTTTTTAAAATTTAGTAGTGGATAAAACAGGCCACGATATTTCATTTATCGGCAAGGTCGTTTTCCTCGTTGATCAGATTTTCAACAAGTACTTCATTACGGGAATAAGAACGACTGGGCTCATCACTTTGTGCCTCCTTGCTCTGCAGCATGAGGTTTCCTTTCTTGTAGTTACGCCACTGATAGCAGCCCAACATTAAAATATTTTTAATCTAAAGTCAATTCAAAACCCAATATTTCTAGACCTCACATGGTGATTTTGTGCGTATCAAGTTTAGCTAAAATGTTTTCAAAATTTATAATCTGCCATTCAACATTTTTAGTTAATCTTCTAAATTACTCGTCTATTTATATATAACGCTTATGGTCTATTATATTATTTTTTTATATGTATAATCTCTATGATTGGTTATGTTCTAGTAATTTTATTTATCTCTATACTCATCCCATGTGATTTTTAGTTAATTATAGGGTGGCTATAATTTTAGCAGCATCATTATTATTAAAACTATAAAAACTCGTCAATATTAAAAATTTGTAATAAAAACATTAATGTTTCATGATTGAAAATTAATGAAATTTATAATTAATATGTATATATAATGTAAAAAAGGGTGATCAATATAAGAAATGAGATAATTTTTCAATGAGATAATTTTTTAATTTACTGACTTATTGTTGACCAACAATATTTAGGGATAACAATAATAGTTTAACAAGATGTTAATACACAATTATTTAAAATAAATTCTTGTTTTTTACACAGGTTTATCTTTATCAGAATGGTGCACCCTTTAAACATTTTAATAGATAAATTTATAAATATATAATTTTATAATGATTTTGATAAAAATTGGTAAATTAATTTTATAGTGAGATAAGCATCTTCAACATATTAGTTTATAACCTCATATACATATATATATATATATATATATATATATATATATATATATATATATATATATATATATATATATATATATAAATATATATATATATATATATATATATATATATATATATTTATATATATATATATATATATATATATATATATATATATATATATATTTATATATATATATATATATATATATATATATATATATATATATATATATAAATATATATATATATATATATATATATATATATATATATATATATATATATATATAAGTTATATATATAATATATAGTTGAAGATTAAAAAAAATTAATAATTTAACAATTTAACACTAAAATCAAATGAAAAAACCGTTAAACTGACAAAATACGTCATGTAGTTTACACGAAAATTTAATTGATTGCCACCGTTAGTTACATTGACAGATTTCATTAAAATTGGTCCGAATTTTTTTTATTATTCTATTACATAACTAAATGAGGTGAAAGCTAAGTGTTTAGGCTATAATAATATTTAATCTTAAAATCATTTTCAGTGCATACAGTTCAAACAGTTTATTTTTTTAAACCTCTAGCCTTCATTTGGCCAGCATATTTGAGACTTAGGACTTGCAGGAAGTTTTTTTTTGTTCTGGATTATTTTGAAATATTTTTTCGGATTATTATTTTGAGGAATATGTAGTTGATGAAATATAGCAGTCTTGTGTTGAAAGTTTCACAAATAATTAATTCAGATAGTTCAGACTTTTAGACAAAATTTCAACAAATATTATTTTCCTGGCTTTGAATAGTCACGAATAAATAGTTTTAGTCAAAAGTAAGCTTTAAAAAGATTTGTTAACGTATCTGAAAGGTTTAAGAACAATTTGTAAAAGTTTCCTAAATAGTCGAAAAATACTGTGCATACGATTTTCTGCCTGTCGTCTTGGAGAATATTAAAAATCTCCATTTCAGTTCACGTACCATATAAAATCTATTGCTGTATATACTATAATATATGCGAAAAATATATTTTTTATCAACATTTCAACATTGGAATGTAATGTCGTTGTTATGTTCATAAAAAAAAATTATGAAAAACTATTTAGCATAATACCACCCTAAAAACACATGCAAACGTTTTTTTTTGTGTTGAGATAAGGAAATATAGTAGTACTATATAAATAAAGTAGTAATTTAAAAGTACTAAGTAGTATGAAAGTTTCATAACGCAGTCTTCCCATTTTAAACAAATATTTTATTATAGCTTTTTTTTTTTTAATAATAGTAAAAATATATCAGCGCCATAATAATGTTAGTACATAATGAGATAATATATATGAATACAGGGTGTTTTACTTTGTGCATAAATTAAAGAATAAATTAAAGTTCTAATATGTCTAATATGTCTGAAGATAAAAAACCACCCGATTTTAGAAATCAACACCTTGAAGATTTTGGGGTAAAGAAGCATGATATATGGATGATATTAATGACGTTTTATATTTCCGTTTCCTAGCGCAATCCGGATAAGCCAATCACAATTTTATTAAACTGCTCTGCATTCTGTTTTTTGTATTCTGTCATCTCTTATCAGCAACTCCAGTGTGCCACCTTTCAACTGTAATCTGCAAAACCAAATCCCAAAAAACTAGTTTTTGCAAGCCGTAGACTGTAATAAATTGGATTAATTTTTTGCTAAAATTTACAGTCAATTAATTTATTAAACCATTAAAAATATAAATTTATAATATAAATTAAATTTTATAAAATTTGATTCAACAGTACAAATCAATTAAATTAAACGTTTTATGACAAATTACGTCATATAAAATCAACAAATCTAATTTAAATACACTTTATTTGACACAACCCTTTAAAATTGATACAAATTAGATTTTGAAAAAATTGTTTAAACATTAAAAATCAATTAAACTAAACGTTTTATGACTAATTACGTCATATAATCGCCGAAAATCTAATTTATACACATTTTATTTGACACAAAACTTTAAAATATATATAAATTAGATTTAAAAAAATTTATTAACATTACAAATCAATTGAGTTAATTGTTTTATGACCAATACCAAGTAGGAGTTGCAACACACTTAACAAGAAATTATAAAAAAAATTAAAAATTGTTTTGTATCACTAGCGGCATCTACACAGAATACTAACTACTAAAGCTTCGTTGAAAAATAATCTGTTTAAAATACAATTTTTTACGTTAAATTCGTTTAACACAAGTAAAAGTCACATTTTCCATTCTTAATTTAGATGGAGTTGCAAAAAACTTTTTCGTACAAAATTAAAAAAAAAACGGGGTTTAAGAGATGGCATCATGGAGAACTTAAAGGATTTAATGTACGTCATTGATCATGTAAAATTTACTTTTCTATTACATTTATTACTATATTTTACAGATACAAACGTATAATTAAAAAAAAATACAAATGTTAATCATATTTTTATTTGGCGTTTCGAGCATCATATAACCATAGATAAAACATTTACTAGACATTTTTTTTTTATTTCTACTAAAGTTAAAATATTTAACTTTTTAACCGATTCGCACACGGCCTAAGAATGAAAAATAATTTTAGTATTTAGACTGTGTCCGAAACCCATGATAAATATTTGTGAATACAAATTTTTTGACATTTACTTGATAAAATCGAAGACACCCAAATTATCACGATCAGTTGCTATTGTCAAAAACAAAACTTGTCAAAAACAAAAACTTTCTATAATAAAAGCCAAACTCATCGCATAGCACACTCGAATATATACAATAAAACATTTTTTCGTTGACTATTTCAATAAACAATTAACCCTTTCGCGGATATAACATTTTTAGAAAATGCTCGCACAACGACACATGCTAAATTTTCGGTTCTAAAAGAGTTATATGAAGTCTGATTAATGTTTAGGGTTCGTGACCGCGAAAGGGTTTTGTAATTTTTCTTTATAGTTTTTAGGCCTCGCAAAAACATCAATCAATTTAAAAATATTCAAGATTCAATCACTTATACTTTTCGGACAGCGTAATAAAAAATTAAAAATGTAGAGGAGTATTTTTCAAATAAATGTCAAAAAGTTTATTCAAAAATATTTATCATGGTTTTCGGACACAGTCTTAGTACTAATAGTTTTAGTCACTCGGATAATGAGCCCATAGAAATTATTACGAGAGAACGCTGATTAAGTATGCGGAAACATTTAATTGATTTCACCTTTGATATTTCAACAGGTGTGTCATTTAAAGCGTAAGCTGGTTTCAATCTATCGATTGATATTGTTAGTTGTTGCTTTATATGGCCTTTCGTATGGAGGTGATTAACCACTGTGAATCTTATCCTATCGTATGAAAAGGAAATTGCAAGTATCCAATAATGTTGGAACAAAAATGCCAGTTTGATTTGTCTGACGCGGTTGTGATGGTAAAAGATTTTGCATCTTAGTGCGTAATTGGTCGATAACTGTGTTATGATCGGCTATAACAGATGTATAGGCTTTTCGACGAAAAGCTCACCCGGTAATTTAATTGATTGCCTGCAAACCATTTCGGCTGGTGAGCAATTCATGTCTTCTTTAACCTTGACTCTGATTCCTAGTAAAATAATAAGAATTTCTGAGCTCCAATTCACGGCGTTTCCTCTGGCATAAGAGCAGCTTTAAGCTACCAATGGAAGCGCTCAACCCTGTCATTTGTCTTTGGATTAAAGGCATTTATATATGAATCTCCCGTGAGCCTAGGAGACGTGTTAACTCCGCAAATAGCGGTACATCAAATCGAGATAAATAATTATTTACGAAAGTGGTGGCAATGGTTGAAGCTGACATATTTGTCATACAATATGCCTCCGGCCACCGAGTAAAACGATCAACACAAGTTAATAAATATGTATATCCATCGGATGATGGTAAAGGTCCAACTATATCGATATGGATATGCTCAAAACGTCCAGTCGGAATTTTAAATTGACCGTATAGTGTTTTAGTGTGGCATTGAACTTTCGCTTTTTGACAGGATAAACAAGATTTTGTCTAATGGGCCAGATCTTTGTTCATATTCGGCCAAAAATAGCGAGTTGTAATCAATTTACGCGTAGCACGATTCTGCGACTTATGGGTGGTTAGTTCCACTTGATGATTCGCAGACGACTTCCAGACCAGGCAGTTCAATAAGCTCAAGTTTCATATGTGATTGACGACGTTGTGAACCAGATTGGATTTTCTGTTGTTCACCGTCAGCTTTTTGCGCCTCGATTAACGTACTGTAATCGAGATAAATATCACATGCTGCCTGCTCAGAATGCGTTGCGCGAGTTAAAGCATCCGCTACCACATTATCTTGTCCGTGAATGTGTTGAATATCCGTCGTAAATTGGCTAATTTAATCCAAATGGCGTGACTGCCTCGGATTCCGTTCAACTTTTAAATTAATAGCTCGAGTCAGAGGTTTATGGTCCATGTATATAGTAAATTCACGACCTTCGACAAAATATCGAAACTGTTTAATGGATTGATATATTGCCAACGTATGCGGAATATTTCTTCTCCGCATCAGAAAGTTTCTTCGAATAGAATCCCAATGGCTCCCAACGATTATTACACTACTGCTGAAGTACCACTCCGACAGCGACGTGAGATGCATGGGTCGTAATACATAATAGTGCAGAACTAAGTGAGTGATGTAATAACGTCGATCTCTACAATTCGGTTTTAATCGATAAGAATGCTTCTTGGCATTCGTCGTTCCAAGTAAAATGCTTGGGAGTTTTGGGCTTACGTAATAATTCTACCAAATTGCCATGAATTGGTTCTTCCGAAGGCAGAATACCAATCGGGGATAATTTTATGACTGGGAAAATCAAGCATTTGTACTCCAAATATACATTTCGGTAACTTAATATGAACATCATACTGGACAAGCCGTTGAAACAATGTTTTTTTTGTGTCTGAACCCTGCAATCTTTTCTGGGGCCGAAGATCTCCCAACTCTTTCGCGGTTTATTTTTAACGTCCTACCTTACACCGTCACCAGCCAAATTAAGGACGTACGAATACAGGTTCGATTTTAAATCCATCTGCACATTGCATTGCTCCAGCCAGCCTGTACTTACATGGACGATGGCTCGGCCCATGGATTCTGCACTCCAACAGGGCGTCATAGTTGTGTTCATCGTCATCACCGATCGTAATCAGGTGATAAAAAATCCTTCTTGCAACCCTCCCCCGTTGGGATTCGAACCCGGTACCTCCCGTCCCAAACACCGCAGCTTTAACCACTGCTCCAATTGCTCGGTTGAAACAATGTTTCGAGGTGTAGTTTGTGTTCCTCTTCAGTTTTCGAAGCTACGAGAATGTCGTCGATATAAACAAAGACAAAGTTCAAATCGAACGACCTCATTCATAAATCGCTGGAAGGTCTGAGCGGCATTACGAAGTCCGAATTGCAGTCGGGTAAACTCGAATAGGCAAAAGAGTTGTAATCGTTGTTTTATGTACATTTTCCAATGCAAGCAAGGATTAAATGATACGCTCATAGAAATGCAATCATCTAAACGTTTTTCCTTCAAATCGATGAGGAGTCCAAATTTACTCAGAAAATCGGCACTCATAATTGAACGATTAGCCGCAGCTATAATAAAAGCATGCGTAAATGAACGTCTAAGTCCAATATCGACTTTTAGCAATTTTGTGCCGTAAGTATGAATGGTCGTGTCATTCGCTGCCGATAAAACTACATAATGAGATTTCTCCATGATATCCAGTGAATATTTTTTAAATTTCATATATGGGATAACTGATGAGTCAGCGCCCGTGTCAAATAAAAATGTCAGGTGATTGTTTTTATCAACAATAAAGAGTCGATGCGAACACAACTCTCTGTTGGTCACCGAGTTCATCTATGTCGCTATAGGGTAATTTTTGAAAGTCAGGTTTAATTTGTCAACTTTATTAAAACGTTAGTCGACGTCTCCACCTGTGACTCAATTAATTTTTTGTTTCAGCGGTGCTGGGTGCCGATGTTGTCTGGCCCCAATTGCACGATTGAACACACTTTGCAGCGCGAGATCCGTATAAGTGGCGTGACAGGCCATCCTTACGATTATATTTACGTGTATTCGAATTTGCACGACTTCTCGATTGAGAACGCGGATTTCTATTAGAATTAGAATTGAATCGACCTTGCCTATTGCTCAAATTAATTAATTTGTCTACCTTTGATTCTAGACGTTTAATCCGGTCTTCGAACGAATCGTTCGCTTTATTTTGAGAAGTATTTTACCTCGGTTTTTGGTATTGCTGTGGCTTCGGCGATGAGTTGCGTGAACCGGTAAAAACTGCGATTGACACTGTTGGTTTTATAGCCTTAAAAATAGTTTATCGGCGAGCTTAGCCATGCCTTCAAGCACATAATCATCTGATTGCGAGAGCATGGCTATTTTTAACACTTCAGGCAACTGTCGAATCCAAATAGATCGAATAATAGTTTCCCCTATATTGCGTTTCCTGCCAACGCCCTTATGTGCCTTATTGCCTCAGATGGCCGCCTGTCCCTTAAATCTTGTCCGGCCAGAAGCGTTTCAACACGTTTGTCTTCAGATGGAGCCAATCGATCAATTAGGGCAGATTTAATAAAATCATATCGATTCTCGGTTGGCACGGGTTTTGTAGGCAAGAGCGGCTGGTAGGCATGAAATTACGTGGCCGAATCTTATTTTGTCACTTTTAATAACTTTGATTTCAAAAACGATATCGGTGGCGTTGAACCAATCGCGTTATGACGCCAAAATGGCTGCAAGTTTATGCCGATTGATTCTAGTGATAACGTTCGAGCACCGTTCATGTCCATTTTATTATTTTCCTCATCTGTCATTATTAAAAAAAAAATTTTGGTTGGATCCTGGATTAAAATTGATGATTTCTTGACAAAATGTGAGTTATATTCGGCTCTGTATCGGATACGTAAAAGAATATATGCTCGCATATATGCGAAATATATCTTCTCGCGATCCTCTTGTTTGACAGTCCAAATTTTTCTTCTATTTATTTAGTTTTATTATTTTAGTAAATTGTAATGGCTACTGCCTGTTTCTTTTTTTTCACCTTTTTATATATCGGTTAACGATTAAATCGTGACGCCACAAGCCATCATTATGACACATAGCCCTAAACGCGACTCATAAAGTTGGTTCAGTTATGCCTTCGTGCGTTCCATAGTTTTTTAGCCAATAGTATTCGTTGGAAATTACGAATATTTTCTTTTGCAAATTTTTCTGCAAAAGAAAAATAACTAAACGGTTACGTGTCAAAATTTCTGAGAGGCGACTCGCCATTTTGCAAAAGCAGAGTTTGCTTTCGAATATAGATATAATACGAAGAGGAAGTTTGGATTGTTGATTCAGTATAGGTCTTTTCGAAAGATTGAGCATACATTTCAAGAATGAAGTTTTATTTAAATTTGCGATGGTTGAAAGAAATGGGGGAAAGAGTAGTGTTTTATGGCCCCATAAGAGATTACAATGATTAAAACAAAACAAAGAAAAATGCTATATTAATTCCATCATATTATGATTAATTTTAAATCGTCTGGTTAACCAACAACATTATACATATCCGAACATAAACCATTATGCAAGCCGCATAGAAAAAAAAAACATAAATCTCGAACATAATATAAAATCAATATTAAATTTAATAAACATTTTTATAGGCCTAATAAAAATATAATTTCCCAGCTTTTTTAATGTTCCATCCTCCATTATATATTTTGAAAAATTAAACTTAATCAAATCATTAATCAAGATAATATAAAATTAATCATATTTTTTGTATCTCATTGCGAAAATTATGTTTATTTACCAGGCGGGCGGGTACATAAGATTTTCCTAATTTATTGGTCGTTTTCTGCTGTGTTGTGTACCATACAGTGAAATGTAAAAAAAAATCATTTTACCTGCGTATTTTGACCCTTTCTTATCAGTTAATTTTTTTTTGTTTTCATTTTATTCGTTAGATAAGAGAGTTCAGGAAAACTATTCTACACAATTAATGGAATAGCATAACATACATATACATATACTATCTCATATACGAGTTGTTTTCCAAAAAAATTTACTTCAAGGTAACTGACTAATATATCATTGAAAAAAAAAAACTCAAGTTACGTGTATCCATATCACATTAGTCAAATTAGAATGGCACAGATGCGGTTAATACGAGTACTTGTGTGTGTGTGTAGCTTTATATATTTTATAGCAGATTTTGATTGACGACTACCATTTTACTCGGTATGCAACTTACACTCGCATTTATCTAGAGGCTTTTTTTTATAGAAACTGGCATCAACAATAGTTTTATTTGTATCCATAGTTTTATTTCACTGGAGCACAACTATAACTACTAATATTATGTATATGCACATTATATATAGGTATGCTATTCGTTTGTCTTTATGTTTTAATGTTTTGATGATAAAACATAATATCTACACTATTTTTACCATTTAAAATGTGAAATGTTTTGTTCATAGCATATATGACTATTGTGATCCATTTTGTGTTGAAAAGAATGTATCAACATATTATTGTCAGTAAAGTTTGAATGGAAAGTACTTAGGTCCTTGATTAGTATTAAAAAATCGACTTAATTGCAGCTAGTTCCATAGCTTAATACCGTACTAATCAGCTTAACTTTAACTTTATTTTTCGTAAGAACTTTATTGTCTGCATATACGGTATATGTTGACGCTAAACTACTTGTGGAGAATTGTAAAAGTGGTTAAAGCTGCAGTGTTTGGGACGGGAGGTACCTGGTTCGAATCACAACGAGAGTGGATTGCAAAAAGGATTTTTTCTCACCTAATTACGATCGGTGATGACGATGAACATAACTATGACCCCCTGTTTTATGACCGCCTGTAGAATCCAAGGGCCGAACCATCGCCCATGTCAGTACAGACTGGCATTGCCTGCATTGTGCAGATTTATATTCAAAAGGACTTTAAAAAAACTGCGAAAGAGTTGGATGAGCTTCGGCCCCAGAAAAGATTGTACGGGTTAAAAAAATGTTTTTAAATGTTTTCCTTTGATGTGTTTGGCAATTAAAGTTTTTTAAACAATCAAAAAAATAAATCAATAAAAGTCGATCACTTAGACCAACAGGTTCAATAAATTAAGCAGCTGCAGCTAGTCTGTTGGTTGTGATTGGTGGTTTGTTGATTCATTTTCAGTTCACATCACGTTTGTAATATGGACCGAAATGTAACTTTATGATTCTCCAAAAGCTAGGCCAGTCATGGCTGCTTGTACAGCCGCTAGGCTCATATCAATTTCAATGTGGACCTGCAATACTAAGGGACACTCGTATATTCTAAATAATAAAAGAATTCCTAAATCAATCGACTATACCATCCCGTCATCCTACCTCGAGGCTAAATTTATAACTGATATTCCCAAAAGAGAGGACTGGGCGAGTGAAGCAGTTATGAAGCCCGATGTGGTTAATTTTTTGGATGGCTCGAGATGGATGGTAAAGCTGTCTGTGGGATTTTCTGCGAGGAATTAAAGCTAAACCTTTCTTTTCACCTTCCTGATCACTGTAGAGTTTTTCAGGCAGAGGTCATTGCAATTAAGGAGGCCATAGATTGGATGAAGTATAATGTAATATCCGTATGAGATATTAGCACTTTTACGAACAGTCAGGCTGCAATTAAGTTCCTACAATCAGGCTTTCTTACGTCGAAAATAGCCTGGAACTGTCTATCATCTCTTAACGAGATGGTTTAACAGTTCAACATCCATCTTACGTAGGTGCCAGGGCATTTCAACATAACGGGGAATATTAAAGCCGATAGATTCGCTAGACTGGGTGTCTCCTGTAGCATATTACCTAGTAAAGCTGATATTATAGGGTATCACTTTCTACGCGTAAGCTACTTCTTAAGGAAGAAGCATACAAAATCACAAATGAAAGGTGGTCAAAAGATTTGGCCTATATTCAACTTAATCAGGTCTTACCAATTAATATCTATGAAGCGTTGTAGTATTGGTAAAATTGTGGGTGTCATCACTGGATACTGTCTCATTGGTAGACATGCAAGTAGACTTGGTGTTCTCTCTCATGACTCCTGTCGTGGTTGCATGGATGAAGAGGAAGAGGAAACTATTCTCTACTATCTTTGCACCTGTCCTAGTCTGGCTTTGTATAGGGTTAAGTTTCTAGGAGCTCGTATCCTATGTGATTTTACAGCAGAGTGAGTGATAGGGATATTTATTGCTTCGTCAGAAACTCCAATTGATTTCAGTAGCGAGAGGTGGAGAAGAAAATTCATTGTGGTAGGGCTACGAACCATTTTTGTGTCACTGCCACCTCCCTGAATGACGGCCATCTAAACCTAACCTAAACCTAACCTAGGCCAGTCATTAATCTTATCTCGTCAAGTAGGCAGACTTTAAGTCAGTGATGTCAACTTCAGGAATCTTATCTGCTGGATGACATATCAATAAATGCGATGGTGTCAGCACGTCAAGGATAGTTGTATGTATTGGGCATAATGGTCGTGAATGGTTGCTCTCGCTCTCGGTGAGTAGAGTGACCATTTCTTCATATGTTAATACATCGTGTTGCCAATCACTCCTCGAAGGTGGTGTTTGAGAGATTTAATTCTGTTTATTATATTTCTTGACTAACTTTTGTTGGATCACCCATAAATGATTCACTTGTCATGTTTCCGGCCAGCTCTAGATAGCTTTTGGTACTAAGGTATATGAAGCTTATGACCACTTAGAATCCAATAGTTTTGCCTTAAAATAGCTAGCATCAATGTTGGACATGCTTTTTGTTGATATGATTGCCTTATCAACAAAATATCAACGTGATTGGTAGACATCGGTAGTTTTTAGAATTTTGTAAACGACCTCCAACACGAATTAGTTCGAAGTGGTCTAAGAAAGGCTTGGTTGTTTCTTTTCGTGCTCGCAGTTGTGTCCACTCATTTCTAAATTATTGTGCTCATGTTGGCAAGGTTTAGATAATGAATTGTACAATACCTTTCGAGTCAAACGGTTCTTGCTAGATTTCTTCTTGTCATCATATTTCTGATAAATATTAGCACGTAACCCTCATAGTCACGTTGTTGTGAGGGCCAATAATTACTCAATATAAGTAACCAACTAGGATCATTTCACCATAGTCGATGATGACTATGTCTTCATGTTTTTGTGGTGGTAAACCCCGTGAAGCACAATCTACGAATTGTTTGACGAGGAATGTTCTCTCTTTATTTAAGAAAAGATTTTCGCGGTTCGATTGGGTGAAAATAAATTGATTAGACTTGTCAACAGAACTCAAAAGTTCAAGTCTTGGAAGAGTGACTTGTCGAATCATAGCCACATTGGTTTTGCTGAAAATTAGATGCATAGAAATGATTCCTGTTGGTTACTTTCTGGTCAACTACTGCATTGTATGCGTTTTGGCTCGCATCACAAAACCATGTATGTCTTTTTTCCTTTTCTTAATCGTGTTGTCTTTATTCTTTTTTATAACAAGTATTCCCAACTATCCGGGAGGGCAGAATAAATGGCTGGCTTTAGATAATACGATGCTATGAATTATGACTCCAATTGACGCCCAGTACTTTAATTTTTTGTAAGTCAATGTGATGGCTGTCATTTATGAGTTTTAAGCTGCTAATAATAGCGTTGGTGTTTTTACCCAAACTAAGTTTTGAATTGGACATCCATTTCCCGAAGATAAACCTATGTTGTGGTAACAGACCACTGATATTCTGATTTAATTGCATAACTTCAGCTTAAGCATCGGCTCCAGTCATCAAATCGCCCACATAAATGCCGTAACAAATAGGGTATACACTTTGACCATCGACGACAATTTTATTTATGACCAAGCCATACTATTTTTTGATGGTATGTATCATCTGGAAGGAAGTTGAACTTGCCGAAACATCTTTTCGACGTCAGTTACGATGGAAAATGTTTGCTCTCTAAGCCTCATTATTATAGCGTGTAGTAAACTTTAAAAAGTTGAACCAACAGTCAAGTAATCGGTAAGTGATATTCTTGTTGTTGTCTTCGCAGATCCATCAAAAATAACCCTTAACTTTGACCGAAATGATACCGGACATTGTTCATAATTAATGTTAACCATACTTGACTACAGAAGCATTTTCATAACTAAATGTGGCTCGACTGGTGCTGTTTATAATAAGGGAAGATGTGGCGACCTTGAGAAGAAAATAAAAATACGAGACTGAAGGTATGACCAATTATTTTATGATACCTTGAACGGCGTTAAAGGGACAAATAGTACCACTTCCAAAGACTTGGTATTGATCGAATTTTAATTCTAATCTTAGGTGAGAAGCACAAATAGAAATAACCATGGTAGTTTGAGGTTAGTAAAATAATAGTTTAGTGTATTTTACCGGTATTTTTTATGTGCACATTTTGACCGATGTTTTATGAGCAAACAAAATAAATTCATGGTTTTCGCTTGAGCATTTAAAGTATTGCTTATGCTATAGATGATCCTAATTACAGAGCATAAAGTAAAGAATTTTTGGGAATATCGGAATATCGGAATATCGGGCAAAAAACACCCTCACAAAACAGAATTTTAGAAAACTTAATAAAAGCCACATCCTCAAAAAAAAAAAAAAAATACACAACACTAAATGTTAGTATTGATCTGTGAACAAAAGTTTGTGTAAAACGGAAACAGAACATAAACATCAACGGTCAAGTTAGTCATGCCTTTACTAAAATTATGATGTTTGTGAAGGTAGACCGAAATTCTATGATTCATCCTTTAAAAAATTTATACTTCAGATCTTATCCGAAATATTAACGTCCCACGCTTTTACCTTCAAATATTATACTTAAATCCAAACATGGCTTATACTCTACTCCTTATGGAGTAGATAAGGATAATGGGCTCGATAGTGATATTTTGCTTTTTAGTGCAGTACCTATAAAAGCGTGTTTTTTAGGGTTTTAAACTATAATTTTATTTTTTTACTTTTTAGTGTTAATGTAATTTGATTTTTGATTTTAATGACGTCGTATAGCTAATCGTATTCTACTGACCGGACCCTTTCATTTCATACCCATATTAAAGGGGTTGTGCAGAAAAAGGTAATTCGCCATCTTGGGGTTGCCTACCATATTGAGTTTGGAATGATAGCTCGTAGCTTATTGTATACTACTCGTCGAAAGCTATCATTTAATACCCATGTCAAGGAGGTTGTCTGCCATATTGCATTTAGAAGGATATTGGAAATATAAAGTTGTATTGTTGACACTGAACTGCCTAATTTTAGAAGTTAGTTAAATTCGATTTCCAAGATTCCCTTACATATTATATTATTAGTTACAGCTGAAATAATAGAATAACACAAGACCTATATTTGGGTACCGGTCGAAACTGGATATTTTACAAAGAGATAAGGTACAAAACGAGATATGGTACAAAACTGGATATTTCAAAATTGGATAATTCAAAACGAGATATGGTATGACACTGGATATTTCAAAACAGGATATTTCGACACATGATTTAAACTTAAAATGATTTTTTAGGAAAGTTCTGGAATATGGTCAATTAGGAAGAACCTCGGCGAGTTCTTAACCGATTTTGAGGAAATTCGATATGTAGGATAAAAATGGGATTTAAAAATGATTTTTTGGGAAAGTTAAAAAATATATCCTTTGGTAAACAATAAATTTCCAGAGAATTCATTATCTGAATTAAAAAAAAGCAAAAAAAAATGGCGATCTTTCAGGTCATAGTGCTAGCCGTTTTGGGCAGGGAAAAAAATTAAAAAATGAGACCAATAATTTGATTTATTGATTGATTTGATTGATTAGAATGTACGGCTAAGGGCGAACCAGGAATTTCCAGAATGACGGGCACCACCCGAATGGAAGATACGTTAACTATGGCAGGCTCGACCCGGTAACCTAAGCGATCGATGATAATTAGTACTTTTTTTGTGGTGTAGGTAAAGAAAAGGTAAGTTAGTAATGATAGAATTAGTCTATAGTTTCCCAGTGGTCAATGTTTAAATATTATTAGGACAAGATAATCACAATTTTTCCGAACTGCTATGCATTCTGACATCTCTTAACTGCCACCATTTAACTGTTATCTATAAAGGTTTCCTTAGAACAAAATCTATTAATGAACTAATTTCTCCAAGCCGTAGGCTGTAACAGATGGCATTAGTTTTCACCTATAAATAACAAATTTATTATTTCACCCTCATGCTGCTAAAATTTAGTAAGTGTACTATTGATTTGATACAAAACTAAAATTAATATAAATTTGATTTTAACAAAATTGTCTTTAAAATTATAAATCAATTGAATTAACCGTAATATGACCAATACAAAATCTAATTTATGTACACTTTATTTTACACAAAACTTTAAAATTAATATAAATTACATTTTAAAAAATTGATGAAATATTATAAATCAATTGAGTTAACTGTTTAATGGCAAATACGTCATATAATCGCCGAAAATCTAATTTATATACACATTATTTGACACTGGTAGTTTGTAAGATGAATTTGACTTACTACGGATGAGGCCCAAACTAATGTATAACTAACTCAGTTGCTAAGTTGAGTAATGTTTCGATTCTATCCTCCAGATTTGCTTGTAATGTTCTACACCACTCTCATTTAATACGCCGAATAAATCGCCCATGATATATCCTACAGTATCATCAAGTCAACGCTTAACGCGTTTTCGCTTTTTGTTAGAATTCCGGATGACTGAGTTTGTCTTCCTAATATTTTCTATTTGGTGTGCGAGCTGTTGGATAAAGGCCACACAGAAACTGGATTCTTCTATGTTTTTAGTAGTTTCATGGCAGACTTGTTTAAAGATTTATTCATGAGTTTCAATTCTATGACAAAACTTCTAAGTTCATAGTCCGAGGCTAGAGGGTTCATTTCAGCTTGTTTTCCGAAGTAACATCCCGGCTGGTGATTGATGTATTCTATGCTATACTCTGTTGTATTAATCCAATCCGCTACTGCACATCAGGCATACAGAATATAAAATGAGATTTAATTGCAGTTTTGCAAACCGACTTCGAGTTATTCTACGAGTTGTTTTGGGAGCCTTTATACCAGATGAAACATCCATGGGCATATTACTGGTCAGCTTGGCAATTGTAGGAATCTTTTTATCATCTGCTTCATCGCTGTAGTAAGTTGGCAGTGGACTGATTTTGGCGATGGATCTTTTGAGAGTTCCATTCTGAGTTTTCAAAGAAACGACTTTAACTAGCTTATCATGTCCTTGGTGTGTTTCTACCACTCTTGCCATTATCCATTCAGTGGGGGGTATATTTTCATCCCTTATGAGCACTAATTGGTTCTTTTTTATATTTGGTTGTTGCGGTGTCCATTGATAGTCTTTGCTCCAGATTTTCCAAAATTCATTGTGCATCCTATCGACTAGCTGCCACCTAGATGATAGTTGTGGTTTTAATTTAAGGAGCTAGGTCGTTACTACGCTGGTTGTTTTACTAGTTTTACTCCTGCTTCCCATAGACCACCAAAATGTGGAGATCCTGGTGGAATGAAGTGCCACTGTATCCCTTAAATCGATAACTTGTTCGAAATATCGTTCGAATGGTGAAAGATGGTCTGCAGATATTTATTTGCAGCAACAAAGTTTGTTGCGTTATCGCTACATAAATTTGCAACATTTCCCCTTCGTGCTATGAAGCGTTTGATGGCAGAGAGAAGTCCTTCTGATGTCAAATCACTAACCAGTTCTATATGGAGCGCCTTCGTTGTTAAACAGATGAAAATTGCGATGTAACTTTTCTGACTTTTCGATCCCCAGCCTTTAGACATTCGAAAATGTATGGGTCCGGCATAATCTATCCCCGTGTAGGTAAATGCTCTTGATGGTGTCACCATTGGTGATGGTAGGCTACCCATTAGTTGGGTCGCTCGACCAGTATTAAATCTAAAGCACCTTTGGCAATGACGATTATGTTGTTTTGTGGCTCTTTTGCCTTGAAGACAAAAGTTTGCTTTTACTGCTCACTGAACCTCTTTCCTTCAATTTTATAATATCATCTGCGAAGGCCGTAGATTGCGTAACTTGTATAATTTTAATCTGCGATTGGGGATCAGTTCTCCAAACTATTCTTTGTAGGTTTTGTTGTCTTTCGGTCACAAAGATCTGTGTACATCTTTTCGATGAGACTTAGTTCATTTGATGTTATCATTGATGCATCAAATACCTTGTTGTAGGAAATACGGAATATCCAACTGTTGTTTCTCTGTTCCTGTTGTTTTTTTAGATGTTGTAGTTTCTGCGACAACTGCACCCTAGACCGTTTCTCGTTTACACACATTTGCATGTTGGAGCAAACTCCGGACATGGTACATTTTTATGTCTGCTTTTTTTATGAGTCACCTCATTTCCATTGATATTTCATCCGAACTAATACTCCCAGTAAGTGTATTTTCAATGTTGACTGGTGGTAACTGGTGTGACTCGGGTGTGGCCTGCTCTTTATATTCCGGAAAATTGAAAATAGTAGCCGCCTGAACCGTAACTCTATTTAAATGTTGCCGCATCTCAGCAAGAAGCGCGCCGTATTTGTTGATTTCTGAACGAACTCTTTGTTTGGCATTTGTTATTGGTTTACCGTTCGTAAGTGGGCTAAAGTTAATTGAATTCCTCCATGTAGTGTTTTTAGATGTGCATCGGCAATTAGTAGTTTCATTATATGATGCCTTGGTGGCAACAGTATAGGATATTTGACATCGAAATCTAGCTTGCTGTGGGCTATGCGACCTTCCACTCAAAGTATTCCTTGTTCGTCAATGAAAGGATTAAGTGACAAGATATTACTTTTTGCAGATACTGATCCGTTTTTGCGTATGCACCAAATTTCTTCTTGAAAATCTGGACGTTGAACTACTCTGCATGTTTCAACACGAGCTTCCTTAAGCTCTCTTCCTGCTGGAATAATTTCTGAATAATCGCCAGGTCCCCTTTTTAAGCATCTATTGATGAAGCGCGGACAATAGCATATGATGCGGAATAATTTGTTCACCTTAGATATCCTTTCTATCAGCTGTTCAAAGGGATTAACTACTGTGGAAGTTTTTACTGAAAGCACCTGTTTTAATTCTGGTCCTATTATATTTTCACCCATAAACGGTTGTTGTGGCCAGTTTTGAGTATCTAGTTGCAGCCATGCTGGCCCATTCCACCATAATGTGTGTTTCTTTAATTCGTTTGGACGAACCCCTCGAGTAGCGCAATCAGCAGGATTTTCTTTGGAACTTATATGTCTTCACTGTACTGGACTTGATTTTCCTTGAATTTCTGAAATTCTATTTGCCACGAACGTTTTGTATTTGTGAGGATGTCCCCAAATCCATGATAGCGTAATCATGGAATCAGTCCAGAAGTTCACCTCTATATTGGACCCCTGTAGTGACTTAGTTACCTTTTCCATCAATTTTGAGAGTAACAAGGCTCCGCATAATTCAAGTCGTGGTAGTGACAATATCGCTTTAATTGGGGCTACCTTTGTTTTTGATGAAAGTAGAGCCACCCTAATTTTGCCATCTTGACAGACGTTCCTTGTATAGATGACTGCAGCATACGCCTTTTCAGAGGCATCGCAAAACCCATGAATGCTAATAGATGATGTTGTTTCAAAGTAAACCCATCTGGGTATGGTGATCTCCTCTAACGAGGGAAGAGACGTTGTGAAGTCCTCCCATTGCACTGATAAAGTCGGAGGTAGCGGTTGATCCCAGGAAAGCCCTGCTACCCATAGTTCTTGCATCATTAATTTAGCCACTATTGTAACTGGTGCTAGCCATCAAAGGGGATCGAAAAGCTTTCCACTGTCGGACAGCAATTTGCGTTTGGTCGAATTCTTGTTGTTAGAAATTGGTAGTGAGATGCGAAATCCAAAATTGTCGGTTGCTGGATTCCAATGTAGCCCCAGTGTTTCATCAAATTTGAACTCAAGAATACCAATGTTCCGTAATTCTATTGGTATGGTCTGCATCAGGAAGGGATGGTTAGCGGCTCATTTACGTAGGTTGAATCCACCAGCTTTGAGTAACGCTATCAGCTTCTTGTACTGTGGCTTCTTGTACTGTATTGCTTCCAGAAATGAGGTCGTCTACGTAGAAGTCATTTAGAACAACTTCCGATGCGACTGACACTAATAGTTCATCCCTCGCCAACTGTTGCAAGGTCTGCACGGCTAGGTATGTGGCTGGCGTTGTTCCGTAGGTAACAGTCGGGAGTTTGTACTCCTTTATAGGTTGTTTGGTGTTTTTTCGCCACAAAATTCTTTGATAATTTTGGTCATCTTCATGCATGACAATTTGGCGAAACATTTTTTTTACGTCGGCCGTGAATACATATTTGTGTTTTCGCCAACGCAGTAGTATGTTTAACAAGTCTTGTTGAAGTGTAGGTCCGTTCAGCATGACATCATTTAGTGATGTCCCTGTGGACGTTTTAGCCGATGCATCAAAAACGACTCTCACTTTGGTAGTGGAGCTTGCTTCTTTAAATACAGCATGGTGTGGTAAATAGAAATGTTTGGCTTCTCTATCTTCCCCTTCGATCTCTTTCATATGTCCCAACGTGTCGTATTCATCCATGAACTGATGGTATTGTAATGCCAATTCTGAACTTTTTAAAAGGCGTTTTTCAACTTAGAGTAGACGAGCAGTAGCTGTTTTCTTCGAAGAACCCAAAGGTTTACAGGACAATTGCTCGATATCAAAAGTAATTCTTACTTTATACCTTCCATTGGCTTGGTGTTTATAACTTTTGTTGTAAAAATCCTCGCATTCGATTTCTTGTTTGGTCAATTGCCTTTTGTTGTCTACTTCTTCCAGCTCCCAAAATTTTTTTAGCTGTTCAATGATTTCTTCTGTTGTTGACACCATGCTCTGAAAGATGACTCTATTTACGTTCGTTGTTGTTATGCCGATGATGATCCATCCTAACTTTGTTTGTTGGGCAATTGGTTCATTTGGTGCACCTTTCAACAGGTTTGCCATTATTATCTGTCCGTAATAATCGGCACCTAATAGTATGTCGATTGGACCGGGTTCATGAAAGGTTGGATCTGCCCATATTAAATTCTTTGTGTGGTTCCAACTGTTCGGTTCAACCATTTCTTCAGGCAGGTTCCTGGTTATATTTTTGAAGACCAGAGCTTTAATCTTTAGTTTGAAGTTTGATGAAAACCTTGGACTAATGGTGAATTCTACTGTTGAGTGCGCTGTTCGCGCTTTTGTTGATCCCATACCAGCAAAATTTGCTTGAATCGGCATTTTTACCAGTTTTAGTTTGTTTGCTACTTCTTCGGTGATGAATGTAGCTTGCGAGCCCGGATCAATAAGAATGCGAACTAAACTTTCTTTAAAGTTAGTCGTTACCTTGACCATAGCGATTACCAGTAAGACTCCACCTTGCTTTGGCTTAGAATTTGTCTGCAAGCCAGTCATGGTTGGAAGCTCCGATTTCTTAGTTGCTTCCTTTTGAGTGTCATGGAGCAAACTGTGATGAGCTCCATAACATTTTTGACATTTTTTGCGACAGAATACATCACTATGATTCCGTAAGCATTTTCTGCATAGAGCTTTTTCGCAATAGCAGTTCTGTCTTGGTAGAGCTTGAAATTGCTTACAGCTGGTAATTTCATAATCGCCGCTGCAATGAGTGCAAGTAAAGGATGCATTAGCCATCGCAACATGGGTTGTCCTCTTTAGGAAGTTTTGTTGTTGTGATGGTTCCTTTTTTTTGATGACTCTTTCTCTTGAGAGTGCGGTAAGCGATTGGAATCTTGTTTCCAAGAAGGTAAAAAAGCTATCCAATGTTTGAATCGTTTTTGAATTTTTTATCGAAGTTTCGTACATGCGATGATTTTCAGCATCTAGCTTTCTAGTCAGAATGCCAATTACCAACGCACCCCAATGCTCTGTCTGAACAAGTTGTGTAGTGCATGCATACTTTCATGAGAATTGTCGTGCATTGCCCTTAGGCCGCTGGCTGTTCCACGCTTAGTGTGGGTAGATCCAGTAGCGAATTTATATGAGTGCTGGCCAACATTCGCTCGTCTGTAATTATCCTCAGTCAACGGCAGGTGACTAAACAGCTTCGCTGCTTGTCCTCTAACCAACGAAAGTAAATAATAATTTTTTTTTTCGTTTGATAGAGCTTCATTGCAGTGCACAGTTTTACTGAACAGGCTGTAAAAAGCTGTCCACTGCTTACTATCACCGTAAAACAAGGGAATTTCTACTGTGGGTAATTTCACCTTGGCACTCCTTTTAGTGTCGCCTTTATGTGTATCTACTTTAAGCTCGTTCTCCAGCTTCTCCTGCAAATAGATGATGATGGCCTCGTACTTTGATTCCATTTCATCAAATAATTGATCTTTGAAGTATTCATATTCAATTTCTACTTCAGTAGCATTCGTTAGAATCTCCTCGTGATTGCGACTAAAGGAGACCCATGCTTCTGTTAACTTTTATCTCACAGTATGTTTTATTGCGACAATTTTTTGCATCTTGTTTTGAGATGCTGCTAAAATTATTTTTTAGAAGGCTAGCTTTAGCAATTTGTAGTTTGTAGTGATGTTCCTGCAATTTATCGACTAACTCTGGTAGTTTCGGTATTGCTGGTGGTACTTCCTCGTCTTCACTATCAATTATATAGGACGAGACATCTGATTTTTTATTTTCAAACTGCTCTTTGGCGTGTTGCTTTGCTTTGGTAGATTGTCCTGGTGGTGCTTGCTCTTTTGCCTCAAGAAGTAACATCCTTGTCTCTTCGTATATTCCCTTCACCTGTTCGTGATATTTTTGCACGATATAGTGGTGATCGGTGTGTACTGTGTGGATTAAATCTGTATCTATTGTGCAGAATTTATCGAAGAGTAGTTGGACGTTTGTGAGTCGTTCATCACAATATTTTGTTGTCTTCCTCTCTTTCCCATCCTTCTTGAAGTTCGATTTAATTTGATTGATGAGCTTTCCAGTGGACGTCTGCTTGCAAAGCGATTTTACTGTATCAATTTTATAGTGTATGTTTTGTTGTACAGAACTTCGTGTTCTATTTCTCCAACGTCACGGTTGTTTGTTGGCTTCGAAGGACCAATGTTTGTCCGCTGCTTCAGCGATGATTGTAAGGGCTAGACACAAATACTATGTTGTGGTAGTTTGTTTATTACTGTACTTTATTTAACGAATTATTTGATTTATATACAAAACATTTTTCTAACAATATGTATAGTTGCATATTTGATATGTAACAGTATATTACACTAACAATGTAAAATAATAAATTGATATTACACTGTCAATGCATGTATGACAACGTGATAAGATGTTAATTGTAGTGTTAACAAATTTAGAATTCTGTTCATTTACTGAACACTACAGTTCAGGGTTGGGCGTTTTACATGTAAAAAACGTTTTCTCCATTTTACATGTAAATAACGTAAATTACAAAAAAAAGTGTATTTTACAAAAATATGTAAATTATATTTAAAAAACGAGAATCCGTCAAGAAATAATTTAAAATATTGAATAAATGATACAAACATTTGTTTATAAGAATAACTTGCATTAGAAAATCCAATTAAACATTTTATTTAAATGGTTAATTATAATTATTTTCAACTTTTAGTTATCTACATTGAGACTATAAAAATCACCTATCCTTCTACAATGCCATCTGTTTACGTCTTAAACTAGTTCTTATATTCGACAAAATAAACAACAAGTGACATAGTGCCATCTAGCTACATTTGAATAAACTAAAATAAAATATTTTTAAGAGTGCATATTTCTTTCGATATGTAGCGGAAAACTAATTGCAATTTGACGTTTAATCATAAATAAAATAATTCTCTGCAGTGAAATGAATGAAGTGAATCTATACTCGTTTGACTGGCTTTTAAATTTAAATCTTTATTAATTTCAAACAGGACAAAATCAACCAAATTATCACTACCCGTCTCACCCTCATCAAATAAATGTATGCCTGAAATTACTAGCTCTATTCTATCCATTCGATAAAATGCCTATGCATTTTGCCTTTGATGTCCAGTGTAGTAAAGAGGTAGCGAATATTATTATCGAATTTAAGCGTGGAACTGTAGTGAATTTTATTAATTCAATTTAATTTTTCTTACTCTAATTACAATTAATAATTTTTCATAACCTAAGTTTGCAGCAATACCATTATACTAACCTTACCATAGAATTAATACTAGATAAATTGATTAATACATTAATAATTAAATTTGGGAAAAACATTTTTTTTTAAACCCAGCAGTTACCATTCAAGGAATTCCATATGCTAACTCCTCTCACGAAAAACGAAGCGTTCATCAAATTACATTTATTGATAGCAGGTGTCAAGATTTCATTGTCAAAATATTTCTTATCATAGGGAAGTTGCACTTTATTTTACATTTATACATATGTACAAATATCACAATAAATAAACACAAATACGCTACACTGTAGTATATAGTCAATTTTTATTTAATTAAGAGATTTGGTAACAGATGGCGATAATTGTAATGAAAAAGTTGATTTATATTTTACAGTATGTATAAAATAATCGTTTACATTTTACATACATTTTACATGTAAAAAACCCAGTAAATTACATTTTGTAATTTACACGCCCAACTGTGCTGCAGATGATAGTTTTTTACCACAGTATTTACAATTTTTCGCCCAGCGATCGGCCAGTATCGTTGACGAGTCCCCGCCAATAAGCCTTGAGGCCCCACTTGTAGGTGTGTGTTGTGAATAAACCGTACTATGGCTGTTGTTACGAAATGTTTGCCGGCAAGACTATGGGATGCTTCAATGTGTAGGCTAAATTTGAGAACTTAAGGCACCCTCCAACACGCATCACACCTCTTTCGTCCTGAAAAGCATCTAATGACCGAAAACATTTATTCTTCAATTGATACCCCGCTGTTGATACATATTTCACGTCGGTTCCAAATCCACTTAGCTGCACAGCTCTAATCAATGCGTCATGCCCTGCAGCAACTTCTGCCAGTGATAGCTTACCATTTCGGGCCCTGCCTCTCAATTTCAAATTTTGTTAATAGCGCATGACAAAACCAAAAGTGTATTGTAACGTCATAAAGGAATTGCGGTGATGCAAACCCGAAAGCATATCGCAATCAACTTCTAGTGCTGCTACATGGGCTACGCTTTTTACTACCGTATCTGTCGGTAGAAAAAGGCAATTCCAGCCAATAATCCGGGCCATTCCACCATATCACAGCGGCTATTAATAACGATGGTTTCATTCCCCGCGAAACGATATTGGCCGGAGTTTCTTGATAAATGATGAATAGTTTTGATTCGATTTGCAACAAAGACTTCCAGGTCATGAATTGGTGTATTTCCAGTGTAACACGATTGTTGAATCACTCCAGAAATACAACACTTCCACTGGATAATTAACAACTTCTTTGTATTTGGCAGCCATCTTTGCAACAAGCTCTGCAGTGACTCGAGTCTCGAGTTTTGGTATAGTTTTACTCTTAGGTGCTATTCTCGATTTGGATCACACTAATCGGCTAATTACTTTATTGTTGCTTCTACTGCGTATATAAATACATCTCACCAGGCAAGTGAGCCTTCTCACTTGCATCGGCAAAGCAATGCAACTGTATCTCAGTAGGATTTTCACAACCATCAAATAAATGTCGAGGAACGCTCAGATGCTTTAATTCGGAGAGCCCGTTTCTATAGGTTAACCATTCCTTCTGAACCTCTATTGGTAATTTCGCATCCCAGTTAATTTTGAGTGACCACAATCGCTGCATTAACATTTTTGGTAAAACCACAACAGGAGCTATCAACCCCAGCGGGTCAAATATTTTGGCCACATCCGAAATTACACTGCGCTTCGTAAATTTGTTTGAGAAGTTTTTTGGCTGCACTTTGATTTTAAAACAATCGTTACCAACACTCCACAAGAGACCCAGAACTTTCATCAATTTATCGCCACCTTTACAACTTGTTTCACGATCAGCCTCGGTTATACTCTGCAACAATCTTTTGTCATTTGTTCCCCATTTTTTAAGACTCATACCCGCGCCCGCATGATTACTTATAATTTGCAATTTAATCTCAGCTAATTCGTCTACGGAATTGGAATCAGTTAATATATTATCTACATAACAATCTTTCTCGATTCGTGCAGCTGCATTTGGAAACTCTTCTTGATACTGTAGCACCAACTCCTGCAAACATCTTGCAGCCATGTATGACGCTGGACTTAGACCATAAGTAACCGTGTTTAACTGGTAAGTTTGAACTAGATCGCTGGAACTAAACCGCCAATATATAAACTGATAACGGCGGTCTTCCTGATGGATTAAAAACTGCCGATACATATTAACAATATCAGTGCTAAACACCCATGCGTACGATCGAAACTTTAACAAGACGGACGCCAAATCGCTTTGAACAACAGGCCCAACCATTAATATTTGATTCAAAGATATACCATTAGATGTTTTTGCCGATCCGTCGAAAACAACCCTTTACCTGGTGGACGTTGATTCGGAGTAAACTGTAAAATGCGGCAAGTAACATTTGCTATGTGGTATATGCCTCACTAGTTCCATGTGACCCAACCGTATATACTCGTTTATGAAGTCGCAATATGATTTCTTTGCAACTGCATTCCGATCTAGTCGCCTTTCGGGATTTAAAAATCTTTTTAACGCGAGCTTCGAAGAATCCCAAAGCAACTGGACTGATTTAGCAAATGGTAAACGCAAAACAAACCGCCCGACATCATTGCGCTGATGGGTGCTAATAAAATGCTGTTCGCACGGATTTTCTTCCTCACTAGTTGGTGGCAACTTAATCAGTTCTTCATCTAAGTTCCAGAAGCGTTCAATTTTTTGATGCAATGCACTAGCTACACACACTGAATCTCATTTACACTTCATGACAGTGCACATCTGCCAGCCACAATCCACCCAAGAGTTGTGTTTTGCAACATAATTCCACTGTCCAGCTGTAAGCGACCATCTAAATTAATATCATACACTAGCTCATTTCCGATTAGCAAATCAATGGCCCTCGGCTCATAGAATGAAGGATCAGTGGCAAACCTAGCTTGGACGAAAGTGAGAGCATGCCACCGTTTCCTTATTACCGGTACTAACATACACCTGTACAGTTGCGAGGAATGTATAACTCTGTTCACCAATGGATTCCATAACGGAGCAGTGCTGGTGTTGTGCAAGAGAAACCGTAGCATTATTTAAAGTGTTATTAGCCTGAGATGCCCCTGATGGGTCTCCACCTCCCCTCACAATGGATAAGTGAGAAGATGATTGTGGTTTATTTGATGCCGGTGCACGATCAATATGAATTAATGTATGGTGTCTAGATTGAACATGACAATCATTCACTGCATGCGATGGTTTTAAGCAATTAAGGCACAATTTGGCATCCAGAGCTAACTTCTTCTGATCATCCACCGATAGGGCAAGGAACTTGTGACACCGAACGCAAAAGAAACGGTATACATGCAACGAATTTGCTGGTCGCACCCGCTGAAAAGCGGTGCCGGATCGTAAACCAAATGATCTGCCTTGCGAATTGCTATTCGTATGACTAGTAATAGGAGCATCTAATTCAGCGTGCTGACCGTGTGTCAGGTGGCTTCTGGATTTTATGAAGGTTGAAATAATTTCTGTATCCAATTTTGACACCATTAAATGAACAATCAAATCATCCCAGTATTCCGTTGGACGTTTTAGTGATTTCAGCGATTGAAGATGAGAATTAACGTAGTCTAGTAAACCGAACAATTTTTGCGACGTGCTTTTTTCTATTGGCTTTAATTTGAAGAGCGCACGTATGTGCCCTTCAGCGATAATATGCGGCTTATTGTAGCGCTCTGACAACAACTTTAAGGCTTCCTCATAATTTTCATAAGTTCAAGTTTTCAATAACCTTCGCCGCCAATCCAGTAATTACGTTTCGGAGAAATTGGAATTTCGTAATGGTTTTTAACTTAAGATTACCATGCACGTGGCTGTTAAACGATGCAATGAAATGGGCCACTCTTTTACCTCTCCAGCGAATATTCCCAATTTAAGTTCCGGAAGCTTTGGCATTAAACCCATGTCTTCAGTCACGCGTGTGTCTGCTCCCTCTTTCTTAACATCTTTGAATCCCTCAAGCTTGTCTTCGAACGCTGGCCTAAGTTCATAATAATAACTATCAATTGAGCGGATATCGGATTCCACCTTGTCTTCGTCCAACACCTCCAATGCCATTTGATTTTTTAAAAAACTGTTTCGGGTTTCGATCGTTTCTTCGAGACGCAACTTCACTTGATTCTTTTTAGCCAAAGTTAAATTGGTATCCACAAAAATTTTAGCATTTTTAAAATATGCCAAATGATTTTTTTGCATTGCACGCATTCTTTTTAAATCAGCAGCCATTTGCAATATAACTTCACTCCTTTAAACTTACAGATTGTGAATGTGTGATGAAACACTACCAATGTTTACCATGTTGCCTGACCAAGGCAAGTAACTGTACACCAGTCTAAAAGGGTGTGGTTCGTATCCCACCGTTGTCACCAATGATAAATCAGGCAAGGTAATTCCTTCCCGAACAGCAGCAAAACAATTATCAGCAGCAGCAACAAAATAATAGCAGCAATGCTAGAAAAATCCTAGCAGCAGCAATAAGATTGGATTCACAGATTCGATAAATATCAATTACAACACGCACCAACATTCATTGTAATGATACATTTATTTTTCTTCTGCACTGTTGTATGGCTTCAACAAGGCTGACTAATATATTTATATTTCTTTTATAACGAGTGAAACTAATGTACAGACAAAACCGGTAATCTTCGATATATAGAACATTCCAGAAAATGATATAATAAAAACCAGTAATTCAGAATTAAAAAATATAACAACTATACATGTGTTTATGTGCAATGTTGAAAAACACCAGGTGACTCCTAAATTACGGATGCTGCCGCTTTTTCTCCTTTTCAATTATAAATCAATTGAATTAAACGTTTTATGATAAATGCGTCATATAATCCTCGAAAATCTAATTTATATACACTTTATTTGACACAAAACTTTAAAATTAATATAAATTAGATTTAAACAAAATTGATTAAACATTATATATCAATTGAATTAACCGTTTTATGACAAATAACATTATTAACTATTGGTCAATAATACAATATTATTAACTACTAGCCGAGAAACAAAAATGTTTAGTCTACTAAGGCACATAATAGCGATGCCTTCTACGATTAGTAGTGGAAAATAAAAAAAAACATAAAATTCCTTGTAAGTAAAAGTAGATGATTTAAGTGTATATATGCCATATACACTTTCTAGAATGTGTTTCACTCTCAAATATTGTCCGAGAAATACTAGATTGTTGGTACAACTGGACATGGCAGGAATGCTCTGCAATTTTTAAACCGATATTATTTCATCTTTATCAGATATGCTATGAACCTACTTTGTCTCTGTTAGTAGAACATCCTATACATTATCTCGATTTTACTTTTTAACACTTGACTGGAAGGACTAAATAATTTTTGTGTGTACCGTGGATAGTGTGTTTGTGTTAAATCGCACATTTACTCAACCAAAAAATATAAAATGTGGTTCGTAGAGTCTTTGTTTAATTTTGTTTTTTTTCTTGAACGTTATACACAATTACAATCACTCTAATATATCCTTTATACTTAATCGTACATACGAGAGTGCAGATAATCGACTGAGAGCTGTCCATGCACTTTAAAACAAAAAAAAAATCCTAATAAGGAGACCTAAACCACTAGAGTTTTCTGTTAGGTTACCATTAAAAATTCAAAAACCCTTCTCGAATTTTGTGATTTAATTAGGATATCTGCCGACTATAATATATAAGAGGGTAAAGGTGGTCTTCCTAAAAAAAATGGTTTGCATTCAATTGCTTAAAGTTTAAATGAGATTTTATAGTTTGTGGTGTTATATCCTCTTCGTCTCTATACTAACTTTTTTACTCTTATTCAAAGCGATCCCCTTTATTATTTTCCAGCATCGTTATAGTTTTTTTTTTCTGTTTGTTGTTTTTTTATTTATTTTTGTGATACAGGATTTTTTTTTGTTATCCCTATACATTATTTCACATTGTGGATGAAGCGCAAAAAATAAAAGGAAGTACATTTAATTTGTGGGTTGATAGAACATTGGATCTCTTAAAGTAGTTTATCTATATAAACTTTTTGAACGATGTGTTGAAAGTAAAACTTATTTTTAATTTTTTATTTATATTGATAATTAATTTATAGTGTAATTTAAATAGTATTACTAGATTTAGATAATAAACGATATGAGTTTATTTTTTGTTTTGGAAAACACTAAATTTTTACTGGCTACCCCTAATTGTTCGCCTTATTTATATATTTTTTTTATGTATTTGGAACAGATTCGTTGTGCATACACATACATATAAATAATACGTTTCTCTGTATGTATACACATTTCGTTGAGTTATCGGAAAATTCTACATTTTCACGTATCGTTGTGTATGTGTGTTTGTTTGTTTCCTTTTATATTTTTCCATATCATTTTCTTTTATTGTATGTATATATGCTTGTGCTTTTTCTCGTTTTTTTTTTTAATTTTCAACATTGTTTTATTTGTTACCGACTATGCGCAATACGAAATGTCAAAATGACAGAGTCTGATCCGTCCTCATATAAGTATAACACAAATCAATTTTGTGCGTCCGTGTTTTATTATAATTTTAATTATTATACATAAATAAAAATTAATTTAATTATAAAAAAAAATTTAAAAAAATTTATTACCTATCCAGCTATGCTAAAATTATGTTTTAGTAAACTAAAATAGTGTTTAGTAGGATTTAGATGTGTGAGTGTGTTTGATACGATTTTTTTCGATAAGCAAACAAACAAACAAACAACGAGAAGAAAAATTTAAATCATAAATAGAAAATTTAAAGTGAAAATTTAAATTGACGAACGAAAAATAAAAAAAAAATCTAAATTATAAAAGTTTTATGTGAAAATCGTTTTCCTTCGTTTCATATTTATGTTTTGCCAGCGCGTTTTCTCTCTAGTGAATGTTTACAACAAATTTACGATTAGATTATATTGTGTCCCCCAGTTTATGGTGCATATATATGATACAGAGTTTTATAGTTGGTTGTTAAGGGTATAAAATATCTATCTTGCCATTTGGTGAATTTTGTGTGTGATACACAAGTGAATTTAATTTTTATTTTGGTTGATTTTTCAGTTTTTTTTTTATGTAATTCCACTGTGGTGCACTACTCAGTAAATCGTGTGTGTGTGTAAATATAGTTTTCCCTAAGATAATTTACAATCATAATATAAATGATTGGTTGTTAGTATATTTTTTTTGTTGTTGTGCTACTGCACTACTATAAATCATAACTTTACGAAATGGAAATGGAATATGTGGTGTTAATACAAATTGTGAAAACATAGTGTGTAAAATTTTTCATAGGGAAAAGCTCTCGTAATACAAAAAAATTAATACTATATTGTAATATAAATGAAAAATGTGTAGAAAATGTCCTTTTTACAAATAAATTTCATAATGAAAACTTTGGTTAATTTAAAGCGGAAACATAATGTTCTATATCTTGTACACTGCTGATAGTAATATAATTTTTTTTGAAGTAAAAAAAAAGTTTTAAATAAAAAGGACTTTTTTTAAAATATTACAATAAAATAAAAAATTGATTATTATATCACACAAATATATTGGAATTTTTTATTATTATTTTTTTTTTGTTGTATGTGTGATATAATAATATAATGAAAATAATATATATTGATAGAAAATTAAAAATATAAAATCGTGTGTGATATCGTAAAAAATATTGTTAGACCGTATTGGCAGGAAACCGACGTCAAGGAGGCCCCGTTAAGGTGTCGGTTGTCGGGGGCGGTAATCAAAGAGGCTCTGGAATCTGGCGCCGCGAACGGATCGAGATGACAGAGCCCGAACTAGACGATGTAGCATTTTTAACAGGTATACTAATATAATTTAAAACGAAAAAGAAAATTTATATTATTATTTAAAGGGGTTGTCCTCGACTAAAACTTAAAGCCTATAGTGTACGAAACAAATTATTTTTTATAGGTTATATATGTATTATACAATTTTTACTGTTCGTTAAACATTAATTATAATGAAGGATTAATTTGTGTGTGTGTGTGTTAATTTTTGTTTATGAGCTTTCAAAATTCATTTTCCGCTGAAAATTTGTATTTTATTTAAATTTAAATCTACTATTTAATTTATGGAGCTTCATTTTCATGGCCATAATATTTTAAGCTATTATTTATTTTTTTAACGTATTGTTATGTGCTTTGTTTTTGATAGCTACTGCTGTTTTATGGTATAAATTTTTACTATTGCTTCTAATTTTACGCCGTTTTGAAATTTAAATTAGTTGTAATTAATTGTACGGTACCATTCAGGACCTGAGATAATGGTGTTAACTGCTGTTTTATTACCAAATATTTAGTTGAAATATTGATAATGAAGGTGAAAAAGCATAAAATATTTTTTTATGTGCTGGAATAGCACCCAAAGTTTGAAATGTTTTTCAGAAACCTATATTTCTTGTAAGGAACCTATGTTAAAGCAGTGCCGTATTTTTGCTAAGCACGGTCATATTTACCCGTCCCGCCTCAATATTTCTTTAGAATTTCATAAAGCCCACGAGGATTGTTGTTGACTTTTTTTATTTGGCAAACGTTGTTTTATTGTTAATGGGCTTTGAAAATATTTTTCCGCTGAAAATTTAAATTTTATTTAAATTTGAATCTACTGTTTAATTTATGGAGCTTAATTTTCATGGCCATAATATATAAGCTATATTTTTTTAAACCGTATAATTGGTTTATTTTGATAGCTACCGCTGTTTTATGATATAATATGTTTTATTGCTTTTGATTTACTCCATTTTGTAACTGAAATGTACCATCCAGGACCCGAGATAATGGTTATAAGTCGATATTTCGACTCTTATCTATAGACTTGTTTATTCCAAACTGGATCCAAACTACTCCTTCGTTAGAGCATCAATCACTTTATTCTACCACTTTTGGTATATGCTATATGCTTTTTTGAATATAATGAACCACATTGTGTTTAAAATCATGTCATTATTGACCATCCTTCTGGTCCTGAGTTTTATAGTACTCAAGCACCACAGCTCGATTGTATTGTTGGGTCGTATAATGATGATGTTTTTTTTTTTTTTTTTTTAAGTCCTATTATTGCTGAACACCTTTTATAAATTACATTTTGTTTCTTTATAATAAGCTACCGTTAAATGCTCTTTGGTTCAAGTAAAATTGAACTCAATAAAAAATAGTTGAAGCACCTTAAACACGAACATGTGCTGAAGAGGCAGTAGGCCCATGTTTCAAATAAGGGCCAAGAAGGAGAACGCGTATCTTTGAAACTCATCGAATGATAAATTTTTGCCAGACATAGACTGTATTTAATGTAGTTTTACATGCACTGTCCCAGCACGATAATCTATATTGAAGGATTGAGTCAACCAATGCGTAGTAGACTATTTTAAGGAGATAACTGGGACAGAATGATCGCAATACATATATTTTCCTTACAACCAACAATAGTTTAGAGTTCAGTTTTCTTGTATGCCACTTACAGTTCAAGTTGTTGTGAATTATAACACCTAGATACCTAAAATTTTTGACTGATGCAATAGGAAAACCAGAAGATGAACAGATAGAGGAACATACAAAATCGTGATAATCGACATCTGAAAGCAACTCCTGGTTCTTCCTAAAATGTATGATCTTAGTTTTATCGCTCATTAGTAGATTATGTGCGTTTATAACCAGACTGCTACCAAATTCAAGTAATGATTAGTTTTTTGTGAAATTTCCTAGGAATGTGCCTCAGCATTTCTAGGAAATTTCATAAAAACTAATCATAACTTAGGCATATGTATATGAAAAACCATTCGCAAAAGTCGTAGCTATCCCATTAAAATTCAATTTAAAAATTCCATTTATGTAAACTAAAAAAAGCAAAGGTTCTAAAACGGAGTCCTGGGAAACCCCAACTTTTTTTTTTTTTAAAATACTAGTTTATTTCCATAAAAATATATAAACAATATAACACAACATAAAACATGATATAATATATATTTAAGAAATAGCTAGATAGTAGACTCATTACAAGATAGTGAGTGAAGAACCATAGGAGTAGGAATTTCAAATGCACTACTCACATAAAAATTCATTACTTTTGATTTTCCACTTAAAATCATATCATGTACGTTACACCATTTTATAACTAAACCCATGCCATATTTAATGCCGTCTTTCAACGAATCTACCATCGAATTAGAATACAATATAGCAATGTCATCAGCAAAAGCAACAATATTCCCTTGTAATTTTTGAACTAAAAATTGAATTAGAGTAAATCAAAAACAGCAGAAGCCCCAGGACAGATCCTTGTGGAACCCCTATATTTACCAACTTTTCACCGCTATAGACATTACCTATGCGGGCACTTAATGTAATGTAATACCTCTAAACCCGATGCGAGACAGTTCTGCTAATAAAATACTATGATTGACAGTATCGAATGCTTTAGAGAAGTCAATGAAAAAAGCAGCAGCCTTCATTTAAATGTTGATGTAACGGCAATAAAAATGAAAGTAGGGTTTGCTCAGTAGATGAATTTTTTGTAAACCCAAACTGCCTCCCGTCTAGAAAATTGATTTTATTTAAATAGTTCAATACCCTGGATTTAATAAATTTTTAAAATTTTTTTGAAAAGGTACTTAAAAGTCGTTAAAGTTCGATTCGAAATGCCATCAATACCAGCAGAGCTACTAGGCTTAAGATTAATGACAATATCAATGCATCAGTGATCCAAGGCCATAATTTAAAATTCTTACGTTTAATTTTAAACGTAGATTTAATTTTGTTTAAAGTACAAATAAATTTCTCAATAAAACTAGAGTAAGCCATATTTGGATCAACCGCGCAAAAAACTGATTTATTTTTTTGGAATTAAACAAGCTCAAGAATAGCACAATGGTATTATGATCCGTCACATACAGATTTAAGTTTTTTACAACAAGATTGTACTGTAGACTATGTGTTGTTGAGAAGACGTGATCAAGGCATGTGCTAGAGTCCGGTCTAGTAACGCTATTCAAGATGGAATCCAAACACAAAGGACCCACACAACATCAAATAATCATCGGTCAACTGGGGAATCTTTCAGTTTTATGTTTCGATCGATCTGATTCCAGTCAATCATTTAACTCTGATATAAAAATGTCAAAATTACAAGAATGAAATCGGCATATCAATATGAAAGAAATCTGGAAATTACCAAAGTGGATAGTTAATTTCAATACGCCAGCTGATGCAAAATTTAACGAACACACACTATGGATAATGGGTGACCGAAAAACAAAAGCAAATAGTGAACAGCCGCTGTAATGTAAACAAAGATTAAACTTAATAAAATAATTACGGCTGAAATGATGTTCTAATGTTGTGCAGATGGTTAAACGACCGAATATGAAAAATCTTCGAGGAGTCATCTTTACGTAACATAATGACGCCGTTCTTAACTCAAAAAAATCTGAATTTAAGTTCTCTCTTGATCAGCTTAGTCTCTGTGTATAACTTGGACTGCAATGCTGTTAATTTTTGCATAATAAATATACTACTGGAACTATGAATGTTAAAATTCAACTCCAACACCTCCGTAGGGAGGCGTTTTACACTTCTCATTTTATTAAGAATAGAAGTTTGCAGCTCCACTGATATTATTTTAACAATATACAGCTCAGCTGTTGTTTTAGCATTTGCAGCACTATTCACTTTGCTTACGTTAAAAAGATCATTGCTAGTAATTCGTTCATCAACTTTAGTCAATACTTTGAAAACAAGTTCATTATTATCATAATTATTCTGAGGTATGCCTGTTATAACTAATGTATCTTTAATTTGTTCCTGCTGTATTGAATTTTGTGATGCTTCTAAATGGTACACTCGTTCTCGAAGACTTTTGCACTCATCTTCAGTCTTTCTCATGTGCAATTTTAAGTGCTTAACTTCTTCTAGAGCCACCTTTAAATCGTTCTTCAACGTATCTAAAGAACTTGAGATGAACATTTGTGCATCCTCCAATCCTTTGAACCGATTCATTAATTCAAATATGCTACTTTGTACATCATCAAAAGTAGCACATGACTTACTGGAGGGTATTTGAGAGCAATATCATCAATTGACCGTCTGCCCACAGCCTTACATGCTTCACACTTCCATAAAATCGACCCGTCCTTTAGACGCTCAATCAACTCTTTAGAGATTTTCATGCAAGAAAAATGAAAGATTGATTGGCATCCTCCGCTACACTGCACACTAGGATTGGTGCGACTTCCAATCATACTTTTATCGCATTTACCACACACTGGCATTATATACATTTTTTTTTGGCGCGAAATTAAAGAAGTAACACAATGTAAATGTCAAATGTTTTTTATTATATGTACTGCACATGAACTAAATATTAGGAGCTGTTGTTATTCCATATGTCATTTTTTACGTGCATCATTGCCATTTAGGCGAAAAGTTTGGGTTGAACAAATTTTACCATTTGCTAAATCGCACAACTTCAATCATGCTTTTAATCTTCTGTTGTTAGGGTGTTTTTTCGCTAGATGGCTGTATTTGTCCCTTTTTCGTATCAGGCTTAGCAGGCAGTCAGCAATCCTGGCCTTTAGTTTATTATACTTTCTCGATGAAGAAACCTGTGTACAACTATGGTTATACCACGCCTCTGAACAGTTATAAACTTCATTCCATTGTTCATGAACAATTAAACTTTTTAATTTTTCGTAATCAACATTTTCTAGGCCGCACAATTATCCAATACCACCTCAATAAGTTACTACATCCAGTTGTATGACCATCCGGAGTTTTTTATTCGCCCAATAAACCATTAGTTTCAAATTATCACCATCACAGCATAATGTTATTAAGTCAATCTATATGCAACCAATAATACCAAAACTAGCCTTAATGTTTACTATCACAACAACAGTGGAATGCGTACTAAAGACCAAGCAATTTATTCATCACTTTTGTGTAACGATAACGATATCATCATTTTATTTTCCGTCATGCTACTTCGAGTTTCGTCGTGAATATGAGCTTGTCATTATCAATAGCAAAAGTGCAAAAATGTCATTATTGCTGTAAAAAACGATCTTGAATTTGAACAAGTCAATCTCATTAGTACCAGTGGGGAGTTTCGAGCTCGGTTGTCTCACCAATAATTTGTCTCATCATTTTGGAGTAATAATGGTGGAATCCGCTACTATAACACTATTAATTTATTATAATTCCTTGAAAAATTCAGTGTTTCATTTTTTTTTGAGCCCAGTGAACAAAAAAATAATTATACAAAGTGCATTTCTCACTCGTTAAAACCTTAATAATCGAAAAGGAGTTAATATAATTAATCGAAACGCTACAATAGTGAATTTCTAATTAATTCACGTAACATATTCATTTGCGATTATTGTCTGCATATCTGGATGGAGTTTTAATGAGTCGTCCAGTTCTTGTGCGTGTTGTTTTTACCGGAATTTTATCGCGTAAATCAAAAGAAATTTTGCGTGTGTTGGTATTCGTATTGTCCGTTTGTGTGTCTAAAGTTAGTTTGTTGTCTCGTATAGTATTATTGTCATCGTGCGTGTTCTCTACGTGGCATGGTTTTAGTATGTCGATTGATATCTTGTTGTGTTTGCCGTTGATTTCGATCGTAAATGTTTTGTCGTTTCTGTCGATTACTTGGTATGGTTCTGTGTATGGTGGCTCTAAGGATTTTCGTATCGCGTCCGTACGTAAGAAATCATGAGTTGTCTCTGTTAAATTTTTTGAAATAAAAATTTTGTTGTTTGCGTGCCTGGAGGCTTGAGTCGGTTTTATTTATCAGATTAACAGTCGTAACATATTACCGAAAATTTAATAACTCGATGCCATCATTCTACCATACCGTTAAATTTCGGATTGTAGCTCTTTGTGTATTTATGTTTAAATCCCAATAGCTTTGACAATTCTGAAAATAACATGGATTCGAATTGTCTCTCCTGATCGGTTACGATGCAAACCGGGACGCCAAATCTGGCCGTAGTAACGTCCGGAACTGGAATCGCTTCAGCCCAACGTGTGTAACGATCTATTAATGTCCCACAATATCGATTATTTCTAGAAATGGATAATGGGCCAATGATGTCTAGATGAATTTTTGAAAAGAGTTGTGATCCAACAACAAAGAAACCGAGAAGTGATAGAAGTGTATGACTTGAAATTTAGAATTTTTGGCATGGTATACATTTTTGAGCCATTATTTTTGAATCTTTTGAGATGGAGGGCCATTTTTACTTTTTTAGTTAAAAGTTTGACTGAAGCGCGAATGCCCGGATGTCATAAATTATGTAGAGATTCAAAAATAATTTTCCAAAAACTTATTGGAATAAAAGGTCTTGATGTATTGGAAATCGGCAGTAAATTGACCGATGAAATCGAAGTGTCAAAATTTCTGCACCGATGCTTTTTTTTGATTTTGTTGAAATGCGTAGATTAATGGTTTATGATCCGTGAACAATGTGAACTCATTGACCTTTCTAACAAATATTTAAGTCTTTAATGCCAAAATAAGCTGCAAGCAACTCTGTCATAAGCCCTGTATCGTTGTTGTGTTTCGTTTAGTCGTACTGAGAAGAAGCTGAGTGGTTGCCAATTACTTACTACATACTGCTGTAATATACGAAAGGGTGTTGTAATGGCAGATTTTGGAATATCGGAAGGTTCGATCGGAATCTGGTGATGAAAAGTCTTGAACGTGTGGTATCGGATATCTGCGGTCTGGTACCGTGATTCGATTCAATGCTCGGTAATCCCCGCATGGCTTCTAAATCCTATTTTTTTATTACCAGGTGTAATAGGCTGCACCAAGCACTGGAACGACATATCTTTTGTGACATCATGAGCTCAAATTTGTCCTTTGCTATCTTCAATTTGTCGGGTGCAAGTTTCCGTGTTTTTCAAGATATTGGCTGTCAATTGGTCTTCAATTGGTGTGTTACATTGTGCTTGATTTCTTTGGAGCTTAAACCACTATTGGTGATTTCCGGAAATTAAGTGAGAAAATTTGACAGAATTTGATGAAATGACACCTTTGGCATACAGAGTTTAATGGATGTATTATCCTTTGTCTCTGTATGTCTACTAGCAATCCGGTGAGTTTCAAAAAATTGGACCCAATCATTGGGGTGGACACGTCGGCTATAACGAACTCCCTACGAAGGCCGAAATCTAGTTTAAGGATTTTGGTGCCGAAAGTTTTAACGGGTGTACCGTTTGCAGCCAAATATTCTTCCCGAAAGAGGATGTTTTATTAATTTGACATCATTTTGTTGGGATCAACGAAATGTTTGCTCCTGTATCTATCAAATAAGTAAATTTAGATAGAATGTCAAAAATCAAAAGTTGACTAATTTTGCAACGATCAATAGTAGCCGTCACTTGCTGATGGAGATCTAAAAATACTTTTTTTCATTAGTTTTTGAAGATTCAAAGTATTTACACCCCGCTACCGAGTATTTCCGAGCACTGGTACCAAATCGAAAGTGGTAGTAGCACTGAGCATATTTCGGATTTATTTTAGCATGTCTCGCCTTCACCTTTTTAGATTGGTAAGGCTGCCAGTTTTTGGATTTGACTCTTGATGTTGGAATTACCGGCGGTCTTTAATATTACGACACGGATGAGCCCATCCTTTCCTGGATATAACTCTATGACTCTACCTAACCTCCATCTTGTAGGTGGTTGCAATTCATCTTGGAGTAAGATGATGTTTCCCATTTTTAGGTTTGTGGTTTCCTTTTGCCATTTGGGGCGTTGTAGCAGGCGAAGTAAATATTCTGTCCTCCACTTTTCCCAAAACTGTGACCGCATATTCTGACAACTATCCCATCGACTATTCTATCGACTATTCCGTTTGATTTGCCGTTCCGGAACATCAATGGTGATTTGTGGCAACACATGCGTCAACCTTTAACCGATATGGTGATGAAAAACGTGGCTGAATACATACCTGAACTAAAACGCATTCTCAAAATGTTTTCAGTTGTTTGGCGTAACGACAACCCGAGACGTTGAACCGCTTCTTTGGTAATCAACGAGACCTGTGACCCTTGGTCTAGTAGAGCTCTTAATTCGGTGAGCATGCCGCAAATGGTGACACTCTTCACCACGGCAGTTGATAACAGAGTTGTTCGATTACTGTCTCACGTGCTGATGGATACCCTTTTTCGGCTTGTTGTTCTATTTCGTGTATCAATTGATGGTGTCAGTTGCTACACATTGTGGATAATGGTCTCTCCTGACATACTATTTTTGAAGTATGTAGAAGGCAACTAGTACATATTCCGGCTCGGTTGATATAATCGATCCGTCTTTTTGTACTAAGATTCCGGAAGTGATGACATCGTTCAACCATATGTCCCACTTCTTTGCAATAAGAGCATGTGGATATACTCTTTTGCTCATAAACTCGGTTACCCCTACCTTAGGTACCAAGAAGCACAGCCAGCTGATGATGGTTTTGCTCGGGTTTAACTGCTCGCGTGATGGATGGACCACTGCTGTCTCTAGTGATCGCCACCTCCGCCGCAAGGGGAATTAGAGGTGGTTTTGTAGACTCAAGCAAACTTACCGCTGGGGGGAATGCTTAAGAACTCTTAGTTTGAGTGGTAAAAAATATTATACGTTTTGCTATTCTCCATAATACTTCAGTCAGTATGAAGACTGATTATTGAGAGAAGAGATAAATCCCCTCCAGCTATTCTTTTTTTTTCTTTTGGCACAAAAATTAAAATTTCTGTTCCAATCGTTGAAATTCTCTAAATGATGATGATGTTTCTACACGCCTGAAAATTTATCATAACTCGGTTATTTGATTACTCCTTGTACATTCATCTTCGCTACCCGATACAAATTCACATCGCAAAACATACAATTGATTCGACGGGGACATAATTGCTTCGACGGAAGCAACGTTCGGTACGTTGTCTTCCTGGTTCAAAATGGTCTCAACGGCCTCAAGTGAATTCCGCGCACCTAGTTCCATGCCTGCTGGTAAACAATGATTGTATTTATGTGTTGGACACTGGAATTCATTAAACTAAATTAACCTTCATTGGTAATTCAAATATAGAAATTTGCAATCAGGCGCTATATTTTGTATCACTCCTCGTTTTTTCCTCTATAAAAACCCGTATTTTGAAAATATGTCATATTTTTGCTAAACACTTAATTAATACTTAGTTAATTTTACGGCCATCTTTACTTGTTCCGTCATGATATTCCTTCAAAATTTCAGCATTGATCTGCAACTAGGCCCGTTTCACATTTCAGCTAAGCTAAGCGATGCAAATATTTCAGGATTGCTTAGTATAATTCGCTTAGTCCATTAAGTTGCACATTTCAACTATAACATCGCTCACATATACATGGATGCGCGAATGACGCACATTCAATATTAAAAACAAAAATAGATTGTGTTTTAATATAGGAGGCTTTGGCTTTGATATAAAAAATGGCAATGTGCGTGTAAGCGATCAATTCCAATACATAATAAAGAATCTATTAGTGATAACATATTTCACATCGCCTAGCTAAAATGTATAACGGGCTTTATTGCCAATGGGAGACTTTCTATTTTGACATGGTTGCCTTTTTATAGTTCAACAAATAATTAGTTTCGATTAGTAACTCGCTGTCACTTCCTGTACAATATTTGAACAATTTTGTAACTCCCGGAAGTGTTGATAATTTGTTAAATTACTCAGTTTGTTACCTCAACGTGAATATCATTAAAACCCAAATCTAATTAAGATTATTTCAGAAACATAAACAATTCACATATATGTAAAAAAAAAAAAAAAATTACACACATTCCATTATATTTGTGTCATGGCAACATTTCGTCTATACGTTATTTTTTTCGCACCCGATATATCCCTTTGAGAATCAAAATTAAATTATATAATAAACTGTGACATGCACGATATCGTCCATTCGATGCGATGCCATTGTTTGTGTTTCTTTACAGTTTTTATTGTTGTTGTTTTATTTAGTCTTTTTTATGGTTGTTCATATTTGTTTTATATTCTAGGGCAAGGCCAACAATTATTTAGTCATAAATTTAAGTCACTTTAATTAATTTATGTAAAGCAAATCGTTTAAAATTATTAGTACAAAAAATAATTGAATGACTTGGCTAAATTTTGAAAGTATCTGCTATTGATTCAGAGATGGCGCGCATAAAGTTTAATATAATGGAGGCAAAGGGCCACTATATTATGTAAATGTTCGAATTTACTATTATATCTGGCATAACATCCGAACTGCTGTCTAGTGTGACGAGTTTGATTTTTTCCAGGATATGCATGTATTACTCCAATATTCAATATCGACATTTCAAAGCAAGAGGAAATACTGGAAATAAGTTTTCTTGTCGCTTTTACACCAGGACGCGCAATTTGATGAAAGATATTGAAAACATTGCGTCTTCGTTATTCTGACTCATATGGACAAGACGAGGAGCCAGACGTTTCACACTATAATTTATATTTGCAATTTTTCCATGGAATGTGTTCCCAAGTAAGTATTTTGAGACAGCTAGTCGGGTTGTTGATCAAAAAATAATAATTCTTTGAGTGAGGCGAATTTTATAACTGGAGAAATGTTCCTTAAAAACTTCTTGTAGGATTTGTATGAATTCTTCGGATATTTTCATTTCAATGATATTTGGGTTTAATTGTTCCTGTATTACTGTACTTAGCACTTCCTTGTTTAGCTCTGGTAGGCTAATATAGTGCCTATGACATGATGGATGAGGTTTCCCGTGAGCATTGATTTCTTTGCCTATTCTAAGTATGATTTGGTTTCTAAACATATTTATTGGGGCTTCGCAGTATTGTATTAGGCTTGCGGAATCTGAAGGATATGAATTGTTTCCTCTGTGGAAAACGTGTTTGCCTCTAGCTCCAATCTTGAAAGATCATCAGCAACTTTATTTGTGCAGCCAGGCTTGTAAACAATTTCGTAATTATATTCCTCCAAGCGCGCTTTTCAATTTAGCCTTCCAGCTTTTCAATTTAGCATTATGATTTCTGTTACTAAAAGTATAGGGTTGGTGTCCTTGCCGATGTCTTTTTGCGATAGTACGGCTCCTATTGCTAAGTCCGAGGGATTGAATGGTTTATCGAAGTTAGGAAATATTAATATGTTCGATGATGTTAGAATTTTTTAATATGATGAAATGATTGAATTTGCTTTTGATCCAACCTGATTTTTATTTTTTTCGATTGCCTCGCGGATTTCGTTATCTTGCGCAAAATCCTTAATGAAACGCCTATAGTATGATGCCAATCCGAGAAATTATTTCAGTTCCTTCAGTTTTCCAGGATTTTTTAGATTTTGAATAGCAGCTACTTTCTTTGGATCGGCCCTTATTCCCTGGTTGATAATGATATAGCCCAGGAATTCTATTTCTCTTTTTAAGAATTCCGTTTTATCCAAGTTCGTAGATTGGCTTTTTCAAGTTTAGCGAATATTTTATAGGAGTTTACTAAATGTTTTGCTTCGGTTTCTCTCTGAAAACAATTACGTCATCAATGTAGACATAGCAGGTTTTATCAATAAATTCCTTTAACACGCCATCTATCATTCTCTGGATAATAGCCGGAGCATTTTTAACACCAAAGGGAAGTCTCAAAAATTCATACAAAATTATACTTAGAATTTCTAAGATTCGCGATCGTGTTAAAGATGTCCAGAATCGGGTAAGTATTTGAGGTGGTGACGGCATTTAGTCGCTTGAAATCAATGATCATCCCGTATTTTTGTGTACCGGTGGCATCCCGTTTTTTGTTCACTATTCAGATCGGTAATTATATGGGCTCTTTGAAGGCTGTATGGTCCTATTTTTTGGAAGTTTCTCAATTTGCTCTTCTACTTCATTTCTCATATTGACTGGGTAGGGGTAGGATTTTGTGTATACTGCTGCATCCGTCGTTGTTCTGATTTCATTGGTCCAAATAGTGTTTTGTGTTTTGGTAGCGTTATTTGAATTTTCTGCTTCTATTCAAAAGAAAGGTGGCTATCTCGAACTCCTTGCTTGTTTTTCATGAAGTAGTATCTTAATCTTTGAGGCAAGAGGCAGGATGTTGTTTTTTCGATTAATGACTGAATCAAGATGTTTCAGAGTATCATCGCCAATTATGCCATCGAATGTTTTCAGTCCTGGTAAAACGAAAAAGTCTATGGCTGTGTCAATCCCAATGCTTTTAAAAAATTGTCCGTGGATTTTCTGACTGATTTCGATTTCGCCTTCTGCCAATCTAATTTTGAATTTAGCATTGGTAGGAATGGTGTTTTTAGCTAATTCAGGGCTGGCAAAATTTTTATTGGCACCCGTATCAATTAGAAACTTAAGGCCATTATTTGTTCGATATTTTATGTATTTAAATTCCACAATCTCCGTTTTTTCGTTTAATCACTGCAATATAACCATCATTACGCACTACTTCTTGAGTCTCTAAGTTGTAAATTCTGCGCTGTTTTCGCGGCTCATTATATTAAGAGTTTTCTCGTATAAAGGCTTGTTGGCCTTATTGATCTTGCTGCTGCGGACGGTTCTTGTAGTTGATTTATCTGCTCTGCAACGATCGATCGATCTTCATTGGTTCTGATGATTTAAATGTTATATGCCATATTCCTTTGTGGTAAAGCCATTAAGTTATGATATCTTAGAAAATTCGATGGATTTATGTTTGGTCGTGAAAAATTCGATTTATTGGAGCAGTTACTGAATTGTTAAATTTTTTTATGTACTGCAAAATTCCCCTGATAAAAACGTCAAGGGTTTGGTTCCGATATGTTTCGATGAGAACGTTGATTGTGTCGGTTGAGTATTCCTCCGTTTTAATTTTGTTGACAAATGTGTGCCGATGGGTCTCTCAGTGACGTGTTACTGGTATTTTTAGTTTGGAGCGTCTTGTCTTGACAGTAACGACTCGAACAATGTTGTCTTTACCAGGATGAATAATGATTACTCTTTCCAATGGCCAAGGCAGTGGCAAAGTAGCTTCCTCTTTGATATATACTAAATTTTTTATTTAAAAATTGCTTTGTTGTTGATTCTATCCTTTTTTGCTGGAACTTGTGGAGATATTCCAAAGAATTGTTCAGGAGTCAATGGCAATTCATCATTTGGGTCGATGAAAAGTATTTCTCCTAACTTTTATCAAGTGATGCTTTATGCACTTGACTCGTGCTTCCCATAATCTACCCATAGACGGACTCAAAGGAGGTTTAGATTGCTATTGCGTTAGGACTTTTGAAGTTGGTCCCGTTGTCGGAATAGATATCACTTGGTCCATTGCGCCTACTAATAAATCTTCACAAGAGATGGTAAATCTCCCATTATCTGTGGTTTTGGTTGTGATTTTACCTTGAAACACAACCTACAGTAATTAGTTATCTTCTTTGTTAGAACCTTGCCATCTACCAATACTTTTATCCTGACAGATAGTCTTGCTAAGATTTTCAATCGTATTCACATGCTGTCACTTAGTCTGAGGTAGCAATTTCTGCAAGCAATAAATGTTGGCCAAGTGGAGGGTTGTTTTGCCAGCCAACGAGGCACAATTGCAAAATTCCTCGACGAATATGATGGTACACTCGTGATTTGCAAGGTAGTAATTATTGATTTAGACAACCTGGCTAGAAAATGAGCTGCTAGAAGCTCCAGTCTTGGAATTGTTTCTCATCTGAATTTCACCGTAAGCATCAATTACACGTCAATAAATTGTAGCGGCATAATATGTGACTTTACAGGCATCGCAATACCCGTGAACTTCTTTATTATGTTTATGAAACGGAATGTAACGCGAGATTTCAATATTCTCAATTTGTTTTAGTTCACGTTGAATATGGCTTCACGCTTTGACAATTTCAGTTGGCAATTAATCTTTCCATCCTATACAGACAGCATAATATAAATACATATAGTACTACCATCATAAGAAAAAAACAGTTTACATTTTGATGTTCCAGATGTCGGGTCGATAGAATATCGTCAACATTTAGAATAAATATATGACATTTAGGCGATTATACATATAAAAATATTTTGATTATTTTAAAACGATTAATGGGCTACCATGGTAGTACTTTGTGTATTTATATTATGCAGACAGTAACCATAATTGACCCCCTTTCAGAACCTTTAATTTTAAAACTCATTGATTTTGATTTGCAATATAATAATTTCCCGTACTGATGGAATGGCGTGTGAGTAAATACAAAGAAACTGTTTTTATTGCTTCCACTATCAGTTTCCATATGTCCTTTAAAATGGTACGATAACTTTTTATCTTTAATTTATTGCCCGAATTTTTATTTGTAGTTTACGGCAATGTAACAAACAAACTATACCAGCATCTTGAAGCCTCGAAGGAATTAATAATTTATTTCAAAAGATTTTTTTTTTTACTTATGTTATTGTTTTGTGCACATGTTCCCTTTTCGCCCGTATATTTGTTGCCACATAAATTTATTCCATATCTAACCATGTGATAACAATTTTTCACAGTAAAATAAAATTTGAAACTTTAGAAATTGGAATGTTTTTTTTTTTGTTTGATTTGACAGTTTAAATTAATTCAGTTGTGTATAGTTAAATTTTTTGTTAAAGATTTTCATTTTATCATTGATCGTGTTTGTCTATTTATCTTGATATTTTGTTACATATACAAATACATTTATATTACAGTGTTTTGGTAAAAAGAAAATTAGGTAAACAGAAAATTGTTTTGATGTTCATAATCAAAGAAAACAAAAAAAAAAAAAAAAGCGACGACGAGAAACGAAGAAAAAGTTCTAAACTTTTATTTTTGTCTAGTACATGACGTAATTGTGTTACTTATTTTTTGGTACCGCGCGAGAAAATTTGATGCTAACGAGAAGGAAAAACGATAGCTGTATCATTTTAGATAAAAGCATAATGAAATCAAAAGTGCAATTTATGGTTTTGATAGCTTAATTTGTTTTTGGTTTATATTTTCAATCACGTGCTATAAAAAAGGAACTTTTCTTTAAAATTACTTTGTAAATAGTGCAGAAACTAAACGTTTATAGCTTTTAACTGTAATGGGTATGGTAATTTTTCATTTTTTCAATAATGGTATATAATTTTCCTGTTAGTAAATTTCTATATTATTGCATGCAATGTAAACCGCATTTCAAGGTAATGTATATATTTTTTTTTATATTTTAATCGATAGCTAAAATACCAACAAAGTTGAATTAAAAAATATCAGACTAACTACTAATGCCACATTTTTTGACATAATTCTTGTTTATTCATCAACAAAATATTTTCTTGAAAATAATCATTAGACCCACATCTTTTTCGCTGAAGCATATTTTTGAGATTTGCAAACAGTAATTCGAATCCCAATTTGTGTAGTTTAGCCATCGTTTTCAATGATTTGTGACACGGTGAATTGCAACTAAAGCTTTAGCATCATTTATGTATGTATGAGCACGTTTCAAATTGGCATACCATCGAGAAATAGTTGCTTTTGACAAAACAGGAACCAAATAAAACTTTTCAAGCAATTGCTGAGCTTGAACATTTTTAAATTGTCAAGTTGTCATTCAATTTTGACACGTTTCGTTTAAAAGCTACTACGTTCTAAAAATTATGAAGATTTTTAATTAAAGGCGCCATCTCTGGGTTAGTATCGGGACTTATTAAACGATCGTATAGTGTATACAAATTTTTTTCTCAACAAAATAACCTTTGGATTTAATTGTTTTTTATGTGTTGGCAGTAATTTAAAATTTATTTGTTTTACTATAAATAAAATAATTTAACAGCGATACTCGACGCCATATTTTAACGGTGTCGGGTATTATAACTAAAACCCGAATAGATTAAAATAACTCATATTTTAATCTATCAATTTTTGAGGAGTTATTTAACTACTACGAGGAGTTATTCAATGAAGTTGTTGTTGTATTTTTTCAACAAAATATGCTTGTATAAATGAATGTTTATTTGTTATTACTTCCTAATCACCGAAACTACAAAAGCTATCGGAGTCATATTTACACCAAAGCAATAACAAAAACAGTGATGTGACGACTCTGAAGTACGGCAGAGGTTATAAAGAAATAATAAGGGGTAGAGTTGTGAATCTTAACAAACTGCCAACTTTTTTGAAGGTAAGACTGCAACTAATCAAAATGAATTGGAAATTCAGTGCCTCTAGCTTACTGATAAGAAAATAATGATTCATTTTATCAAAGGTATTCGAAAAATTCGTTTGAATTACCTCAAGTTGCTGACCTTTTTTATTCTGCTGTGAAAAAAATCGCAAAAAGATGTTTGTGACAATCAACCTTCAATGAAAAAATTTCCATGATGAACATGAGCGATTAAATCTTTCAGCTGAAAAAATAATGTCTCTGTACCATGACCTCTCTTTTCAGTTTAAAAATTGTCATTAAATAGGAAATTTTGCAGCGACCTGGAAAACTTTCAGTCCGAAAACTTTCGGAAAAAGTTAAAAAGGTCAGTGAACATATTACATATTTCGGAAGGTAGACTAGCGTTAGAACTTTCGTAAAACATTTTTGATGGCAAACTAACGTTGTAATAGTTTTTTATTGTACTATGAGTCGCGAAACCGTTTTTTACTAATTAATGGAGATTAATGGGTGATCCATCTAGCGTTTGTAGTTTCAACTACCGTAGTTTAATGTTTGACATTTACGAAATGGGTTGCTTTACGCTTGAACAAAATTGAGAAATATTGAAAACATTCATTCAAAGTGGTGAGTCTTCTACCTAAACTCTAAGAAATTTTTGTGGAAAATGTAGTAGAAATTACGAAACTCATTTTCACCTCGAAGACTATATCAGCAAGCAAAATTGTTGCATTTGGGGCTCAGAAGTAACCATGGAGAAGCCAATGCATCCACAAATAATGTTTGGTACGCATTTTGGACCAACGGCATCATTGGTTCATTTTTTTAAATGAGCAAAGCCGCCCTTACGCTCAATGGAGAGCATTACCGAACCATGATAACGAGTTTTTGAACTAGACGTAATGAAAATTGGCCCCCACGCAGCTGCGATATGAATGCGTTGGACTTTTTTTGTAGGGAGTTCAAAAGATTTCGCTGACTTTTACATGTGCTATTGATCTGAGTAGTCCTGATGCTACCAAAACATTCAAATACTGTTTGTGCTCTAATATAACGCCTCCAACTTTTAGACTATAGGGTTAAAATTTTGCCGATCTTTTCTGAGCACGATGCAGGTGGATGGTATAAATATTTTACGAAAATGAAATTTTAATTAATTCTCCAGGCCAAGTCTCACAGATGATGATTATATTATAATTATTGCCAAGGGCACCAAGGTAAACTCCCGTTTAAAGTACATTTAACTTTACTGACGTGGTATTGTTCGGAATATTGCGTACGACTCTGAGGATAACGTTGCAGATTAGTGCCCTCAGTTGCCAAGGATAGTGAAATCTACGCAACCGAAAATGTGTTTTGTCAAAATGGCGGACGAAAACATCTTTGGGCTAGTTCTCCATCTATGAAACTTTCTCTTTGAGAAAAGACCAATTGTTTCCAAATGGATATTTTCTTAAGGAAAGAATGTGCCAGCCACAAGGAGATTGTGTTATGTTGTGACTTCACTTTACTTTTCGACCATCAAGTATCTTGGAGAACGCACCTGGTTTTCTTAGCGACTAATATTTATATATATAAATATATATATATATATATATATATATATATATATATATATATATATATATATATATATATATATATATATATATAAATTTTCATTTAAAACAGCTTCTTTATTTAAAATATCTTTTGCAATGCCACCTTGTATCTGTGATACATTTAAAAATTCCCCGTCTTATTGTTGATGAGGGGAAAAATTTAAACAAAAATCTACCAATTTTCCATCAAATTTTGATGACATATACGGCTTAACCAAAATTCCACCTCTAAATGGCAACAACTGCTCAACGATAGTATGACTTTCTTATGAGAGGAAAGGCAAATTTATTACGAACTTTTCTATAGAGGAACCAGTTGTTTTATCATTAAACAAATCAAACAGCATAAAAACTCGCATCGCGTACATGCCATGCCAAGTCAAAACAAAATGTTCCCTAACAGAGAGTGTTTAGTAATAGTGCGACGAAACAACGAAACTCCACTTCATATGTTGTCTTCCAAATTTCTTTACTTTAAGAATAGTGTTTTCTGGTCCTAGCTATTTTTTGCTACAATTTTAAAATAGCACTTTTTAGAAAACAAACAATAAATATAGAAGTAAATTAATGATTGAATCAAATGGGGAAATTCATTTTTAAGAAAATTCAATTCATGCTTCCATAAGTAACATTTTTTATTTTACAAGACATTTTCAAAATAATGAATAACTGATAAAACTTTGGTGCTTAGAAATAAAAAAATGCTATACTTGTAAAATGTGAAGGAATGGTTAATATATTCCATATGGCAGTGTCACTGGTGAAAATTGAAAGACTGTGAACCTTCACATTGCGTGGCGTTCGAATAAAACAGCGTGAATGAAAACGACAGTAATTTTCGAAAATGGTCATCGTAGAGAACCAAATGAGAAATTTTTTTTTTCCATATATTGGACACTTCTATAAATTGAACAGTTTCCTCAGTCCCTTAAGTGTTCAATATACAGAGGTTTCATTGTAATTTACAATTCAAGGTCAGGTGCACGATTAAATCGACTCTTTATTATCAATACTAAATGAAGCTCAAACATTCTTGCAAATAAATTTCAATGGTGATTAAGAGTAATAATTAACTGTTGATATTATAATAAGGCAAGAAACGGCAATATTATTGAATCATTGGAAACATTTTTGGGTGAAAGAAACCATTTAAAGTCAATAACTTCGTGGTTATTATTAAAATTGGCAACTGGGAAATCCATTGTTGGTGCGACTAATTTCAAAATCGAGATATTGAAACTGTGCGAAGGAATAATACTATGGAGCTTTACAAAGTCCACTTATTTATTGAAAAGTAGGCTAGATATCATATTAAAATAACATTAAAATAAAATCCACTGACAGGTGAAGCAACTAATTAAAAAGTAAGCGCTACGAAAAAGCCATAATGTTCTGATGAAATAAAGAAAAAATTGCATTCCGTTTTAGAAGATACAACTAAAATTTTAAATCGTCTAGCCACTGGAAAATATTTCTATAGACCACATTTCTATTGTTTAATAAATACAAGATACTTTGTTAAAGATATAATAGAGAAGAGTCATGTAATATAGATTGCGGATAGCTCAGAAAAACAAATACCAGTTGACGGAAATACCATCAAGCTGATAACATTATTACGATTTTATAACAGGACCCTAAGGCTTATGATATTGGTTATGGTCAGCGAGACTGGTTTATCACATTTACTTGCAATCCCAATGGGATGAAATTAAACAAAATTTATTGAAAGACTAAGTTAACGAGTCATATTGTGTGCCAAAAACGGCAAACTAATTTTATTAAGTCAGTTTGATATTATGATCGACGAAAACGAACTGTGAATGTTAATGCAACACATAAATCTGCCACGACTTATAAAATATTTAAAATGTTATTTCTGAAAAGACTCTTGCCCATAACTGAAAAGAAACAGTGAATTGCGAATCATTAATTTTGATTCAGAAGTAAGAACTACACAATACACAACATACATAACTGAGGGGTACCTATTTCAGAATACTACATCAGTACAAATATTCTAAAATAAAAACACTAATGGCTGAACAGTAAGCAGTTCATTGCGGAACAATGAAATAGTGAATTATATCACTTATAGCTTACAGAAACGATTATCAAATGCTTTGAAATCTTAAACATAACCTTTTTTATCTTGGGCCCAAGGAGAAAACCAAATTTATTTATACCGGGGAAATTTTTTTAAGCTGAAACTTTCAAATATCTCGGAAAATAAGTAGTCTACGAACAAAACGTCTAAGCTCAAAATTTAATCATTCCGCGGGGGAAATACATAAATGCTAAAATTAGTATCTCTTCTCTTCTCTAGTAGATGGGGTGGAGAGTAACTTTGAAATTAAAAAAGGAACCCTTATTTTTTATTGCAAATTCGGATTTTCCGGTTAAAAAATAGTACATAGGTTACTTAATTTTAGTGAAAACCGGTTAACCGAAAGTGGCAAAATTATTTTTATTTTAAATTTCTTTTGTTTATTTTTTTGATACATTTTTTCTCCTAACAGTTTTTTCATGAGGGTGTTCCTTTTGAAACATTTACAAAAATCGAGAAACTCTCTATGGACGCAGTCACTTCCGATTTGCCGATTTCCACCAAAATTAACGAACCGACGTACTTATTTTTAGCCAGCGAATCCGAATCGGCAATAAAAAGTATGGGTACCGTGCATATAAATCGACGTGAAAATATTGGAGACTTCAAAGTAGTGCCATCTATTATACAATCCGACAAACTATATTTTCTTTTATTTTGCCAGTCGAACTGTGTACCGGTGAGCGAAATCGTCGGCGAAAATTTTTATCTCGCTCTTAGCTAAGTAGTTAAATTTTATGTCAAATTAGTATGGAAAATGTATCTTAGTTCGAACTGCGTACCGACCTATAATTATTACAATTTTTGTGTTGGCAAAAGAAATATTAAAAAAAAAAATGTCAAGATCTTGAGCGATTTTGAAAACCTTTGATGTCAGTGGATTCTAAGGTTTAAAAATTTATTTTTTTGGTTTATCCGAAGAGAATTCCACTTGGTCGATTTTTTTTTTAATGAAACGCTGAATCTCATGTGGTCCATTGGGTTTGTTAATTTGGCTTGGTCTAATCTTTTTGTGGTTCTTCTTCTGGCAATATGGTATATAAGTGGAATCTGCGTACCGGCTTGGATGTATTCAAGTACAGAGGATTGATTTGATATGTAGTGCAGGTAGTTGGTGCTAGTATAACGAAAGAGTCCTTCACAATGTAGAATACATTTCCTCTCGAATATTCTAAGCTTTGCCATGTATGCCGGGCTCGTGTTGGAACAAATTAGGCAGCCATAAGTTAAGATCGGTCTTATTATTGATTGGTAGGCGATTCTTTTGACATTTTCATCGATGTGCTGAAAATACACGTGTTTTTTTTATGGAAAAAAAGGCTTGCCTGGCTTTTGTTATCTGGCTGTTTATGTGATTATTTAGATGACCATATAGGTCAATGTTGATTTCGAATTGATTATCCGGAATAAGGCTATGGTTGTCGGTGTATTTTTGCATAGTTTGTTGTGTATGATTATTTCATAAATATTGCTTAGGTTGGATAGTAAGTTGAGTTTTTAGTTTTCAGGATATTGTATTTGGGTTGATATTTTCCACGATTAGTTGTAAAATTAATTTAATTTAAAATAAATACAAATTAGATTTAAAAAAAAATTAAATATTACAAATCAACTGAATTAACCGTTTTAAAACCAATACGCCATGTAATTGCCAAAAATCTAATTTATATACACTTTATTTGATACAAAACTTTAAAAATTTTAACTTTAGATTTTAACAAAATTGATTCAACAATGTTTGTTGAAACATGAGTCAGGAAATTATAGAAAATTTTATTGAAATCGACAAATTGAACAAATTAATTAACATTAAGTTACTAAATATTAAAAATTGTATGTCTTCTTTTTTGATCGTTTAGTACAAGAAAATTAGACAAGTAATAGTTAATTTGCCAAATACAGTTATCTCTGTTGAAGTTTCAAATATAATGAGGTTAGGTGAAAAATTTTGTCCTTCAATCTTTAATAAATATGTTACTTTTGTTCAGATCATAGCGGATTTTGAACGGAACTTAATAAACATTGCAGACGACCTAGTTGACAAATGTTTGCTTCGTAATAATTTAGTAAATATTTTAACAAATTTCAGGAATCGTTATAGGAACAATAATCGTTTAGGCTGGAATGACAGAAATTTCGTTCGTAAATCTATCTGGTCAGTTAAAAATTCAATTGAATTTAAAGGAAAGATACAATAGATCATTTTGCCAGATGACCACATATAGTTATATCACTTGATGTAGTGTTCCTTTGCACTAATATAGACAGTAATTTAGCTTTAACTTTGTTGAGTGAGAGGTGGCCAGTAATCAAGCGAAATTCAAAAACTAAAAGAAATCACAGAATGTTTAAAATATATAAACTAATTTTTGGTTCACCCATGGGTTCCACTGTCAGTCCAGCTGTTGCTGGATTGGTGATAGAATCTGTAGAAACAAATGACTTGGCTTCTCTTGATTTTACTCCTACTTTTAATTTCCGATACGTCGATGATATTATGACCGCAGTGCCAAAAAATAAGCTTGATGTTCTTTTTCAAACATTTAAAGCTTTTAATGATCATATTAAATTTAGGCAGATAAACCTAAATTTCAACTTTTATTTACCCTTGTCATATAAAAGAAATACTGTAAGTTTACTTTCTAACCAAATTCTTCAGTTATCTAATAAGAATTATCATAGAATAAATTTCAATCTTCTAAAGTCAACTTTAATTTACAATAACTATCCTTTTCCTTTTTTTAATCCTAATTATAAAATCCTGTTTCTTCAAATATTCTACTCATTTTGATAATAACCAATTCGTGGAAGAGAGTCACCAACCAGACGTAATCGCAAAAACTGACAATTCATTCTAAATCCCTAATTCTAAATTTTATCAATACAAACAGTTTTGAACATCTTCCTCAACTAGACGATGAATATGACATCGAAAACAACATGGTTAATGACAGTGAAATGCCGACGTTATTAAACGCCGAATTTGAATCGGTCAAAAATTAAATAAAAAAAAATCAATAAAACTACATCAAAATATAATTTTATCATCAACGAAGATCACCAACACACAAGAAAACATCAAAAGGTCAACGATTCAGCAAGACCAAAATTGACAAAAAAAATTTAAGCCAACTCCAATACATATTCACAACCAATCAACAAAAAACACCATAGCGCTCGTCAAGGGATCACAAATCACAAATTTCGAAATCAAAAGGATACACAATGATAATCAGTCAGTATTCTTGAGGTATACCTCAAAAATATAGACGATTACCACAAAACCAAAAACATTTTTAACGAAGCCAGTAACAAATACTTCTCGTACACACCCAAAGAAGAGAAACTAAAAACACTGGTTCAAAAAGATTTTCGGACAGCGAAAATATCCCAGAACTCAAAACCGAATTAGAAACCATCGGCGATATCAAAATAACAAACATCACCCAAATCAAATCAAAACGTGCAGACCATATAAATCAGAAACCGCCCATCTATATTATCCAATTTAACCCAGACACAGAATTAAATAAAATTTATAACATAAAAGCAGTTAATTATCAAAGAATTTCATGGGAACAGCTAGCAAAAACTCGCGATATGATCCAGTGCAAAAATTGCCAAAGATTCTACCACAGAGCGACAAACGGCAATTTGGATTATAGATGCGTTAAATGTGAAAACAACCACAAACCAGGTGAATGTCCCATTAATTCAACAAGAACAAACGCAGAAATATACTGCATTAATTGCAAAAAAGTCGGACATCCTGCATCATACAGAGGTTGCCAAGTATACCAACAAGTAAAAGTAGAAATCATGGCTAAAACTATTCAGCAACAAAGTGAGCAAATATCACAATTGCTACAAATAATAAACAAATTATAAACAATTTAAAAGTCAAGATCGTCGAAATTCAATATGTGGTGGTGGTACCGCCATACTAATCCAACACAAAATCAAATATAAACATATCAAAATCAACAAATTTCAAAATTTTCAAGACATCCAAAATATTACCATCTTGAAAAAAATATCGTGTTAAATTTTAAAGATATTAAAAACGACAAAATTAATATTAGAAAATATCAACATGACTCAACCAAAAATTAGACGTAAAAACAACATGGAGTGCTACACAAACAATATAATTGAAAAATTATACAAACATAAAAGCTTTTTGTTAACAAAAATCAAAAAATTTAAAAGACGGTCTAGCAAATTCAAACCAAATTATCACATTTCGATCGGAAATCAAGAGGACAAACGACCTTATAAAACAAAATATTAAATTACAAGTAAATAAATTTTGGCAAAATAAATTTGAAACCATAAAACTAGGCGCAAAAATGTTCTCTTCAATTAACCAAATCAGAAAATCAAAAACTAATAAAAATCTAGAACATTTGGAAATTGATAAAAATGAAGCTATCACCAATCTAAATATTGCTTGGAATCACCTCCAATGCTCAAATAATATCATTTCAAGCCACAACACACAAGAAAATTTGAAAATTATTGGACACTTTATTAAACATCAAACCACAGCAAAAAATTCGGTAAAAACTCATCATGAAACAAAAGTTGAACGACTCGCTAATCAAATCAATCAAACTCATCAATTTCGATCATCTACATCGAGCAAATTTCATAACAATATCTGAATTAAGATATATATATATTAGAAAGCTGTAACACAAAAAAATCTTATGGTATCGACAAAAATCCTAATATTGTGTTAAAATATCTACCAAACAAAATTATTGAAGACTTATGCACAATCTTTAACAACCTTTTAAACAATAGATTTTTTCCGGCGTGTTGGAAAACTGCCAGGTTTTTTCCAATCCTAAAAAAAAATAAAGATCAGAAAAAACCGCAAAATTACAGACCAATCAGTCTGGTATCAAACTTAAGCAAAATTTACGAATTAATAATCTACAACAAAATCGAAGATCAAAATCGAAGAACTAAAAAAAAACTTATTCATCCGCTCCGTTTGGAAATGACGAATAGCTCATTCGATACAATAAAAATAAGGCTAACATTTCTATAAAGTGGCATCTTAGAACAAACTCTAGGATTTGTGGTATTAACCGAAGAATAAACTACTCAAACAAATAGAATCGATGAACTTATGACATACGAACTAAAAAAACTTATTCATCCTCTCCGTTTGTAAATGACTTATAGCTCATTTGATACAATAAAAATAAGGCTAACATTTCTATATAATGGCATCTTAGAACAAACTCTAGGATTTGTGGTATTAACCGAAGAATAAAGTACTCAAACAAATCCAGTATTTATTTGATAAACCGATTTTAAAATCATGATGAACCAGATTTTTTAATGTGCACAAATAATTTTGTATAAAATTAAATCAATTGTCTTTTCTCCTAAAATTAAAATTTAAAATTTTTTTTTATTGAATTATAAAGCAAAAATATTTAAACTAACTAAATAAAAATTATTACTTTCAAAAAGATTTTTATTTATATCTATTTTAAAATAATTTGTACGACGTTACCTTCAAAATTAAGCTTGCACAAATAATTTTGAATAGGATTGTAATATTTATCTTAAATGTTATAAATCCAATTTGAAAAAAAAAAAAAAAAAAATGTTTTCATTCTGTCTCATTCTAATATCGTATAGCTTTCTGTTTAAAAATTTGATTTTACAGTGTAACTACTAACACACATATGATGTTTGAAAAATCTTATTGGATTTGTATACGTACATGGTATTTTATTGGGACAAACTTCACACCCGTCAAAATGTATTATAATGTAAAAAGTCTGAGAATCCTAAAGGATCAGCGACCAATTTTTAAACCAAAATTGTTCTTGATATTTTTTGTAATATTCTTTATTATTGTAAATACTTTATAGTAAAGAATTTACTTATTAAATTTATTTATTTTTGGTAATACCCCATCTTTTGACGGGAATTTTAATTTTTTTTTTTACTTGTAATTTTTCATTTTATTGTTTTACCTGTTTTATTTTCTATCATTACAATTTCAATGGCCTTTAACTGCTTTTTCAGGATTTACGTTTTGACTAAATTTTAATGGAATAATTATATATATATATATATATATATATATATATATATATATATATATATATATATATTTGTGATTACTTGTAATCACAAAAAAATTCAGACGTGGTTACCACCGCAATAGCCTTTTCTTTTTTATTCTGTAAAGATAGCTTTTCTTGGTATATACTTTGTTAATATTTTAAAATATATTAAGATTGACTTGCTTATTACTGAATTTAAAGTTTGTTTAACAGATTTCGAATCTAAATATTACATATTTTTGCATGATCAATTAAAGTTGGTACTTTTGACTTTTAATTAATATGTAATGAATTTTAAGAAATTTTTGTTGCTTTACATTTTTTTAAATTTATTGTTAAAGTGGCGAATGGTAATAAAAAAAGGTTTGGTTACCCATAATGACAACCCTAAATAAATTCTAATAATATACGTTAAATAAATTCTAAATAGTTATTAACCATTCAATTATTAAACGAATTTTATTTTCTTTTAATATAATTTAGGAACAGGTGATAGTACGAGTGGCCGACCCCCAAGAGATGGCGTTGCTGTGTGCTCACAAAAACGAGCACTATGCGTTACCGCTATTGTTCTTGGTACCCTGCTGGGGACAGCTTTAGTGATAGCATATGCAGGTCCTCAAAATGGTGAGTTGATATTTTTTAAATTAGGTTACGGGAAAAAATGTGTAAATTTTACAAACTTTTTTTACATTATCTACCGTCATTTAAGAAAGGGTAATACAATTAGTGTAATATAATATATAAAAGATAAACTTGTCAAACTATACAAGTGAGTATATTCCCTTTAGTTTTTCTTTTTTTTTTGTAAACTCATTTATTTATTCGTTATCTTCAATTTCCTTATGTTTTAATATTTTAAATTTGTATGGGTGTGTTGAGCGTGTTTTATATTAATTTATTGTGCATTTTCCAAAAAAAAAAAAACATCAGCACACTTTTCATCAATTTAACCCTCAATATATACCAGCGTATTTGTATTTCTTATGTATATATGCGGGAAAATTGGGTAACACACAACCATTTTCATTTTGCACAATGATGATGCTGTTCTCGTGTGTCTATTTGTTTTTTTTCTTGTTAATCCCCTCATAATACGTATTATCGAGCCGAGTGAGAATATATGTGTACAGACACAGAGATACACTTACATACATATACGAATGATGTTTAATTTGTTTCAAGAATTTATCATAAATTTTTCGTATTTTCCTTTTCTATTTTATGTTTATCCAATTTTACTTTTTCTTATCGTTAATAACAAAACAAAAATCGAAATGAATGAAATGTCCACATGAATGATAATATTTACTTTGATAAAAGGAAAATAATCATAATATATAAAGGAATATTCCTTTACAGTTCCTTTTTATCGTAAAATATGTAGCTAAATTTTGTTGTTTTTGTATATGTATAAAGTTATTTAAGTGTGTGTGTGTATCGGTTTAACTATATATACACAAGGATGAAATAGGATATACCATTATATTTTGAAATATATTGATTTTAATGCACAGAATAACATTACTCTTAAAGTTAAATTGTGTGCAAGAATAAGGATTTATCCTAAATGTATATAATTTGATGATAAAAGCTTCATCAAAAATTTAAACTTTCGTTTCATTGAAAAAGGGAAACCGTGTATTCTATTCATGGAGTATAATATATAATATGGAGTATGTACTGTACAAATGCAACAGGCTATTACCACAGATTACGCTATTGTACAATATATCAAATATTTATTAGATAATTCACTGTTGCTTTTTATATATGTATATACGTTCGAAATAATTTCGTTAATTTGATTAATGACGTTTGTCACTTTTCAACTCATTTACTGTAATCGTGCAACATCCTTAATACTTTACGGCTTTTCACTCATGTGAAAGATGATTAGGCTCATGAGTCCGTCATAAATTAAGTTATGAAAATCACTTTCGGCTCTATTTTTCATTCAGATTTGCACTATGTAGTTCTCGGTCTCTTATAGAAGCAATTTTCTAAAGGTGGTAATTAAATATATATATATATATATATATATATATATATATATATATATATATATATATATATATATATATATAAAAGTATGACGATGCTTAAAAGAGTTAAAACTAAGTGAAGAAATACTATCTTAACAAAAAAAAAAAATAAAAGTGTTACACTTTTTGCATTTAATCATTAACTAAACTTTTTTTTTTGGGTTCAGACCCTGCAATCTTTTCTGGAGCCAAGGCTCTCCCAACTCTTTCGCGGTTAATTTTTAAATGTCCTTACGCCGTCACCAGCCAAAACGAGCACGCACTATTACAGGTTCGATTTTAGATCTATCTGCAAATATCATTATTTCAGTCAGCCTGTACTGACATGGACGATGGTTTGGCCCATGGATTCTCCACTCCAAACAGGGGGTCATAGTTGTGTTCATCGTCATCACCGATCGTAACCAGATGATGAAAAACCCCTTTTGCAACCCTCCCCCGTTGGGATTCGAACCCGGTACCTCCCGTCTCAAACACCGCAGTTGTAACCCAATTTTGATGTGTCCAATTGTGATGTGACTCAATAGGTCTAAAGGTGGGCATTTAAAAAAAAACTATACATGATAATACATAAAAGTGTCAAAAGTGCTTAAAAGTGTCAAAAGTGTCAAAAGTGCTTAAAAGTGCTGAATCTAATTGTACAAATTCTATCCAAACTAAAAATAAATTTAAAGTGTGAAACTTTTCTACACCTTTCTTCTACAAACTTTTTTAAAATATTGATAAAATCTACAATGACAAAATGTAAGTATAGAGATAGAATTGGCGTCTTGTCAAGGACGGTGCAATCATGGCCTTTAAACACATATTTAAATAGATATTTGACATTTTGACCGAAGCACAAACTTCAACTATCGTCAATGAATTAATCATTAATAATACCAACTTCATCTACAGAGGAGCGTTTGTAAAGTGGATATCCACTGTCTTCATAAAAAAAGGGGAATTGTGCATGTCAATGGATCCGAATTAGGACCCTGAACACTTATTCGTGTAGTTTTACAAATATTTGCTTCACCAATGTTTGTTCTACAATGTATAAGTATGTCTCTTTTAGACGGTGGCTTTCCATCCTTATTTTGAAATAAAAGGTGGACCATTAAAAAAATAAACTTGTTTTTAAAAAAGCTATAAAATGAGTAAAGAAACATAGTTTTTGAAAAAGTGAAGGTTTGAGTCTCCGATATAAGAATGAAAAAATTCCGTTTATGTTATTCCCTCTGCTGGTCAAGCCATCCTGTGAGTTCAGTTTTTAAGTGATTTTCGATCGTTTCGGTGCCTATCTCGCCAATAATAGTCGCAATGATATGTTTTAAAGCTGGAATTGTCTATGCACTATCTATTTTTAACGAAACCCCATAGAACAAAGTCCAATGAAGTCAAATCGCAGCTGTGCGTAGGCCAATTGACATCTCTAAAACAAATTCTAATTCGGTTGCCAAATTTGGTGCGCAAGAGATCGGATGTCTGTCGTCTTGTATGGCATGTGGTGCCATCTTGTGGTGTTGATACCAAAGGCCTTCTTCCACAGTCATAGCATTTGATAGCATTGATTGGTTACCATTGACAGCAACGGCGTTTTCCGCAACGTTTTCGAAGGAAAATTATGCCACCAGACGAAAATCACATCAAAATTTTATACTTTTGGTGGACACATTGGCTTCTCTACAATTACGTGTGGCTGTTCCAAACCCCAAATTTGGCAGTTTTGCTTGATTACTTAGCCCCCGAGATGGAACTGCGCTTCTCTGAAAAGATCATTTTTTGGCCAATATCGACGACAATATCCAGCCATGCAGAGAACTGATATCGAATCGGATGGTCATTTGCTGAATCATCTGGACCTTCCAGGCTCGACTAACCCGAGGTCGTTGTGCAGTATTCTTCTCAGGCTGGTGAGACTAATAGCCGGATGATGTGATCGGCATCGAGTTGAGGTTGATTCATTATGTTCTACACTAGAGGCTGCAGACGGAATATTCTTGGGCATACGCACTGTTCGATCTCTGTGATCACTTCTGTTATCAAATAGCAAGCATTTCTCATGAATTTTTTTCACCAATTTCGCTACAGCGGTTTGGCTTGGCGCTCTATCACGATCCACATTTCTTTTCAAAATTCGCATGGTTTCGGCTACACAACAATTACTTTGAAACGAAAAGATGGCCTACCTTTTACAACGGGAAATTTATTTACTAGTTGTGGGTTATAATAACGTGTTTAATTTCCTGTAATTACAAAGCCTGACCTGTATTACCTCAGGGTAATAACTGGTATTTTTAGATATCTCCATTTGCTGGACACTTGCCAACTGGGGGTCTACTATGTACAATTGGACAAATTTGCTCGGTTCTTCTTTATCTTGGTGCAAAATTCTTGTTCTTTGATAAACCTGCCCTTGAAGAAAAACGGTCTATATCTTGGAGTCTATATCAATGACGCAAAAGCCAATAAACTATTAAAGGAATATGTTCCATGATCTTACTTGAGTGTTAATAGTTAGCCATTAGCAGGCTTTTGATAAGATCCAAAGTTTTTAATGAGAGTAGCTTAACCCGTCCTTTTTAGCAACAAACTGTAACTAAGCGCACTGATTCATTAACTAAATTTGACAGCCAATATAGTATATAGTTTTATGCGCAGTTATCACTAATGAATTATTTATTTTTAATGGTAGAAGTAGGCATCGTTTTTTGGTTAATAGTTTTGCAATATTCCCAAACGATTTATGTCGAGTTTGGTTTATTAATATTTATGCTACTGATTTTGATCAGAAGTAAGCACATCAAGGACTTTAGTAATATTAGTCGCTTGTCAGTCTACAAACCGATAGTACCCACTAGTGAACCGCTAGCAGTTCGGTCGAAAAGATTGCAGAAATACATGGGTTCGTTACCATGGCCACACTCACAGCTGCTTGTATCGCTTAGATGGAAATGGAGTACTAAGCGCAAGCCTTTTTTCCATCCTTTCTTTGACGTTTGGAAGAAAACTATAAGTTGCTCTTCCATCGAGCGTAATGTTCCATTTCTTTTCCCAAGTAGCAATAGATTCTTTCCTCATCTGCCTCTTGAGCAAACCAATAAGGTTTTCTTGTATTTGTTCTTCTAGTAATACCACATTTCCGTAGTTCACACTTTTGCGTTTTCTAAGTTTAAACCTAGCAACTTTTTCTTGCAATAGATTTTTTTTGTCAATTGGTATTACGCCAGCCAACACACGAACTGCATCTATTGATACAGTTCTGTATGTTTTTGTAATACCAAAAAGTATTCCCCTTTGTGAACTTATTAAAGTTCTACGGTAGTGACAGTTCATTCTGTCAGCCCACCAAGCACAACCATATGTAAGTAATGCAACCTCTAGACCTTTGTATATAGTCTTGAGAGTCCTTTGTTTAATACCCCAAGTTTCTTTGGCTACTCTTTTCAAAGTAAAAAATATTTTTTTATTACTTTCTGCAATCTTTTTTACATGTGACGTGGCACCTAAGTCTTTCATCGAAATCAACTCTAAGCCATTTGACGGTTTTGTCCATCTTAATTCTCACTTCATTCACAGACACCAAAAATGGTCTTCTAATATTTAGCGTTCTTTTAAGCTGGATCATAACTGTTTTAGCTGATGAAAGCTCCATTATATAGCGGAAAGACCAATCAGGCATTTTGGACGTTGTCATTCATACTACTGTTGAAAATGATGTTCCAGAGGTGTGGTCCTAAAGTAGACCTTTGAGGTCCAATCCTTTGGTCACACATTTGCTCCGATTTTTCATTCGATGTTGATCATTTTCACCTTAGCATCCTCTGTGGACCGATTTTCTCTAAATTCGAAATGTTTGTCACTATATTTTCCACTTTTTTAGAACACGCGCATCAACCTACCAGTTAAGTTTCCCCAGTAACTTACCCAAGATTGCTAGTAGCATGATTGGTGGATAGGATTTTGGGTCGGAGGGATCTTGATCACCTCCCTTCATAATGATAATGACTTTTTCATTTTTCCATGACTTCGGAAAACCTCTTTTTAGACAGTCGTTCATGAATTTTGTGATACCAAGTCCTATTATAGGCCATGCTTTTTGTATCACTTCCACCTCAATATTATCCAGTTCGGGTGCTTTGCCCAACTTTATTGACATATATTCGCTCTGACTTTTTTACGCGCTTCTTTGTCGTTTGTTTCTGTGTCATCAAAACTTCAGTTTTAAGCCGTCCCGTGTTGAACTTATACATGAAGGCCCATGGTTCTACATTACCATGCTGTGTAATGCACTTCTCCAGACTAGTCTGGATTGTTCTATACTCATCTTCGGAGTACTGATTATAGTATGCCACATAGCTGCATTTCTTTTGCAGTCTTGCTGTTGGGTTCTTCTCTTTTTGATATATTGTACGCATTCTTGTTACAGTTGCTCTTTTCGTGGTTAACTCTTTATTCCTCCACGGTAATTTTCCTTTGTGAGCACGTGGTATACTTTTTTTCCAGTTTTCTTTTACTACCCAATCGGTTACTTGTTTCAACAACCCACCACTCACAAGTGTAAGATCAATGTTTAATTTGACATTGTGGTATTAGGTACTTGGCTGGCTCTCTTTATTTAAAAGAGACCTCTTCTTGCAAGAAACTCTTCCACGAGGATTCCTTGATCGTTGGTGTCCTTGTTATGAAAAAAATTTTGACTTAGCATTGAAGTCGCCAGTTATGATAATTGGAAGGTTTTTGGGACCCTCTATGGTTTTATCAAGCCTATTGGTGTAGTTCACTGGTTCATCAGAATATTGAAAAGATACCTCAACACACACACAATGTGAGTTGCAGAACTGTGAGATTTTAAGTACCTCTAGGTCCTGGTTAAAGACGCCTATTGCAGCCTTGGTATGGTCACCATCAACAGTGACAACTCTTGTTGAAGTAGCTAGGCCAACTAAGGTCTTTGAACGAACAAAAGTGCTATGAGTTTAGTATTTTCAGTTGATCTGACGATTTTTGATGATTTTTTCCAATTTGAAAAAAAAATCTTTCGATTCCTGCGAACAAATTTAATAAATGTGGTATTATCGATTGAGAAAACATCTTCCAAATTATAACAAAATTTGGTACACATTTAATTTAATTTACTACTTCAATTAGATTTTGATCAGCAAATGCCAAGTCATAGTAAGCAGCATCATCTGTTATATACGAAGACTAATTGAATTATCGATGTTTATTGGCATCGTTTTCCTTCAGTCATCCATTTTTCATCAAACATAACAAGGTTATATATCACTATATGCAAGGCGATCTATTTTTTTTAAATCTTAATAGACAATAACTAAAAAAAGCGACCATATTTGAACCAAATAAACCATCAATCTTGTTATCACAATTCTTAAAATTGATTGAAATATTCATTTACCCCTAAATGAGTATATTATGTACAGTGATGAACATCTACCTATATACATTATTCATAAGCATATTATATAACATATCTTTATATACTCGGGGAAAAATATGCTAGACTATATACTGTATATATATATATATATATATATATATATATATATATATATATATATATATATATATATATATATATATATATATATACATATATATATATATATATATATATATATATATATATATATATATATATATATAAATATATATATATATACACATATTTATATATATATATATATATATATATATATATATATATATATATATATATATATATATATATATATATATATAATATATTGATAGATAGATAGAAATCAATTATTTATACGAAGGAAAATGACATAAAAATCAAATGGATGAACATTAATGTTAATGTGAAAATAATGATTTTTCACGTTTTGATTTTCACATTTTTTGTTTGTTTGCGGAAAACCGTATTCTATTTCATTTTGATAATGGCCAAAAATAATCGTACCTTTCATTCATTAGATGTATCAAATTTGTGAAGTGCTCGTGTTTGGAATTCATGAATTTATATATATATATATATATATATATATATATATATATATATATATATATATATATATATATATATTGTCGTATCTTACATATTTCTAACTGCAGATAACGACTCATTTGCAATGGTTGGTTAGTTCAGCATGGTATTAGTTAAGATGAAATGATCGCCTGTTTGTTGTTGTATTGGTTGTTCAATATGCTCCATGCTTTTGCATAATTATCGGCTGTTGAATCTAGATGACAAATTAGATATGCCCGCTGCTCCAATTAATTGAGTTTTTAGGTAACTTATTTTGTGAGTATTGGATAGCCGCTGATTTTCTTCAATCAGTTTGTGAAGATTTAAGAGAAATTTTACCTTTCCATGTAGTTTCTCGAGAATGCAGGTATTTCGTTGTCAATTTCCCTATATAGGTCACGAATTTTGGCGTCTTGTCGTTTAAGCATTTGCCTCAATGAGCTGTTGGTATCTGGCCAGGTTCCCTTTGATGGTGCATTTGAAACTTTGGTTGGTTGATGGTTATTGGTTTTAATTGATGGAAGGATGGCTTAACCTCTGACATCAATGTTCCAACTAGAATTTTTGTCGCCTCTAGTATTTTTCATTGACCATGTATTCTTCAGGACTAGTTCCAATGCTATACTATTTCGTCATATGTTAATGATTTAAAAATTACTGATCACTATGCTTTTTTTGTTTCTCTGGCATTAATTCCGAAGTATATTAAAAAGCCTCAACATACAGTTCGAATTAATTTTCATTTACTTAACAACTTGCTACTAAATGAATCGTGGAACTTAATTTTAAATATATCTAATATATCAGACGCTTTCTTTATAACTATATTAACCGGTTCAGATTTGACATATCGGTTATTTTGGCTCTGGCAACACTAATGTCATTCTTTTTTTCACAGAAACTCAGTATATTATTTTTAGTTGACGAAATGAGTCGCTTAACGCTTTAATAAAAGTGGTATTTAAAATTTACTTCCATAACAAAAATAATTGGTTCAAAATGATTTTGCTCAAAAAATCATCTTTGCGAACGTGGCGTATTTTCATCTCGGTGGGTTCGTAAACAAACAAAATTGTCGAATTTGGAGATCGAAAAATCCACAACGATATGTGGAGAAGCCAATGCATCCGTTGCGTGTTACTGTTTGGTGCGGCTTGTGGCGTGGCGGCATTGTAAGACTGTATTTCTTCGCAGATGAGGCCGGTGCGACCTTTACGGCTAACGGAATCAACTACCACCACATGTTAACATCTTGTTTCTGGCCATATCTTGAATATATTGGTTTGGACGACCTTTGGTTGTAGCAAGATGGTGCGCCATGCCACACATCGTGTGTTACAACAGTGAAACTGCATCAAAAATCGATGGCCGCATTATCAGTCGAAATGGTGACGTGAATTGGCCGACAAGGACCTGTGATTTGACGCCTTTGGATTTTTATTTGTAAGGTGCCGTGAAGGACAAGTGTCAAATTTCTTCTTTCTTCGATAATCTCAAAAAAACCGTCTCCGTAAAAATGTTTAAAAGGCAACCAAAATAACCTTAGGTACAAATCACGCTATTCCAGATTTGCTAATAAACTAAAAATACTAAATAAAGAAGTCAAAATGAAGTACAATTTAGCGAAATTTCAACCTGCTTATGGTAATGGAAAACATGGTCTTTGGTAACATAGACATTGCTATCAATTCTAATTCGTATTTCAGTAACATGGTAGTGAAAATGCGACAAAATTTTACGTCTCCTCAAGCTAATACCGAACATCTATAGTTATTGATCAATATATTTAAAATAGTTAAATTTTTCAACCCATCTCTTCTATAGAGGTGTTTAATATTACCAATTCTCTGGAAGATAAGTGGTCTAAAATTACTATTGTGATCCCACTCTCTAAAAATGGTAATCGTTTAAGCACTGAAAATTATCGCCCAATTTCACTTCTTCCAGTCATTTCAAAAAATTTTGAATAAGCTATTAAAACGATTCCGTAAAACTGGTGGCAGGTTTACCACAGGGATCTGTGCTGAGCCCAATCATTTTCTTATTATATTTAAACTCAGTTTTTAAACTAAAAGGAAAATGTGTGGCATTTGCGGATGATATATCATTTGCGTATACGACTGTCCTAATTACTGGGTAACCGTTGATATCGTTAATCATGACCTCGATATTCTAAGTAAATAGTTGATTGCATATAAGTTGCAAATTAGTCCAAAGACGAAAGTTGTTTTATTTAACCTAAGCACAAATCGGCTATTTGCAAATTATATTATTTTCCACTGCTTTGAATGCTAACGTAATAACACTTGTGCATCGTATTTCATGATTGTTGAATCGGTTAAGGACATAAAATATCTTGGCTTAAATGTGGATTGTCGCTTGGATTGGAAGTGCCATATTGCAAACCTAAAAAATGTACAACTCTGGTCGATCAGGAAAGTGCTGGATCACTGTCCACCTCAAATACTAAAAATGGTTTATCATGCACTGATTGAGTCAAGATTGTGATATGGTATTTGTTGTTGGGGTGGTACGTATTTTGTAACAATAAATCCTTTAATAATTGCTCAAAAGCATGTCCTGCGTGTTATGTACTTCAAAAAAAAAAAAATAAAATATGGTCTGAAAATATGGCATTGAGACCCCGTGTTTCTTTTTGTCGTAACGATTAATGATCATCTCCCAAGCTTCGTCGTAATTTGGTTCGGTAATGGCAATATGGCGAACTAAAGCAGCTGCTTCACCTCTTAGCAAACCTTCCAGGTATTGCAATTTATGTACTTTAGACATCTTGAGACTACTGTTTATCGATGCTTCAAATAAATCGCGAAACGACGCGAATTCAGAGTAGATCCCAGAAAAAAATGGAATGTTTATACGGGGTAAACGAACATCACTATATCACCTCTTCTATTCAAACTGCTTACCTCGTTCAAAAACGATCGCTGATTCGCCATTAGGTCATGCAATCTAACGTCCAGATCACCTGTAGGCTTTTCTTTGCTCAGTTCCAGTTTCACTTGCATCAATTTGCCCTTGGTGGCGAAATATTTTGTCTCGATTTAACCTTGCAGTGGGATGTTTTCAGCTGCATCGCTATAAATATCGCTGGATGATTTATAATCTTCCCATTCTTCACTTAGGAGCTTTATATTCTCTTGGAAGCGTTCAATAGGTTCTTTTGTTAGATTATACAAAGCATAAGCCCCTTTTTGCTTAATTCGGTTTACTTTTCGTTGTAGCGCACGCGTATCAGCCATTACTAATTATTTCTTTATTACACTTAAACTTAATTGTTTATATATAATAAACAGTATGTAGTTATAAAATTCACTAAATTTATTTATTTTTAACTGTCTCAAAGTTATAGCATTTTAAACACTCTATTATTATATTTTTTTTACAAATCACTTTTATTTTTGGATTATAAACTTTGCCGAAACTATCCGGTTCGAAGAACCATGAATTTTTCTTAACTTAATTAAAAATAAAATAATGATTTTATTTTTTATTCGCTTTATTTTAAATATGTAAAAAAAATTTAATAAATTTAACAAAATGTAATTTTATTTATTCGCTTGGTTGATTTGTTGTAGTTGGCTCGAAAGTCGCAGGAAAATAAAGAAATTTTTTAACATTTTGCAAAGTCATTTTGTTTGAATTGGGGTTGCCTGTGGCTAATAAAGTACAATCATTAGACTTAGCGCGCGCGTAAATAAAATTGAAACATTTAAACTTTTCTTAGTCGCGCGCCATCTATCATCTGTCACATGAACATCTAATAAATCTCATACACATTTAATAATAGTCGCAATAGTCGCGCGCATTTTATTGTTTCTTTTTGACATCATGAACAATTGTTTATAAAGAAAGCAGTGATCTCTATTGAGTCCAAATATTGTTAACAATTGAAAAAATTCTTTCCATTGATGCGTTCGTTCCGGGTATATAAAGTGAATTTTCAACTAATTTTTTCGAATTATGATAAGGAATATTCTGCTTTTTTAAATGTACAAAAGTCTCCACCCATCTTAAATCATCAGGCAATAATACTTGCCACGTTTTTATTTTGATTTCTGTTATACTTAAACAATTTATTTTCATTAATTTATGGAAGAATCCAATTAAACCTATGGAATCCTGAAACTATACTGTCCAGAGTTCTAAATATTTGTAACTTTTAAAGTAATTTATAGTTAGTATTTGTAGACACCCGATGTCTTTAAATAAAAAATTCTTAAAATCTCTACAAACATTAAAAATTATGCAAAATACAAATCCGTGGTACACCGTGGGACAATTTTAGTTTGGTGAGACATTTTGCGGGACGATTTTCTAAGTGGGACAACTAGTGGAAATGTGGGATTGTCCCACGCAATGTGGGACGAATGGTCACTTATATATATATATATATATATATATATATACATATATATATATATATATATATATATATATATATATACATGTATATATATATATATATATATATATATATATATATATATATATTTATATATATATATTTATATATTTATATATATATTATATATAAATTTATATTTAGGTCTCCGACTTATACTAACCTGTTAGATTTCTTGGTTCATTCTGATTAAAAAAATCGTATGTGAAGGTGGGGAATAACTATACCTGTCGTCTTTTTAGTTTTTGATAAAATACAGACCGTTTACAATTTTGCCATATTTATCCTTATTTGACTGGTAATTGACAATATAGGCTTTATTCAAGGTCTTAATTATTATCTTGTATCTTGTTTTGTTTGAGAGAAATAATGCTTTAAGTAAGCCAAACAAAGTAAGCCAAACAATTTTTGAGGAAATGGTCTTAAAGACTTTCATCAAAGTAATTATAAGTCGATTGGAAAACCACTATTAATGTAAACGTATTCATACGTACGGCTCAGCTGAGTTTTGTGCCGCCATCCAAATAAGCAATCGGAACTGCGCTTTATATACATGAAAAAGTTTTTCCTAAAAATTTATCATCAAAAATTGCCGACTTAATCGGCACGAAATAAATTCGTTGATTCACTCATATAAAATATATAAATAACTTTAGTATATAGAGATTTACCTATATCGATTTACCTATCGAGGTAACAATTAAAGACTTAGAAGTGTGTGTTGCAAAAAATTTTTTCAATTTAATCTTGATTATTGGAGATTAATTAACAGCGAGGATGCGATTGATGACCGATCAGAAAATCTCTAAACGATTTTTAATAATAGGATGAATATGATTACCAAAATGATTTGCAATAAATTATTTATATATATATATATATATATATATATATATATATATATATATATATATATATATATATATATATATATATATATATATATATATATATATTTATATATATATATATATATATATATATATATATATATTTTTTTTTTTTTTTTTTTTTTTTTTGAAACAGCACTATAGGAGGCAAGAAATATACTAAATTCAAAATTTGTTGGGGCATTAAATCTATTGCTTGGAAAAAGTCCAATGTAGGCTGTCTTCAATTCAATCGTTTTTCTTTGAAGATTTCAGTGTGTGGCATAAGAGTCCAGTGTGTGGCCCGTTTAAAATCTGGGTCATTTTCTGTCAAAACATTTAAAACTTGCGCTATATTTTCCAAGTTTTCTTGTAAAACTTTTTTGGTTAGTTTCTTTGTCTACTCTAAAATTACACATTCTTTACTTTCAGGCTTTTCGCAAGGTTCGTTTCCGATTTTAATCAAATTTTCATTTGAAAATCGTAAATAATCGGCAATAGAATTTTCGTGTTCTTTAAAAAAAAATTTTTTTCCAAACACCTCGCATGCAATCATTTAAAACTTCATTCCAGGAGTCTCTAATATTTTCAATCGCATTCATTATGTTGAAATATTTACAAAATTGTAAAATTATAAAATTGTTTGTATTTTTTATGTCAACTGCATATAAAAGTTGTTTGAAAGTATGCCGAAGATAATACGATTAAAATTTAATATTAACTCCCTGATCCATCGGCTGAATTAAAGAAGTCGAATTCCGAGGTAAAAATATAATTTCCACAGGTAAGATTTTTGCAAGTGCAGATACATTTATTATTGGATGCCCTGGTGAATTGTCTAAAATGTATGTTCTTATTCTGGCAATATACTGCTGGACAAAAATAATTTACAAAACAATGCTAAAATAACCCTATTTGTCCACGTTGAATACTAATTCGATCTTTTTTTGTAGTTCCTTAATATCTTTTGCACAATATAAAACAGCTAGATCATCCGCAAACATAAATAATTTTTCAAGTTAAGCTCGTTGATATCATTTATGTAAATTAGGAAAAGGGTTGGTCCTAGTAGACCTCCTTGTGGAACTAAACTTGAAACTTTTAGGCTACAGCTATGCTTTCCGTTTATTTCAACAAACTAATATCGGTTAATTATAAGTTAGCTTTTAAACCATTTGGACTATCCCACGCATTTTGATCTTTTGGAGAAACCTATTTAATATTTCAATATTAACAGTATATTTAAAGCTTCTTTTAGGTCATAAAAAACTATAGTTTTATTTTTTTTTGGCTTAACAGCAGTTAAATTTCGCTTATTATGTCAAAAAGGGCCGATTAAGTATTAGAATTTGAACGAAATTATAATCCATATTGTTGATTTGTTAATATTCTATTGTCTTCGATAAATTTTAAAAGCCTATTTCTTACAATAATTTCAAAAATATTTGATATTACCGGTAACAACGATATAGGTATGTAGTTGTTTGGACGAACTTCATTTGCAAGCAATTGATTTATGATCTTCATCGTTATTGGTGTTATTGTATCATTATTGTTTTTATGATTGATGTTTCTACTCCAGTAGATCCAGTAGATTTGTAAAACCGTATTTGGAAATACTTCTCGGATAATTGACAAATGTGATTACACTTTTACAGCAAAACTATTGAATTGTAAATTGAAAATATTTGCAACTTGTTCAGGATCGTCAGTTACATTCTCTGTACATGTTACACTAATATTTTTGAACGATTTTTTTTTATGGATATTTGACCATGTTTTTTGGGATTGCTAAGATTGATTTTAAACTGCTCTGCATTGTAATTAATCCATTTTGTTTTTTCATTTCTCTGAGTTTAATTGTGTTACGTGATCGAGAGGTCGTTGATTGCACAGATTTTTTAATTTTTTCGGCATTTTTTTTTCTAATCGTGAATCCGGGTAAATTCAATTCACCACATACATCTACTTGACGTTCTCCATTCTCTATTTTTCGAATAATTTTTAATTTTCTTGCCGTTCTGACATTATTTGTCACGAATTTATTAATTATTACAAAAATTATTAGGAAATATTTCAACCAGGAGTAGAGATCAACTGTTTTATTCTTTGGTTGTACATATACATAAAATACACAAATTAAAAATTGTTTTATGTGAATCCCCGAAATATTAACCTAAGCGGGTGAAAACGAAACAAACACAAAAATTCAATTTTCTTGTTTTTACACAATTTTTTCTTCATGTTTTAATTTTTTTTTGATCTAGAAAAAAGAGCGTTATAACGAAACAGCGTTGTAAGAGGGAGCGTTATATAAGGTATGACTATATATATATATATATATATATATATATATATATATATATATATATATATATATATATATATATATATATATATATATATATATATATATATATATATACATATACATATATATATATGTATATATATGTATATATATATATATATATATATATATTTATATATATATACACACACATATATATATATATATATATATATATATACATATATATATATATATATATATATATATATATAAATATATATATGTATATATATTTATATATATATATATATATATATTTATATATATATATATATATATATATATATATATATATATATATATATATATATATATATATATATATATATATATATATATATATATATATATATATATATATATATGTATATATATATATATATATATATATATATATATATATATATATATATATATATTTATATATATAAATAACTTAGATTCTGTGTTATTAATTTTAAAATTAAAGTTTAAAATTTATTATAAGAACTTATATTTTTTAGTTCTGGATGCAAACTATTCCAAATATTAATCGCATTCACCCATATTGAGTTTAAAGATTTGTTCTATTAAACGGCAAATTACCGTTTCTATCACAATAACAACGAAAAATGTTGTTTATTATGCAAGTATAACGGTATAACTATTTTTTTTATTCCAAAGTCCATTTCCGAGGTAACTTTTCGTTGACTTTTCAACATGTGCATGCAAAGTGAAACAAACCAAAGCCTCCTATATAACAAAGCTTCAATTTCAAAATCGAAATTAAAATAGATTGCATTTCAAATACAACTATAGTCTGTGACGCGCTAAACATGAAAAAATAAAAAAATTAAAAAAACAACAGAAATTACAAAAATAACTGTTTGTGTATGATTGAAATATCATACGTCATCGATATTTCATTATTTGGTTTTCTATTGTATTTATTACTATATTCTACAAAATTTCACATATGCATACGTAGAAAATTATTAAAAAAATTAAGTCCATGTCATTTTAATTTAAAAATATTGATATAATTACTTAATATAAGTGATATATATATATATATATATATATATATATATATATATATATATATATATATATATATATATATACAACCATTCCACGTGAAATCAGACACCCATACGGAGGCAAGGTTGCACACCTTGCCTCCGTATAGACACCGTATAGATTATTGTGAAATTTGTAAAAGTATTTAAAGTAAAGTAAAGCATACAAAGTATGTAAAGCTATCTTCCAAGATGGATACTTGACGTGTTCGAGTTTTATAGAACAAAACGTTATAACAAATTAGGGCGATATTCAACATTTTAGGACAATTATAAAACTGGCAGATGACATAAAACAATTATTAGTATAATCGGTGTGTTGATAATATAGTTACCGAAATATAAAATTAAAAGGAAAATAAAAATACTACAAAGTGTACAAGTGATAACTATATAGCAGTGAAATTTATTTTGAAAGTGCAAAATGCAAAATGGAAACCAAATGTTGCAATCCATTTGGTAAAGCGAAACATAACAAACATAGTAAAATCAATTTTAAACAAACTCGGCTAGTAACACGATATATTGTTGATATGGCAGTGGGTCTAAATATTACCTTGGTACCAGTCGAAATGAAAATTTGTAAAACCTGCCGTCTTGATAGCTGATACAAATCAATTACATTAGGAGATATTTAAATTCCTGATTGAACGATTTAGCACCATATAGAAAATAATATTTTTTTCCGATGGAGCTTGCGGACACAAAAAGAACTTCTACTAATTTTGTCAATACATAAAATGGTTTTGATACAGAATGACACTCTTTTGCAACATCTCATATAAAAATTCATTGCGATGGAAGTGGAGGTGCCTTCAAACGTGATGCGATGAAAGCCACCCTTTTATAGAAAAAAACTGTACACCTAAGAAGCATAACATGAATTTTTTAGTTTATTGTAGTTTTTGTGGTAATTTTATTAAAATGTTGAATATCGCTCTAATTTGTTTGACGTTTTGTTCTATAAAACTCGAACGCATTGAGTCTTCATCACGTAAGATAGCTTGTTGGAAAGGTATTTACATGTGCTTTATGATGAAAATAAAAAATAAAAAATAAAAATAAATCGGTGAGTAGTTCCATTTTTCAGCAAAAGACTATTTAAAACTGAAATTCAAAGGATATATTGTAAAAAATACCAAATTTTTAATACGCTTATTTGAAAGCATATAAAATTGTCTTTCTAACGAGCTTTTACACGAGAAAATCTGAAAAGAAATATTTAAGATACACGTTATTGAAAGATGACAACGTTCGATTTTCAGACTAAATAAATTATACTGGAACTCCGCTTATTTTGAACCTACCGAGTTTTTACTCAAATAATATTTTTTTTTATCTAGACAAACCATCTTTCCAAATTTCAAAATAGTTGCGCACCTTGCCTCCTTTAAAAGTACATTTTTGTCTGATTTATATATATTTATATATATATATATATATATATATATATATATATATATATATATATATATATATATATATATATATATATATATATATATATATATATATATATATATATGAAAATAAAAATTTGGTTTAAATATAGATATAAAAAATTGAGGTTATGAATGACATTCAATCCGAAAATGCGAATCAATAAAACCCTATTTCACATGTATCCTTAAGAAATATCGTAAAACGTATGACCCTTATATTAAGCTTAAAAATTTGTCCGTTCATTGAGGCTTTGCCTATATAGGTGGCTTTGATCAAACCCATAATAATATTATTATTAAGATGGCTTTGAGTGAATACTGAATTCATAAAAAAATGAATAAAATTCGGAAGTCCGTTCGTCACAAGTTGTTGAGTCCCATTATGTTTGATGTTACCGTGAATCACTGATGAATTCACAAATTTTGTAATAATTTTGAATACTTCTAGATCCATCGCCTACCTATCAATCTCTGATAAAGCTGAAGCATAATTCTTTAATTCGAACTTCGATAGTATACTGATTATACAGATTGCTGCGGATTTGAACTAAGAAGGTTCCCAAGAAAACGAAGAAATGGTGTTCAAATCAATTGATACGATAAATGGGATAGTAAAGTGACAGACTTTTTATGCAATGAGCATTTGAAAAAATATGTTTGTATTCATACAAAAATCATAGGTAAAAATAAAATGAGAAGTCTCCAACAAAATAAAATGCGGTAGTTAGACCGTTTTAGTGAATGCACCCGGTACATTTTTATGTAAATTAAACCGTAATGAAATCAATAAATAAAATACCATTGAATGTGACGTTTTACATATGGATTTCAACACGGTAGAGTAATTTTAAATTATCCAATTTAAAATTACCTTCGTTTGCGTGCTTTGATCGCTCAATTTAAATAAATATAAAGCTAGTGAACATGACTTTAATTCATATACATACGAACATATATTTCATTGAAAATACATATTCGCAGCTACCCGTCGTTTATGTGTCAGCCTCAACCCTAGATTTTGTACATATTTTTTACTTGTTTTGTGAAGTTGATAAATGTGGATGAATAGCAGTTTCTCGTATTTTCAAGGTAAAATGATAAAATTTTATTACGAATACATGCGGTGAGTAGGTGCTTTACATCGTTCAGTCAATTTAACTCTGTATATATATATATATATATATATATATATATATATATATATATATATATATATATATATATATATTTTTTTTTTTTTTTGTGAGTAACAGTGGATGCATTTTAAAATAGTCATAGAAAAATTCTACAAAATTCCGAATGAATTACAAAATATAATAAAATGAAACGGACGAATTATTTTAATTCCGTTTTTTTGTGAGAGTCATTCAACATTTTTAATTAAATAACATTCGCGATATATAGAGAAATGGGAATATGCATATATAGATATGCGTTTTCTGCATAAATTCGCATGTAGATAATAAACGGAAAACCTCAAACTATTTCAGGGTTGATATTAACTATACAATTTAGGATTTTTCATAAATCGACTATAATCCTCATCTTTTATATTAAAATAAAATAATTTCTATGTGGTCTCTATCGAAGCCCAAATATCGCAAACAGCGCTGCTCATTTTGAGTTTAATACTCTGATAGACTCCATTGATCGCATCCTTCAGAAATCACCAAATGCTGAAATCGCTGTGGCAGGTGATTTCAATGTCCACAATGACAAGTGGCTTCCTTATTCTAAGTCCGTAACATTGGCTGGTGAGACGGCTGAAATGTGTGCAGCTTTAAACCAATTCACACAACTTGTAAATCAGCCTACGAGGATACCACATTGGGTCAACGATACGGGTCATTTACTGGATCTGTTTTTAACTTCTCATGCGGAGAAATACAGTATCTCTGTCAGTTATCCTTTGGGAAACTCTGACCATCGGTTTATTACAGCGGAATTTCTAATGTCGTGGTCGTGCCAAATGAATATTCCGCCTAAACGTCGATTATGGCACTGTAAAAATGCGGACTGGGAAGGAATGAACAAGTTCTTTCAAGAGTTCGAATGATACTCTTGTTTTGCTTCGGTAACATTGACAATGCAGCCATTCTGGTTTCGACTGTCATTCTCACGGGAATGGAACAGTTCATTCCTTCCAGTCTCTCTTAGCCAAATAAAAAAAAATTAAGCAATCCTTGGAATAATCATGACTGTAGAACAACAACCGCCCATAAAGAAGCCTCTCACCGCAAATATGTTAAGAACCCGTCAAATGAAAATTTAGCTATATTTAAGGCGGCTAGAAATCTGGCAACGCAAACAGTGTCCCAAGCTAAAAAAATATCAAAAAAAAGTTCGAGAAGAGTTGCGGCAGGTCTTAAAGCAGGGTAATAGCAATCGGACCTTTTGGTCCTTTGCCCGCAAAGTAGAGGAGAACTTCTTGAACAGTAGGAAACCATCAATACCACCTCTGAAAGATGGGGACTATATTTTTTCTACAGCTCAAGAAAAATCTAATCTCTTCGCCCGAAAATTTGCAGCAAACTCTAATTTACCTGGTTCTAACTTAACACCCCCGATTATCTCTATAGCCAGTTCATCAATGCGCCGCATTATATTTAGATCTAGAGTGGTCGATAAAGTCCTTGCAAGCATTAACACCAACAAGTCAGCCGGTCCGGATTGTATTCCCCCAATTGTCCTCAAATATTGCTGTAAATCCTTGTCTAAGCCACTATCATATCTGTTTCACCGAGCTATGTCTTCTGGCATTTTCCCTTCCATCTGGAAAACTGCTAACAAACATCCTGTGCCAAAAAAGGGCAGTAAATCGGACCCTTCAAATTATCGCCCAATCGCTATCGCCTCGGTGCTTTCTAAAGTACTTGATATTTGGAAGCTAATCATCTAATTTCTGATCGTCAGTATGGTTTTCACGGAGGGCGTTCAGCAGGTGATTTAATTAATGTTGTTATTGAACAATGGAACAGAAGCATTCATCGATCTGGTGAATCTCAAGTCATTGCACTCGATATCTCAAAAGCATTTGATCGCGTGTGGCACAAGGGTTTGCTGTGTAAATTGAGAGCAGTTGGCTTTCACGGTTCGTTAATTTTATGGATTGAGAATTTTCTTCTTTGTCGCAAAATCCAAGTGGTGGTGGATGGTGTGACTTCTGATCAACATCTTATAAACGCTGGTGTTTCTCAGAGATCCGTCCTTTCTCCAACCCTTTTTCTAATTTTCATCAATGATCTTCTATCAGCAACTCTCAATCCAATATACTCCTATGCTGATGATAGCTCACTTTCCACCTCTTACAGTTTACTTTCTTCTTCATCGCGAAACGTTGTTTTTGCAGAAAGAATAGCTATGAATGACCGCCTTACGCGAGATCTCAATTCCATTCTTAAATGGGGTGAAGCTAACAGAGTTGAATTTAATCCCAACAAATTTCAATCCTGTGTTTTTTCTGGCCGAACTGATGGTTATTCACCGTCTTTTCTGACTGGTGAATCCAGCTTGGCTACGTCTGACACATTTGAGATTCTCGGTTTAACTATATAAAAGAGGATATCTTGGGCTGAACAAATAAACAAAGCAGTGATTGGTGCAGTCAAATGTCTTGGATTTCTATGACGATGTAAGTTTTACTTTAATCCATCCGAAATGCTTACAATATATAAGATCTACATAAGACCCAGGTTGGAGTATAATTCTCATATTTGGGCTGGAGCACCGAAAACTCATTTAACTGCCTCCGATCGGGTCCAAAACCAAGCATCTCGAATGATTGAAGACGTAAAATTATTATTTGATCTTGATTCTCTTTCCTATAGGCGTAATGTGGGAGCCTTATGCGTGTTTTACAAGTACTTTCATGGTCATTGTTCATCGGAACTTTATGAATTTATGCCTGGTTTGTCAAAACCCGCGCGTAATTTAAGACGCCTGGTACACCGATACAATCTGAAAATTAAATTCGCGAAGACCAATAATATCAAAAGTAAACAACTAGAAGACTGAAAACCTTTATTCCTCTCTTACCCTTTTCCCTCCTAATCCTTCTTTTTACCTTTTGCAGTAGTGCTGTGTGTTTGTTGCTAAAATTTGGATATAAAAGATATACATACCTATATCCTAAGTGCTCTGAATATTTATATAAAAAAAAAAAATTAACAATGTAGACTGAGATATCAATAACACTATGAAGGTATATCGACGCTGTTCTAATTTTAATATTAAAATTGGAAAATGACGTCGACTAAATTTAATCAATAAAACGCTGAATTGCCATACAGATGGCCGTTTTTGTTTTAACCATTCTTTAAAAACGTTTAACTCTTTTCCTATATAGTTCACAAAAAACCAGGTGCATAATTTAAAATAATATGAGATCTTACTCTGCCTAATCTCGATATTTCAATACGCCACTGCTTTTTTATGTACGTTTCATAACTGTTTAATTATCAACATTTTATTTTATTACAATGAATCATGATTTCACTTATATTTTTATGTATAATGTGACATCCGAGATGGAAGAAGACAGCACAATAAAACCTATGGAGATAAAGCTAGATCAGTAGAAATCCCATATTTTCATGGGGATTATACCAAGTGGGTAGAATTTGTGGATACATTCAAAACGTAAGTTCACAACAACAAACAACTAACTTCTACTCACAAAATGATCTATTTGAAAACCCACGTGGTAGGAGCAGCAATAAAACTATTCACTTAGAAGCAACTGGAAATAATTAAGAAGCAGCATGGGAAATATTGGAAAACAGATTCAACAACAATATATGTGTATTTTGTCAAAAAATCATAAAATTGAAACATGCTTACGTTTCAAGGGATTAAGTCATAGCAAAAAGAATCAAATGCGAAAATCTGTCGCAAGACGATCTAACAGTAAACTGTCGCAGTAACATACAATGTTCCAGATGAAAAGGAGAACATTATACGTTACTGCATCTAACACAAAACCAAAGAATCAACTGCAAGACAAAACTCAACATAACCTCAAAAACTAACAGTAATCCCGTTCTACTAGCAACAGCACTAGTGAAATTAGGCGACAGCCATTGGGCATTCATTTTACTACGAGCTCTGAACGATTCAAGCTCACAAGCTACGTTTATTACGGAAGACGCGGCATAGCAGTTATAGGCTTACCAAAAACAAAAAACATAGCTGAGGTCTCTAGCATATCAGCTTCAAAAGGAAGATCACATCAACAAATATTGATAAGCATAAATTCCAGATTTTTATCATTATTCAATACGCAAACTCAAGTTTTAATTTTAAAAACAAAAACAGTTAAGACAGTTTTGGGAAGCGGAAGAACTACACCTGAGGCGGAGCTTAACTGACGAAGAACTTAAATGTGAGGAGCACTATAAAACCACACAGAAGGTTAGAGAATGGTTGTTATGAGGTCAGGATTCCATTCAATGAAGAAGTACTCCAGGGGACAGATATAGGAGAATCAAAGACACGTGCAGCAACTATAGATTACCTCAAATGGAAAAACGATTAAATAAGGATGAAGATTTAAAGGTTCAATATCATAAGTTTATGAACGAGTATATACAGCTCAACCACCTGGAATTATTAGAAGACGATTCGATATAAAACGCACATCGAAACTACTATATGCCTCATCAATCGGTTTTTAAGAAAGACAGGACAACTAATAAATTGAGAGTAGTGTTCAAGACTATCAATGAATCTTCTGGCGAACTGATTCAACAAACCCATAAGAAGCTGTCGGTTAAAAACTGTCACTTATGGAACGGCTTCGGTAAACATTTAGCCGTGGATGGATCTTCAAGATAACAAATTGGCTCAAAGATCGTTCAAAACGAGTTCTATGTAGATGATCTACTTTCTGGAGCCAACACTGTACCAGATGCAGTAATTGCACAAAAGGAACTTCTAAATCTTCTTTCTAGTGGAGGAATTAACCTGAGAAAATGGACAAACTTTGTAGGAGCAAACAAACAATTACAATAGCAGGCTAAACAACGAGAATGTGAAACTAAAACCAAAACAGCACAAATAGGCACTGCTTGGAATTTTGTGCCCCCGGAAAGTCCTCATTTCGGAAGATAATGGGCAGCTGGAGTAAAGTCGACAAAACAGCGCCTCCGAAAAATAATAGGAACTCACATTTCGACATTTGAGATACTTTTAACTAACACAAATAAAGGCATGCTTGAACTCTAGGCTCTAGGCTTGAAAACCAACTCTGGGTTCTTGAAATAGACTATGCATATTCTTGGTAATTAAGGTTTGAAGACAAAATACAATATAGCTTTAATGTCGTTTCAACATGATAGTTGGTTAGCACATTATTCGGTATTAGCATGCAAGGGATTAAACATCGATTATAGTAATCGCTGGAATGGAAGATACGATAAACTAGACAGCCAGATTGCCAAACCTTACTTCTCCAGACTTACACAAGATACCTTTTGAGTTTTGTACATTCTTATAAAACAACTTATTTGAGAGGTCATTATTTTGAGTAACTGTTTTTTGGTAGTAAAGTTCATAGTCTTAAAAAAAATGTCTAATTAAAAGTTTATCTATTTTTAATATATATATATATATATATATATATATATATATATATATATATATATATATATATATATATATATATATATATTTATATATATATATATTTATATTGTGTTACTGCACCATCAGTAACGTAAAAAATTTTAGACAATTCTGGAATTTTAATTTTCAGGAACTTGATCAATTTCTCGATGAATAAATAAACGGCTGTCGTGTCATGGTGAAGGCAATCCGATATAACAATAAAATTATAATGATGCAATTTTTCTTCTACATTTGTGTAAATTACAAATGGATGAATAGTCGCTTGTTTATTATTACAATGAAACCCTTCTGCTGCATTTTGCATTACAAATGAATAATTTTCTGCAGTCACACGAAACCAGTACTATTGTTGACTTCAGTCGCAACTTTAGGTTTTTTATGAAACTGGATTGTTCATGTGAAATAAAATAATGAGGAATCAGATTTTACAATTTGTTTATGAAATAATCCAGAAATTCATCTAACGGCTGTGTATACTTTTGCATCTGTCGGCAGATACCCGCACTGACTAAACGACAATCCAGCATCTGCGCAGTCATGTTCCAAAAATGTGTTTTTCACATACTCTCGAAACGTATTCGATCCTGGGCAGTTCATTCATTTTAGCATGTAACATATTGATGAAGGTTCGCTAGATCAGGTTAGTGTTAAACTCATTTTGAATTTCCTGTATGGTTAGTAATTTTGGGAAACAATTTTTTATCACAATTTTTGTTCAACTGCTGAAATTTTAATTTTCTTTGAGCAATGAACTCATCGTACAACTTAGCCTTCTGTTGATGTTCTATTGACTGATCCAAAAGAGGTTCACTTCCAGCAACCAACGATGTTGATGACGATGGTATCAATAAAGTTAATTTCATATTTTTACCCTGTTGATGGTGCTGCCTTTCTCCTAATTTACACGGATATATGGGAGATACTCCAACAAATATATAATATATATTTTAAATTTATGTTTGATAAATCCTTTCACTAAAGTACACTTAAAATGTATTTATCCGTGCAAGTTGAAAAATATAAATAAAATATTTTATAACTAATCTCAAATTCTATGGAGTAAGACGTACTTAGTATTTACACAAAATACTTAATCATACACAAATACACCGAAGTATTTCAGGAAATGGGAATAAAATTTAAAAAAAAAACGTGTAAAAAGTGACAGGAAGAGCACCATAAATAAACGGATGGGGGCATATAAAGCACAAAAAACAACGATAAATTGGGCACAAAATCATAATTCTCGCAAAGTACTCACTTTTGTCTTTCAAAAATGTTTGCTCACCCCAATGTTTAGAAAAATCAGTATTATTTTACAAACAATTTTTGTGGACGTGTAACCTCATCGTATAAATGACTGTATCTCATGTGATCCTTTATGCAAGATGTGGCATAAAGGTATTGCAGAGCGTGGAGGTAAAGAAATTGATTCATGCTTTCTTTGTTACTTATTTAATTTTGGTCGACTGTACACACCTAAGTGAGTCATGATCTTTGCAAAACAAGAATAAGTTTGTAGCAGGTAAGTTCAGTGTGTTCATGAAAGAAGTACATGCCATAATTGATCATAAACTTTTGGTTTTTGATCACATTTATATGGAGTGCGACGTTTAGTATTCCTTAATAGAGCGAAAGAAAAAAACTTACTCGGCCATTCATCACCACATAGATTGGCAGCAAATTGTGCGGCGGCTCTAAGCGCATTTTTAAAGTTGAAGGAATGATATTTATAGCTTCTCATTTATTTTCTAAGAAAAATTAGTTTGGAGAAAAACAGATGAAAGTGGGAATATGTTCGTATGGAACACACTAAAAAGGCTTCGATACACTAAAAAATGTACACTAATTGAAGTACAAAAATACTCTTGATCCATTGGAATCGTTCAAATTTATCAACATAAAAAACGCGGCATTATCTCGTTAAATTAATTAAACTGTTTAAAGCCATGCGACACTCGCCCAGTAAGCGCTATAAAACTATCTACCATGATTTAAAAAAAAAAAATTTGGTTACTGAAGACTAATCGGATTATCATTCAGACTTGACCGAAGAATCTGAGACTGAAAACTAATCTTAAAAATTAGAACCATTTTCTTCGAGAATTTTATTATTTTTACTGAAATACTTTCTTCAAACATCTACAATACGCAAAAGAGAACATGCAGGTTTTTAAAAAGCGGATAAATTATTTTACGTGACATAAGTATTAATTTATTACAATTTCATATTTTGTTTATAAGATCTTAAGTTACAAAAGCGCGGTTAAATTAAAAATGGCTGAAGATAGGTAAACTGTGCGGAAAAACGCTTTTTTTTTAAAACAAGTTCCAAAGTGCGGAAAAACGCATACCTAGCGTTTGTAATTCATATAAATTATTGTATTCTAATATAAACGTGCGTTTAAACGCGGGTTTTTCCACAAGTTATCTGTTTTTCTAAAGCTTAAACGCATTTTTTCGCCTTAACACCCGCGCTTACGCGCACATCTGTTTAGCTTAAAAGTTAAATCATAACCAAATTTTTAAGAAATTAGTATTGGTCTTGATTTTGCTCTCCTGAAAAATAGCAAAAATCTAAATATATTTATATATATATATATATATATATATATATATATATATATATATATATATATATATATATATATATATATATATATATATATATTTATATATAAATATATATATATATATATATATATATATATATATATATATATATATATATATACAGTAGACTCGCGATAACGTGAACAAAATAATACCAAGCTGGTTCATATTAATGAGAATGTTCATGTTTGCGGGAGTTGTTTATTTTTAAATGACATTTGAATTTTCCCAGTTTACGCAGTGTGCCAGTATACCTCACAGATATAAATGAAAGATTATTATCTTGTATAATTCAGATGTAATTCTACACACATAATTTTACACATATAAGTACTTATATAAAAGTATTTAAAAAGAAATAGTTATGGAATAATTAGAAATTATTATGGAAAAAATCAGTCACTTTTGCTTGGCGTTTATTTATTTGTAAGCTTCTTAGTACTGCTGTTTCCCTCAAATTACGTAAAACTTGAATTTCATTTAAATCAACGCCGTTTTCTGCAGCAAATTTCAATTGCTTCCTTTGGTCGAATTTTATTGTTTCAGGAATAATATCAATGCCATTGTCGCTATCGCTGTCTTCTATATTTTCATGATGGATTTCAACTTGCACATCTGCATTCCATGCATTGACTTCTGCAACAGTGCATTTCTCCTATTAAATTTTGTAAGCATAATTTATTAAAAATAATAGAAAAAGCAATGCTACACATACCTGAGGGTAAATGGTATGTAGAATTTCAATGGTTTGCTCGATTGTCGAATTAAACATTGCGCTGTTTTCTCAGAATGCTTAAAGGCACACCATTATCTGGATGTTCCGCATCTTCAGCCAAACTTAGTAGGTTTTTCCAACATTTTTCTATTATACTCTGCTCGAGGTTTATACCAGCTGCATTTAATCAAAGAATATCATCTTTAAGGTTCAATTTTTTTAGAGACTCCGATACATCAAGTTTATTATCCATTATTGAGGCTGATAAACTAGTACGATAATAAAGTTTTGTAATTCATATTACGTTTTGGTCCATGGGCTGAATGAGCGGTGTGACATTTGCTGGCATAAAAATTGTTGTTATGAGTCCATCGCTTGATTTTAGCTCGGTTTCGGGCAGATGAGACGGAGCATTATCCAACAGTAAAAGAGCTTTTAATGGTAGCCCTTGACTTTTTAAAAATGTTCTTACCTAAATTGTAAAATGTTAGTTTAAATTTATTGCGTATAAGAATTTTTTACCTGTGGTACAAAAAATTTATGGAACCAGTCCTTAAATATTGCAGGTGTCATCCGCGCAGTTTTTGAATGTTGATAATCAACAGAACATTTGAAATTATTGAATGATCGAGGATTTTTTGCTTTTTCAATTACTAATGGTCGTAATTTGTGAAGCCCATTTGCATTGGTGCATAAAATCTTTTCTGGCAAAAGTTTCCAGTATAAACCGGTTTCATCTAAATTGTAAATTTTATTCACTGACAAATCAACTTCAGTTATTTTAAGTTGTAACTTTCCTTTAAAGGGTTCCACAAGCTCAAGTTAAGAGGACAACTTTTGAGAAACCGCACACCAAAACGAACTTTGAAACGATGTAACCATCCATCACTTGCATTAAAAGAACTTTTGTTTTCTTTTATTTTAGCATGCAAAAGTTTAGCCTTTTCTTTAAAAATATCGCCACTGACTGGAACATTTTTATCGCGCTGCCGAAGAAACCAGCTATATAGGAGCTTTTCCATTTTATGAAATTCTGGTGGCTTAAGGGTTCTTCTGTTACCCGGTCCCATAAATGTATTATTTACAACCTTTAAAATTTTACCACCTTTATTTACATTGCACAAACAGTGGACTTAGCAACATTATACTTTCTTGCTAAATTTGTTCCACTGGCCCCTTTACGGAATTGGTTAATAATTTCACATTTTTCTTTTAATGTTAAAACTGTTCGTTTTTTATATTTACCCATTTTTTAAAAACTGAAATTTATCAATCACAGCACATAAACTTTCAACACACTGTTAACAGAACGAAATATTTCCTCTTTCTGATGCATTTTCAAATCAAATTATAATAAAAGTAGAAATTGGGAATCCCCGAATTGTAAATACGAGTTCGTGTATAATACAAAGTTGTATCCCTTTCGTATCCACTAAAAAAATAATAAATTTATATTAAGCCCAACTGTTTTTTTTTTTAAATCGAATGGTTTAATTCGAATAATATGAATGTTTTTATTAATAGTGGTTCCATCTATTAGAAAAATAATTGGCATAACCTAGAGTATCAAAATTCATGTGGTAAAATAATATTTAATTGTAGTTACAAACCTAATAAAAAGTAAATCAAATGACAAAAATTAGTTCATGTTATCGAGATTTTTGTTTGTTCACATTACCGAGTAGTACATATAAATAAAAAAAATGGTTCACTTTACCCGGAGTCCACAATATACGGAGTTCACGTTATCGCGAGTCTAATGTATATATATAAATATATATATATATATATATATATATATATATATATATATATATATAATATATATATATATATATATATATATATATATATATATATATATATATATATATATATATATATATATATATATATATATATAATGGAAAATTTAATATTTCTTTGAAATTAAAATGTAATAATTGATTAATTTTATTACTTTACAAATTATTCTGAAAAATACCCATAATCATAAACATAATTTTCCTAAAATTAATTTCTATACTAATTAAAAAAACATTTATTTACATTACAAACACTAGTAATTTACAAGTTATTGTTAATAAATTTAATTAGGCACCTTATTTACATAATAATAATGATTATCAAGGAACCACATCAATTGTAAAAAAAAATAATATTTATTATTATTTTAATAGTTGCATAATTAAATCACAAAATCATAATTAGTAGTTAAATTTTAATGTTACAATTATTTAAACCTTTCAGTAAAATTGACATCATTTGAACAGATAATAAAATCAAATGACGAAAATAGCTTATTAACTAGATAGGGGAACTACCGAAAAATTAAACGAAAAATTACCAATTATATTCAATTTAGCTCCTAGATTGTGATTTAACTACGCGTCATTGGTAAAAAATAACAAAACTAGAGAATCATGCTTATTTCATAGTAGGCATTGATCAATTTGTCTTTTTTCGTTATTTATTCGTGGCAATGCTTGATTTAAAAATTACAATTTTGAATGCATAATTTGTAAACCACATTTAGGCTTATATAGCCAAATATGCAAATATGGCCACTTGTGCTTAATTCAACAGCACAAAAAGAGCTCAATATACATTGTAAATTGTTATGCACAACAAGAAGACTCCTTGTTATTAGAAACAACTAATCAAATTTATACGAGCAGAAGTTTATCAAGGAGTTTAAGATGCCCTTAATGAAGGATATGGTGATTCTGCGACTGTTGGAAAAATAATAGTTTTGCCATCTTCTTTCATTGGCGAACCCCATCATATACATCGTTTGTTTCAAGATTCTAAATCTTAAGTTAGGAAATTTGGCAAACCATCTTTTTTCATTCAAAACTGGGGAAATATATAAACTGGGATGAAATGGCTAAATGATCTAAATGTCTAAACATATAAATGCCATATATTAGAAAAAGTTATTGCTTTTGTAACGAGAAAGAAAGTCGCTTAAAGAAGTTATTGCACGACAATTATTTAGGAGATCAACGACCATCACATTTTTTGAATGAAATGCGCTAGCTCGCAGAACTAAAAATCGGTAGCGAGCTGTTAAAATCACTTAGGATCCAGCGGATTGCCTATGCAAATGCAGCAATTTTATCGGTTAGCAGCGACGATTTGGAGAAACTTGCTGCAATGATGGATCCAATCATGGAAGTGATAAACGGGTCAGAGTTGAATGTATCCAGTGATGTATTAAAATGTATTATCGTTCGAAGCAAAAATCGATGCGTTGACAAGTAAAGTTGTTGAAATGGGACGCAGCCGTTCCCGAATGTCTAGTAGAGCTCAAAATGAGAAAAGTTCACTAACGAGTTGATCGTTAATGAGGTAAGAGGATTGCGACGATTTCTAGCAATGGGTAATTTTTATCGCCGGTTTATACGAAATGCTGCCAAAAATTCAAATACCAATGTTAGAGTACATGAAGGGCAACAAGAAAAGTGACAGAATAAAAATTAACTGATCTCCAGAATCGAAAAGTGCGCTCGAGAAATGCAAAGCCGAGCTAGCGAATGAATCAATGTTAGCACATCCATCATCGACAGGCCCACTATCGTTGATGGTCAATGCGTCCAACTACGCTATGGGGGCTGTAGTTCAGCAAATGTCAGGTACAGATTGGGAACAGCTTAGTTTTTTTAGAGAAAACTAACTGCGACACAACAAAAATATAGCGCCTACGACCGGGAATTCTTGGCTGCGTATTCCACAATAAAATATTTCCAATTTATGCTGGAAGAATAAAACTTCGTAATATACACCGATCATAAGCAGTTGACGTTTGCTTTTCAACAGAAACCAAAAAAGACATCACCACGGCAACTTTGCCAATAAGATTACATAGGGCAATTTTCAACATATATGGGCGAATTTGCAAAATTTGGGCCACAAAGCATGCGTTTGAAATTAACACAAATAATACTACCCGGTAGTGATATACAAATATTTTGCGAAGAAAATGAAAACAGAATACGACCGTATCTGCCGAACAAATGAAGACAAGAGATGTTCAGAAATGATTACAATATAGCCCATCGAGGGGTAAAGGCGTCCACTTCTTTGATAAGTACTAAATATGTGTGGCCCGCAATGAATAAAGATTGCCAACTAGGCACGAGGCTGCGTAAAATGCCAGAAGTTAAAAATATCGAGACATAGAAAAAGCCCTTTAGGAAGATACGTGCTTCCATATTTCCAGGTCTTTAACCTAAATCGCAAGGATAAAGTTACTTACTAACGTATATAGTTCGATTCTCCAGATAAACGGAGGCAATGTCGACGGCGTATATAACAGCGGAAAATATAGCACGTGCAGTTTACGAAAATTAGATTTGTAGATTTGGAGTGCCCCAACATATTAACATGGATCAAGGACGCCAATTTAAATCTTCGGTATTAAGGATCCTGGGGAGACTGTTTTAAAGTCAGAGTTAAAATGTTATGCAGTGGAAAACTGGGTGGATGTATTACAGCCGCCTTTAAACTCGATTCAGCTAACAATACCAACGGAAACACCGTTCAAGATAATTCATACAAGGGAAACACCATTCGTATATCCTGAACTCAAAAAACGTTTTCACGTGTTTGTGAGCGTCGATGCGGTACAAAGTCCGTTACAGCCTCCGTACGATGGTCCATTCCTTGTTCTCATATGCCAGGAAAAATATTTCAAACTAAGAATAAGAGGCAAATAAGTCGTAGTTACAATAGACCGACTAAAGCCGGGGTTCCTACTTCAGGATGCAGAAGATGAATCGCTTGCGCTGTAAAATTCTCAGAAATCAAAACCTTCCGAGATAACGAGCGAAAACCATGGTAAAGGACTTTCGCAGACAGAGGATGATAATTTTGAGGTGATACCCTCATCCGTACGGGACGCACCGAAACCATTGAAGAGTAGAACAGGGCGGCACGTCCACTTCCTAGGCTAGATGGCATTGGTTAGTAATTTAGGGTTATATAAGATGCTTTATACATTTCAAAACAAAAGCCACCACCAACAGTTATTAAAAAGTGATTACTACACTCGTTTATATTAAAAATAGCATGATTATATTTACAAAAATATTCATTGTCATAAACATAACAAATTCCACGTCAACCCATAAAACAAATTTGGATTTGCAACCCATCATTTCCTTAATACCAGTAAAAACCTAAACCGACAATGAAAATAAACGTTGTAATTTTTCTTCTTATTTTTGTGTTGACGGTAGCAAAAAAATTTGTTTGTAAAATCGTTCACTGCTATGTACATTTTTATAGGTATTAATATTTTTATTCTATAAACTCTGATACATATATATATATACATACATATTCTGGTTTGTATATAAATGAAAATTTATCCTAATGGTACAAATGCAAATAGGAAAATATAAAAATTATTTGATTCAATTTCCATGCTTTTTAGTCTCTATACCTTTCCATTTTCATTTTTTATTTGCATTTTTGAATAATTCTAAAAATAAAATCAAAATATATAGAATTTGTAATAGAATATAATAAAATAGAAATTCGATGTTATTACGAAGACGAGTATAAAACAAGATGAAAATCTTATATATAGAAAAGAGATTTGTCAACAATATTATTTAAGCTTATGAAATTGAAAAACGAAAAATGATTGGATTAATTTGTTGATCGAATTCATAATGGATTATAAAATCGATTTGGAAACTTATTCTGTGATAAGACGTGATTTTTATTGATCGTTAAATAAAAATAATATTGGTGACCTAATAGTCAGATATAGCATTGGTGACCCCAAACAAATTATGTAATTAAAGCCGCCATTTATGGTAAACAAAAAAGGGCAAATTTATCAAAAATTCCATAAGAGTGACAAAGACCAATTAAACCAATTAAAATTTAACGAGAAAAATATTTCTACAAATGGTTGCCATTAACAATACAAATTGGTGACAAACCACTACTTATAAGCCATGTGGTCGAAGGAATTCATGCCATGTGGAACGAGGAGTTGCTAAAAAGACGAGGCCTGTTTGATTTTACTATAAATCAGACCATGCGTCCTAAGACTATATGTTACTATACAGTGGAGATGATCGCGGTAATCTTTTTGTTGGATTTTAGGCTTAGGCTTTATACTTGGAAGGATAAGCCAGGATATTAGTTAAATTATTGAGATCGACCCGATGACAAATCACTTGGCGGCCAATAGCTACAATAGTACATTTTTGTGGAGAAGGGAAAGGAAAGGTATGTCAGTAATGACAGAATTAGTCCGATTTCTCGGGACCCAATATTCAAACTACTGTTAGTATAAGACAATCACAATTTTACAGAACTGTTCTGCATTCTGTCATCTCTTAACAGGTACTCTAGTGTGCCACCATTCATCTGTAATCTGCAATAGTTCTCTGAAAACAAAATCTATTAATGAACTAAATGCTCTTGGCCGTAATTTGTAATAAATTGAATTTATTTTCATCTGAAATTATAAATTAATTAATTTTTAATATTTTTCAATACAATAATATAATTCCTGCAATCCAAAGGCTATAATAAATTGGATTAGTTTTTGCGTTAAAATTACAGTCATATAATCGCACGAAAATCTAATATATATACACTTTATTTGAAACAAAACTTTAAACTTAACATAAACTAGATTTTAAAACAATTGAATAAACATTACAAATCAATTGAATTAACCGTTTTATGACCAATACGTCATGTAATCGCCAAAAATCTAATTTATATACACTTTATTTGACACAAAACTTTAAAATGAATATAGATTAGATTTAAAAAAATTGATTAAATATTACAAATTAATTGGATTAACCGTTTTAAGACCAATACGTCATGTAATCACCGAAAATTTAATTTATATACACTTTATTTAATACAAAAATTTAAACTTAACATAAATTAGATTTTAAAACAATTGAACAAACATTACAAATCAATTAAATTAACCGTTTTATGACCAATACGTCGTATAATAACCGACAATTTAATTTATATACACTTTATTTGACACAAAACTTTAAAATGAATATAAATTAGATTTAAAAAAATTGATTAAACATTACAAATCAATTGAATTAACCGTTTTATGACAAATACCCTAACAAAAGTAGATCTGTACTTCCAACAAAATCTAGCAACCGATATTAAGGAAAGGATGATATAAATTCCGATTCCAACGTATCTAGCTCATTATTTCTTCATAAAAATGAGAGTAGACATCCTAAAGTCAAATTGACTATGTATTTATTATTAATTAGGGGGTTTAGGTGGTTCCGTTATCTCGGATCCCTAGTCACTCATGATGATTATGTGGGAGAACATTTAAAATTGTGTCTTATAAACTGGCGACCGGGAGCAAGTAAGAGAGCTGGCTGGCGACATTAAAAAGAAGAGGTGTGCCCATTAATGATTTGGCTTGTTGTCTAAAACAATATAAAAAGCAACCTCTGGATCGAAATAGTTGAAATAGTATGGGCCAGTAATAGCCTGTAAAATCGTTTATTATTTTTATTTATTTGAAAAAAAAAGACAAGTTTCAAAAATCAAATAATACTAATATAAAACATTGGTGACCCCTATCCCGCAAAAATCACATTTTTCACATTTTTTAAAGCCTTTTGATTTGCAGACATTAATGACTTAACATTGGTGACCCCGAACTGAAGAATAAAGAATGCAACAATAATATAGTTTTTTAAATTTATTTGATTTTTTACCAAAAACTGGTCAACAACCGATTTGAAAATGACTTTTTTGATTTTTAGTCGTAGTAGTGGCAAAATTATGATTTTGATATTTTTATAGAACTGTATAAATTTTGTAGAAATTATGGCAATCGAATTGTTGGTGGGGCAACCAAAACCAGTAATTAATTTATTTGAAACTACTGTAGTATTTAACATTCCCATAAAACATTGGTGACCCGATAAAAGAAGTAATCAAATTGCAACGACTACGGTGTTTTTCATTCTTTTATTTTTGATGGGTAAAACCATAAATTAAAATATATATAGATATCCAAAGTCCATGTAGTGACTTGTCCTCGATCGATTTGGTATCATAGCAAAACAATGGAACCCAGTTGTTATATTTTGGTATATACAGAAAGTAAATATATGTGTGATTGACGATTTAAATTTTAAAATTTTGGTTTCCTTTTTCGTTTTGTGAATCGTATCATGGTAAACAAATAAATTATGAATCCTTAATTTATTTTTTGGCTGTTCATCTATATATAGACCTACCTAGATTCTAACACCCTTTAGGAGTTATTAATTCACAGAAAAATTTCAAATTATCTCTATCAACATTAGCGGATTTCGACATTGAATCGGATTGACATTTCTAATCGTTTTCTAATAAAACAACACGCTTCGCTTGGATTTAGGCGTGAAATGGAAGTACCACTCGAACATGAAGTCCTAAGAATAACACCACAGTATTGTTTGCTGTGAGTTAGCGGTTAGATGTTTAAGTCAGTATAAAGTCAGCAAAGTAAAATTTATGTATTGCTAAAACAACATCAAACCATTGCTCAATACGAGTTTTAGGCTCGACCCGTACTCGGATACGAGTTTTAGGCTCGACCCGTGATACGTGGTATTGGTCATGTTCGATAGCGTTTACAACGTGAAACTTGAATCAATAAGAAGACAAGGCGTGTAAAACGGCCTCTTCAGAATTTTAAAATATTTTGGCCTGGAAAAGTAGACCTTGTCTTCCAAAAGTATAAAAGCTGCTGTTAAGTGAGGACGCCCTAGGAAATTTTACCATTGTGATTACCATATTGCAAGGCGCTGCGATTATTATTTTTGTTTCTGCTATCCAAATTATCAAACATTACATCAATTTTTTGCAGAAATTTGCTGTTGGAAGTGCGTATTTTTCGACATTACGAGAAAATTGACCCAACTCGTTTATAGTTTTTATCGCTTCAGCCACAATATGCAGTATGTTGAACACAAAAAACTTGATTCGCAAAATACAAGGTGTATATTTGACTATGTACAGACACCCTGTAACTTATTACGAATTAAAAATCCAACTAACATTTATCCATTTATAAGTCAATAATATGTTATTGAGGAATAGGCCTGCCGGGGAAACCTCTAAAAAAACGCATCACCAGTCTACTTCATGAGTGATTTGAAATGGCTTAGTTAAAATAATAAATTTAAAAAAATGCACTGGGTGACTAAAACTCTGAGACCGGCTCTGGTCCGACATGATCTATACCTGTGATTAGATGATTAAAATAATAAATGAACACACAAGGTAATATCGTTTACAAATCTCCTCGTATCTCGAACGATATTGTCAACAAAATCACAATCAAGATACAAGAAAAATAAGAAGTGGATAAATATCAAATTGTCGAAAATGGTTATAGTGGTGGTTTGTTATTGTTCCTACAAAACATATGTTTCGTTAAAATTCATAAATGCATAATATTTGTTTCGTTACGTTTTGTAAACAACTACCATCGGTTCCATAAATTACACTAACAATGCTGTAGTACATATCGCTATATGGCTTTGTCCTTCTATATGTCTTTCCTTTATGGTAAAACAAAAACTGACGGACTAAAAGATTTACTTTAATATTCGGTTATTAGATTTTGAAGTTAAGCTTATGCGGCCATTCCAGTTTATTAGTTCAAATGATAACATTATAAAAAGTTGAACTTAGAATTAATATATAACCTTGGTGGCCCCCTAAAAGAATTTGAATAGACTGAAATGATGAACTCTCTTTTAAAAAGAGTTCATCAATTTGAAACTTTCGCAAGATCCATAACACGATTAACAAAAATTAATAAACTTAAAATAAGCAGATGAAATAAGGAAATATACAACTTTCAAAGTTTTTCAGCAGATTCGAAAAAAATAAAATGGATTACTTAACATGCAAGCGAATGTGTGGATTTATAAATTAAGCTAATTTTTTCTCCAGAGAAACTTGGAGTCACAAATTATGGAGGTTGAGACTGAACAGTTTGAACAAGGCTCCGCGCAGGTTTTTTTCTTGGATAAATATAAAGTGAATCAAAATACTTTGACAAATTTTACCAGATATATCAGTACTTTTGCATTCAACGGAAATTTGAAAGTTTACACTTGCTTCATTTATTTTCCCATAGTTATAACATTTCATTTAACAATTGATTGTACTTGAAGCTTTGAAATTTAAAAATTATATACAATTAAATACGTCAAGGACTATAGAGTGTTGTAAGCAATCATTAACTTTTTCAGGATTCATGTTAAAGTCACATAAAAATCGTGTTAATGTCGCTGAAAAGCGGTTTAATCCAGTCAATTTCATAAAAAAATCAATAAATTATACATATATATATTACATAGTAGTATATTATTGTATATTACCTAACTCATCTTTATTAAAATATAAAAAAAAAACATTAACTTAATTAAAAATAATTAATAGCTATAAATGTTAATTAATATGAAAACAGGTACCTAAATAATGGAAATACTCAAATTTATGTTAAATATCGTTTAAATTAACAAAATATTATTCCACCCCCACAAAACATTGTAACATTTTATTTTTATGTCAATTATCCTTTCTCCTAACACTACCTAATATACTATATACATACATATTTGTTTTTTGGAAAATAAAACGTACGTCTATTATAACAAGGAGCGAAGAAGAAGAAAATAAAAGGAAAATTCTGAACAAATTTGTAAAACAATTTGCAATTTGATTTTAAAATACCCAATTTGTTGGTATACATACACTCGTTTTACTATACCTATACACACACAACGTTTGTGATATTCGTTTCTTACAAACATCATAACGTATGCGTATTATATATTCGTAAACATATAAATTATGCGAGAAAATGAAGTAAAATCTTTAAAATAAAACCTTTTCTGTAATTTTGTGTCTTTTATTTTACTGTACAGTAGTGGGCACTAGCGTTCAGACAGTTAGAATTATTATTTTAAATCTTAGGATATTTAAAAAAAATGACACCTACCACAACACTGTTAGAAGACTCCCAGATCAATAAAAACCACAGTAATAGTTTAGTTTGTAACAAATTTCAAAATAACTTTAATTGTCCAGCACAAATATCGAAACATTTAAATTACGTTACTATTGCCATTTTTTTCTTGAGCCACAAAAATGTTGGTTGACTGACATTAAATGTCCTAACATTTTAATTGATTCATCGGCCGGTCACGATGTTGCTCCAGTTTGTTACAGTTGTTTAAGCTGTTTTTAACGGGTACCGGTCGAAACTGGATATTTTACAATTGGATTTGAAAAAATTGGATATTTTAAAACGAGATAAGGTACAAAACCAGATATGGTACTAAACTGGATATTTCAAAACAGGATATTTCGATTTAAGCTTAAAATGGTTTTTTAGAAAAGTTCTGGTATATGGCCAATTAGGAAGGAACTCTGCGAGTTCCTAAACGATTATGATCAAATTCGATATGTAGGATGCCAATGTGAAAATTAATTTTTCAAATTTTTTTTAAAAGTAACAATTAAAAAAAACCATTAAGTGAAGGAAAATTCTATTTCTCTCCTTAGAAATATTCAAGTATGGAACCTTACTGGCCTTATTCCAGAACTTTCCCAACAAATCATTTTAAAATCTTATTTTCATCCTACATATCGAATTACATCATAATCGGTTAAGAACTCGCCGAGTTCCTTCCTAACTAGCCATATTCCAGAACTTTCCCAACAAATTATTTTATAATCCCATTTTCATCCTACATATCGAATTACATCATAATCGGTTAAGAACTCGCCGAGTTCCTTCCTAACTAGCCATATTCCAGATCTTTCCCAACAAAATATTTTATAATCCCATTTTCATTCTACATATCGAATTTCATCATAATCGGTTAAGAACTCGCCGAGTTCCTTCCTAACTGGCCATATTCCAGAACTTTGCCAAAAAATCATTTTTAAATTCCATTTCCATCCTACATTTCGAATTTTATCATAACCGGTTAAGAACTCGCCGAGTTCCTTCCTAACTGGCTACATTCCAGAACTTTCCCAAAAATCATTTTAAAATTCCATTTTCATCTTACATATCGAATTTCGTCAAAATCCGCTAAGAAATCACCTAGTTCCTTCCTAATTGGCCGTATTCCAGAACTTTTCCAAAAAATCATTTTAAAATCCCATTTTCATTCTACATATACAATTTCATCATAATCGGTTAAGAACTCGCCGAGTTCCTTCCTAACTGGCCATATTACAGAACTTCCCAAAAAATCATTTTTAAATCCCATTTTCATCCTACATATAGAATTTCATCATAATCGGTTAAGAACTCGCCGAGTTCCTCCCTAACTGGCCATATTCCAGAACTTTCCCAAAAAAATATTTTTAAATCCCATTTCCATCCTAAATATCGAATTTCATCATAATCGGTTAAGAACTCGCCGAGTTCTTCCCTAATTGGCCACATTCCAAAACTTTCCCAAAAATCATTTTAAAATTCCATTTTCATCTTACATATCGAATTTCATCAAAATCTGCTAAGAAATCACCGAGTTCCTTCCTAATTGGCCATATTCCAGAACTATCCCAAAAAATCATTTTAAGTTTAAATCACATGTCAAAATATCCTGTTTTAAAATATCCAGTATTGTACCATATCTCGTTTTGTACCTTATCTCGTTTTGTCAAAACTTATTTTGAATTATCCAGTTTTAAAATGTTCAGTTCTGAGCGGTTCCCGTTTTTAACATATTTCATCATGGTTTTCAATATTATACAAGTGCGAAAGAGACGGAAAGTGACGATTCGGAAGATAAACAGAATGGTGGTGACGAAAAAACGGTTGAGCGTGTCACCGGTAAACTCCCGCCATTTTATAAAAATCGTTCTGCATTGCTCAACAAAACTAAGTTAAACAAAAGTGTTGACACCGTTTCAATCGATCAGGTTTTGCTAAAGACGTGCTTTGTTTCAGATGATTAATATTATCAGATTTTCCTAAACTTTTGGAAAAATCGCAGGAATAACCGGGTAAAATTCGAATAGATTTCGAATGCCTGAAAAACTGAATGCCTCTAGGGAAGAGTATAGTGACTTGATGAAAATAGGAATTTTTCGACAGTTTAAGTCACTTTGGGCTACGCCATTATATCTATATTGTTAAAAAATTTCTTAATTTATCGAAAAAATTCAAAATTTTGCCTTGCATATTTTGGAAAATACGTGGACATTTTTTTCGACTTTTGTTTGATTTTAAATGGCTGTAAATTTGTCAGGAATAGACCTAGAGTCAATTTTGCTGGTCTAAAAAATTGAGAAAATTGTAACCTATGTATTAGGAATGTATTTTTGAGCTTATGCCATGTTCATATATCGCTCATACACGAGAAAAGTGACACAACTTAAAAAATCAAGTTTCATAGAAAATAAGATTTAAGAAATGCGCAACATAACATTTAACATCACAACTTAACATTTTTTGTTTGCGGAAACAGGCATCTCTCGGAAACTGGCATTAGCTCAAATATGACGATTTGGTATATATGACTTAATACGTTTTTAATCACATGAGCGATATGATTGTGAATACAGTATAGAAAAAATAACAAAACTACAAACTAAAGAGGAAATAAAAAAAAAACTGAGCAAACTTGTAATTTTTTTTTTGTTTTATTTCAACTGTTTGTTTTTAAATAGAGAAAATAAAACAATACGCTCTCACTACGAGTGTTATAATATGCTCAAATTTATATGACGTTATGGTAGTATGGGTTATTTCAAACCAAAGCCTTCTTTATTACAAGCCGTATTCATAGCGCACATATTAATCATATGAACATAAGATTATATTATTTTTATATGGATTTTGATAGCACTACTACACACAATTTTTCATATCGGTTTTATTTGCCTGTGTCAACAAATGTTAGAAAACTGCTTGTAATAGAAACGGCTTTGTTTAAAACTATTCAAAACAAAATTTAAAAACTGTGCGGCATAAATGTTACATTTCTTAATATGCATCTGCGTACGACGGGAACATGCAGGCTTCTTAAAAGAGATTAAAGACGGCTTTGGTTATAAATATTAAAGGATTGAGATTTTATGTACCCTATCAAAAATATATGAACTCTTATAAGAGGAAAGAGTACAACGATAAAATTATAAAGCAAAGTAAGACAGAATAAAAAGTCAGGCTTCTTGACAGGCTGATAAGAAATGTCTTTCTTGTTCTATCAGGAGCATCCACGAAAAACATTTTAATTCTGTTGTTGTAAATGATATCGATGATTTTATTTTAAATGATATCGAATGCTCGTTGTTGAGGAAGTTTTCCATGTACGTAATTTCGAAACATAGTGGTATCATACGAATGCCTTAAATTACATTCAGAGAGATCACTGGCATTTTGTCAACTAAATGTTTCTCAATCATACTGTATCATTTCAATGAGGTTAAAACTGTGTCCGGAAAAAGGACAGTCAAATCATTGCATCGAACCCGCTCTCCATGAAGAATGTTATCATACATTTTTTTTTGAAATGTTACTCATAATACGAAGGGGTTGAGTTGGTTGACACAAGACCAAAATTCTTGCGAATAATTCTATAAACTTGTGTGACGATTGAAAGATCGACAAGTGATCTAGTGATCTAGTGATTCTTTAGAAGGTAAAGTTCTCGGCAAGCTGCCTGCTTCCAGGTTTGAAAGGTTGAGTAAACCATACCATTCACAGTTCTCAACCTCTCAAACGAAGTTTGCCCTCGGACATGACGTAACAACATACGCAAATAAAAGCACTAGGTTTTATTTGGGTGAATATTATAGACCCTACCGAAAGACGTATCATTTTTAATTCCTGGAATTTATTCAACGCTTGTGTCACGCTTTTTTCTGGAAAATATATGGTTGTTCCATGTGAAGTAACCGGGGACCTTGTGATATAATAACGTTTTGGCAAAATCATCCAAACAATTTGAGGTTGAAAATTCTTAAAACTACATCGTGTCTTAAGACTTTTGATCGCAAGGCTTTTGATCAGGAAATAGTTCATTTTTTTATTTCTGGGCAATCGGAGTTACACGTGAATGTCACGAACCAATCTGGACGGCTGTATTTACGTACATAAGGTATGGCGTTCTGCGTCTTTTCTTGCATGTAACGACGTGGTGAGTAAATTGGTCGTGAGTGTAATGGTTAGGTAGTACGCGTCTTCTTCTCTAATAAACATGAGAGGTACTGGAGTGGATCGCAGGAGCGTGCAACTCAGAGATACGCTTTAACTGGCCATCTCAGCAGTGCAGGACGATGTCTCTTGGTCCTTTATTCTTCCAGAACGACAGGCACTTCGTTTGTAGTAGGAGCATTAAATCTACCTCTGTGTTGGTTTACCGGTGCTCGGTCAACATGAATCAATTGTTTTCTTGCAAATAGTTTTATAGCAATATCCAATCTCTATTAAGGCTTGGCATAGTTTTTGAGCGAAGTGATGGTTCGAAATAAAATAAATATATAGGAACTGAAAACTGTTATCAGAGCAAACAGAGCAAGTTGGGAGCAAACTTTCGATGTCCTTGAAAAGTGGGTTATACTCCAACTTCTGGTTATACTCCAGGCTTTTTTTGTGCCAAACCAGCTGGTTTCTGGGCTTCCTGCTCTATGTCTGCGTATTAATGCGTTCGTATACATATATCATCCGCATAGTCCAGGTTGTCGAACTGCTTTATTGGGTTCCATTGAATGTCATTGGGGGTTGTGTTTTCCAATTTTCGCATGACACAATCTAATACTTTTAAGAATAGTAGTGGAGAAAGAAGACGTCCTTGTCTGGCTCGTCGTGTGTTTTAATAATTGCCACTCTGCTTCCCCTTGTATTGCATTCGATTTCTGGCATCCCTATACTTTTCCCTAACGTTCCATTCGTTTGATTATTCGATTATGATACGGATTGAGTTGACATGATCGGCACGCACAGCTTCTGCCAGGTCTAAAGCCAGCTGGTTCGTTTCTGAGTTGCTGGTTAACCACTGGTGATATCCACTCAAAAAGGATCATTGCTGAAACTTTCATTGTACTATCCAGTTCTTGCACTCTCTAAGGTCACCTTTCTTTGAAATTGTTATAGTCAAGGCCTTTTTTCATTTCTGTGGGAATTTACTAATATTCCATGCTTCTGCCAATAGTAGAGTTAGAGTTTCTGCCGTCACAGATGCGTCATCATTCAATCCATGCCGACTGCTTTCTGATTCTTTAGCTTCTGAATAGCACTTTGATCTTTTCGTTTCATTGATGAATGGATATTTATGGCTTCGTTATAGTTACCATCAGGAAGCTCATCATTTTGTTTGACATCTGTTCCTAACTCTTTCCATCTATTTAGCTGTTTATTTTTTGTGGCGTGCGGATGCTTTTATTTGCTGCTGCTGCTTCTGCAGTCTCGAGAATGTCTTCGGTGTATTTCCTGCGATCATTTCTTGCCATATTTGCTTTGCTTTTGCTTCTTCATACAAAGCTATAACTTTAGTAGGTGACGTCCTTCAATTTTCTTCCACGGATCCTCTCTAATGCATGGTTTCCTGGTGTAGTTTTGGTAGTTTTGGTGTAGCAATCTCAACGTAGGCTTCTGCTATTTGTTCGTATTTCTGATCGATAGCGTGGGTTTCGTCGCTTGGGAGATTGAGTAGGAGCGTTACTTTGGATTTTTCAATCTCTCAATGTTGAATTTCTTTCGGCTGACTTTTACGCATTTCACTGCTGCTTGTTTGATTTTAAACGTTGCTGTTACCAGTTGATGATTGCTGTGTACGTCTGCTCCTCTTATTGATCTGACATCTTGTAAGAAGGATTTTTGGTTCTTCCATCTGGTGATGTTCAAATGTATTTGTGTATATATTCTTGTGTGGTAGCTTTCTTCCTCCTATGAATAGCTGATTTGCGACACAGTAATAAACGAATTTCTCCCCATTGTTGTTTTTTTTCTTGCAGAATTTCATGCGTGTTCACCAATGGTTGATGTCATACTGGTGATATCGATTCCAATGTTTTCGTTAAAATCACTTTGAACTATTTGTATTTTTGGGTGTGCTGGACATTGTAGTTTGTAATTATCAAATTATCGTAGTATTTCTTATTTTCGACTGGAATCTTGTTATTATTCTGCTAATTATGCTAACACAAAACCTCTTTCAGAAATAGACGATAAAATGGGGTAGCAATCGGGCCAATCTGGCTATGAACCGACGGAAAAAAGAGCTAGCACAATCTAATGAATGAATATAATTTACGGACATTAAGTCTTACGGGAACTTACTTGGTCTAATTTCCGCATAAATGTTTTGCTTATTCTGCTATTTAAACTTTTAAATTGACTGAGCTTCGAGAAATTATGATCTCTAAAATCATGACTGAATAAAAGTCAACAAGTGAAGATTGGTCGAAAAGGCAGCAATCATTTCATTGTACACATCATATGAGAAGGAATGTAGACAGTAACTATATTTAAACCAATTTATACCATTAAAATACTACTTAACAGTTAGAATTTCCAGATTTTTAATTCCTAAATCATTCAAATTATCCCGTCCATACATTGCCCGAACTTCGATCGCATCATAGTAATCTGCGACAAAAAAATCTGCGGCATTGCCATGTTTCCATGATACAAATAACATCATATCCATTTTCCAACATCAATAAGTATATTTCTTGTGATTTACTAGGAATTCCGCTAGAGTTCAGTAAAAACACATCAAAAAGCACATCAAAAAAAAAAATTTTGTCAAAGTAATCTTGAAACGAAAGAAAACCGAGAAACGAAAATTTAGAAATTATTCGTCGATCTCCTGGCGGCGAGTAGCATAATGTACATCATTAATTGTAAAATCGAAGCTCTTCATCTAGATTTCATTGTACAGTACTGTATTTATAAGTTTAAGTAAGTTTAATTCATATATTTTTTGGATTTGTTGAAGTTTATAAATAAAAAGTATATTTGTATCTTATTTTATATATCTTGTCTATTTTATTAGAATTTATCTATTCTATACCACACATAAGGATCTGTGTGTATAGACAATTTAATAGACCGTGTAGTAAAGTGTATTATTTTTTTTATTTTATATCGATTTCAAGTTCTATATCTAAGCTGTTATCAAATTCTATTTTGTTGGTAAAACATTTTAGTTTTCCATTTATGTATAGAATAAACATAATTTAGGTAAGAGGGTATTATCGGGTGTTTAGAATTTTGAAAAGATAGTAAAACTTCAATGTGTTATGGGATTTTTGTTTTGAGAGTATTAATTAATTATTATATTTTGACAGCATTGTCAGATGGTAGGATTACGATTTACTTGCTGTCCAATTATAGTACCCGAACTACAGAAGAAATTGTTAGTGGGATTTAAGATAGACTCGAAGAAAATTTAGAGATATTTCATAGACTACCTCTATGTTCGTCGTTGAATTTTTGACCTTTTATATAGCGACCACTTCAACGGAGAAACATGGCATACAATATTCAACATCGGAACAACAGCACGCCATATGTTATACTGAACATGGACAATTTACCGCCATCAATACCAAATTATCCCAAACCAATACCAATATCGGATGTTGATCCGTTAATTCAAACGCGGAAAGTAGTCTATATACCTCATGATACTAACCAATTGGCATACAATACCGAGAGTGAGATATCCAATGATGAGCAAGATCTCAGGTAAATTTTATGACGGAGGCCTCCCTAGGGTAACATTTTTAGAATACCGACCTAAAAACGGAAATATACTTATGTTTTTCATCGACACCGGAGCCAATAAAAACTTTTATCCGATCCCGGATATTACCAAAACATTAGCCAATCTAGGAGACTACAAATTTTATTATCATTTACCTAACTTCAGGATGTCATCAGATTCAAATGAAGGACACTGACATCTCGAAGACTACTTTTTCCACCAAGAATGAGAAATATGAATTCCTGCGACTCCCATTTGGCTTAAAGTATGCAATCGCAATCTTTCAGCGGACGATCGATAGCGTTCGTCTTTGGTCGGAGGAACGATGAGGAACATCTACTTCGTGTCTAGAAAATCTTTTTCAAACTCCAAGAAGACAACTTGCTCGTAAATATCGACCAAACGGAGTTTTTAAAAATGGAAACTAAGCTGTTAACCAACAATCTAACACCAAAAAGACATAAACCAAAAAGAGTTCGAAGCGTTTCACAATATGAAGGAGAGCGTTTCGCAATATGTAGAGGATAGGAGCTCTACGAAAATTTTAATTTTTCCCAATTTTAGCAAACCTTTTTTGCTAACTACAAACGCTTCCTTATTTGCGATTGGAGCTGTATTATAACAAGAAGATATCAGGAAAGACCAGTCGATCACCCACATCTCCAGGCCACTGAACAAGGCCAAGAAGAACTAGCAGCGAATGAGAAAGAAATGCTGGCCATAATGTGGACGCAAAACCAAATTTTGACAGGCCACCAACCGTTAAAGTTCACACTAAGCAATAGGAAAAACAATGCTAAGCTGAAACGATGAAAATTTCAACTGGAGGAATACAACTATACGAGTTGATTTATACATCTGGCCGTACCAATAAAGTTTCCGACGCTCTGTCAAGACTGGAACTTGAGGCTAACACTTTGTCTTCAACTGGAACTTTTCACAGTGCAGAGGTAGATTTTACCAATTTAATTCCATTCTATCAATGGAATCAATGTTTTTAAGGACCAGTTGATATTTCAGACAGGTTAGGACATCAATGTTCATGGAAAGATCTTGCATGTACGACACAAATTAATCAAAGCTACGTTATTTTATGGCACCCCACATACTTGTGATGGGCAATTTGAGAAGCTTCGTGGGTCCTATTATAACGGATTACCTAAAAACCTTGGGTGTCCAAATTTATCTAACACCCTCCCACGAAGTGAGGTAAATGAGACTATCGAGCGAGTTCATTCCACCATAATTGAAATAATGCTACCTTCAAAATGAGTACAGAGAACTAACCACGAAAGAAGCCATCATCATTACTGTATATTTTCGTACACTCCGTACACTCAGTTACGCAACAAAAACCCAACGATTTCTTTGAAAGAACACACCGGATCAATTATAAAAATTGCTGATTTTAAGACCAAATTACACGAAAATTTGATAGAAAGACTCCGCCTACATAAAAAATTCACCATTGCAACGGAAAATAATAAAATAATTGCTCCGAAAATATATGAAGCCGATCACAAGTAATCATCAAGACAACACTCTTCAACCACAATTAATCCATCAAGTACGTACTATAAGACAGTTGATTTCGGAATTGAAAGGTCACTCTCGAAAATAAAGATCGATCAACAAGATTGGTAGTGCCTGGAAATGGATAGCAGGGTCACTGGATGCTTCTGATTGGGATCAGATAATGATCAAAGCTTTACTGCTCAAGAAATGCTAACGGAATACAACAAAATTACTAACTATTTGCCGGAAAAATCTGAGGAAAAATTTCATCAAGCACTGTTCAATCGACTCACTATCCTAAAAAGACATATACAAGGAGATCTTCCGAGTTGCTCGGAAAAATCTAGCCAAAGGAAAAATCATCAACAGAGGTGGAATTAGTCGTTTACTCACGAAAATGAAATTCCTACCCTATACGCCAACGAAATAGATGATGCTCGTGAAGGAATATATCATCATTTACGTTCTTTCCATGACTACAAAATTTAATAAATTAATAAATTAGATTTAGCTATCACTTGAAATTAAAAAAAAAACAGTAAAATGACCCACCAACATTCTAATACACTCCAAATTCTAAATTGTTTATAAATTATAGATTAAAAAAATCATTTAACACCAAAACTAAATGAAATAACCGTTACACTGTCAAAATGATGATTAAAGAATGTTTTGAAAATAATTATGATTCATGCCTCTTAATTGAAAATTGTCAAATAGGCTTTTTGCTTTTTTTCTATTTTGTTTTTGTTTGTTCAAAAAAAAAAAAAAACAAAAACGATTGTCTTTGTCACTCTAAAATAATTTAGTATTTTTTTCTTCTTCTCGTTCCACAGTAAAAAAATACTGACGGTAAATGTTTCATTGTGGGTAGACGACTTTAATTGCCGCCAAATGTTCAAATATTCGCATTCAAATATTCACTATCCGAAAAAGCCTATTTGTCAATTATCAGTTAAGAGGCATATGGTCAGCAAAATGTTGGGTCTAATTTGCGAGATTCGCTTGTTGAAGGTTTTTCATTCTCGATGACGATTAAATCTTCCCCGGCATATTTCTTCGTTTTGGCGTGTTTTCGGTCGAATTTTTCGTTCCACTTCTTCCTTTCGCATTCATAATATTTTGAAGAGTTCGTTCTCATCTGTAATAAATATCGCATTTTTGCTTGAATCCGCGACTTTCATTCAAGGCGGCAACCAGGTTATTCTGAATGAGGTCTTTGAGTTTGAAATCAAAGACGAGTTGGTTTCGGTTGAATCCCGTCGTCGCGTTCCTTTGAGAATTGGTAGTCCATTGTAAATCTCGAAACGTTTTATACCAATCCTTCGCATTCTCGACTGAAGTACAAATGCATGACAAGATGGTCTGGTTCGCTCTCTCTACTTGTCTGTTCGTGCGAAGAGTTCGTACGATCGTTTTGATTAGTTGGATGCCATTTCGTACACAATATTCATTGAAGATTTTAGAGGTAAAATATGTACTACGACCCAGTGACGATACTGTTCGGAAGTCCAAAGTAGGTGGTTAGGTCGATCAAAAATTTAATTATTGGAACTGTCTTCGTATTTTGAACGGCTTTAACAATTACAAATTTACTGAATGCTTCGGGCATAGCAATGATATGGGTGTTTCTATGCTTACTTCTCACGAACCGCCCGAGATGGTTGATATGTATCAACCGAAACGGTATCGGTTCCAACATTCTGAAATGTAGATGTCCTTCTGATTTTACTTTTTTGGACTTCATATAACAGCATTCTAAGCAGCCGGCAATGTAGGACTCTACATATCGGCGCATTTTCGGAAACCATAGATTTTCCTTAAGTCGCTCAATCGTTTTCTCGGTTCCAAAGTGTCCCATATTATTGTGAAAATGTTGTACTACTTGGAATCGAACTGCCTTTGGCACAACAAATTTCAGCTCGTCTCCTTCCTTACGGAATAATCGATAATCTTTTTGTCGAAATTCTCTTTTTAAATATTTTTCATCATCAGACTTCTGATCTCCGCTGAGTACAGCGATATTTCTTTACAAGTTTTCGTTTTGTAGTTAAATGGTAAGAAGCCAGTCGTTCTGATTAATTCCAATTTTCACTATACAACCAGAAGTAGTCTTCATGCGTTCTCCTGGTGAAATGTCTCAAAATCGTATTTGAGTAATCGCTTCCAGCATCTTGCAATCCTCGGTATCATCTCGGTTCTCTCTTTCAATCGTGCGATAGCAGTACAGTCATTAACTAGGCGGAACCACTTTAGAATATATACTCGATCAAGAGGTTCCACAACGGCGAGAACCTCTAACTTGTAACTGTAGTACCTCTGTTCTGTTCAACATCAGGGCAATGGCGGCTATAATACATGTCTGGCTGCCATATTTAACCATCTACCGTTTGCATCAGAACTCTGGCGTGACCAACGCTAGAGGCGTCAGTATGGTCTGCTAAACACAGAAGTTCGGCTTTGCGCAATAAGTGGATAATCGGCTTCGAAATTACCGAATAATTTTTAATGAATTTTCGGAAAAATCCGGTGAGTCCCAAAAATTGTCGAACTTCGGCTTCTTCTTGGTATCGCAGACTTTTCGACTCTCGCCATTCTTCTTATCGACCAAAATAATTGGTGACGCGTAGAGAGAATCGGAAAGTCGAATAATGCCACACTGTAACAATTCATCCACAATATCCTTGGCGATAGGTATTTTTGCGAGAGCGATACGGTATGGATTAATATTAATAGATGTGTCGGCGGTGAGCTTAATCTCCGTTTTTGTTATTCTACATTTGAAGCGAAACCATCGGGATGTGACGACAGCAAAGACTTAAGTTGACATTGTTAGGTTTCACTTAAATCGTTTCCCATATTCAAATTTTTAGGCATCTCGATCGTACAGCGACCACCTTCGATTAAAAGATGTTTTCTTCTCTACATAAAATGTCACGGCCTAATAATACATTTTCGGAAATAAAACTCTCCAACATACGTATTGACTACTGGAAAACCCGTAAGAACAATGGGAAAATTAAACCTCGGTTTTAAGTCTTTGGAGAATGACTTACGGACTAAGGGACGATTGCTACCAGGGTCAACAAATGTCGAAGTTCCTTTACCATTTATATTGATTTCTTTAGAAATGCACTCAACAATGGCGGCGGTTGGTAACGAGTTCTCATCAATGTTAACGATATTTGGTTTGGTTTCGTTGCGGAGGGTAATGTTCGTTTAAATAATGGATTTTAACGACCGAATTCATTACAATTCGAAAGCGGCCTGGATATTTGCTTATCTTCAAACCGTCATGATTGATCACGACGTCTATAGGAGTTCAACTTTTTAACTAGAGACAACATTTTATAATAATACTCCTCGAGAATTTCGTGCAATTTACGCTTGGTCTCCATCATTTCTATATGGATACCTGTTTCGATTGGACCGCCAAAATCACAATTGGTTCTCCCAACAATGTGCATTCTTCAAACTGTCGATTTTCTGAAAAAACTAAACTGAGCTCAATGACGACGATGCTATCGGGTTAAATTCCGGTAGAATGAACATAACGTCCTTCATTACTGTGTTGAACGATTTGAAAATTGACATTTGGTACGCTTCATACATCGGATAATTTTGATTCGACTTAAAACTGTTTGTTGCCATCGATTGAGATGAGAATCCGTGCGGAAAATTATATACGGGCTGCGATCCAGATTAGTGATACGGATAACCAAACATTACGACATTCGGCTTAAACTGTTGTTTGGGAATCACTTGAAAATATTGAGCGACTGATCTAACCATTTCCAATGTTCCGCATGCATAAACGATTGAGCAATACTATGGATGGGTGGAATAAGTATATACCAGGCATATTAGTGACAAAACCCGACGACGCAACACTTGGTGTTGTACAACAACTTTGAAACGATTGACTGATAACGTTCGCATTCGTAGTCTGTATCAGCGCAATACTATTTCATGTTGCATTGTTATACACACACGACTGACTGGGTACCCTCAAATAAAATTGTTGCGTCGGTATAACAGAAGAGGCTAATGTTACAGAGGATACAAACGGCTGTGACAAAACTTGTGCCTGCGGTGGGTCGAATAATACCGACTGAGAGTTAATGCAGGACGATGATGCAAATGGTGGTTAGAATTGTGATATATCTGCGGGATTCCCATTTTGATTTGTCGTTCGTAAAAGTGATATTATTTTTTTTAACTCGAACATTCGATACTTTTTTTACAACAGTTTCGTATCCCTCGTTACTATAAAATTTTTTCAGACGTTTGATCAATTGTTTTTTGTTACCGGTTGCGATCCGACCTTAATTTTTACATTTGTTTATTAATGTTTTGACTTTTAAAGGTCTAAAGCTCGTCATTTTTTTTACACGCGGAATACAGATATTTTGTTGAGCACAGAAAATTATATAAACTTTTTTCTCAAAATCTCTGTTGACCTTACATCTGAATCTGCCATGTCAAATAAGCTTTCTCGGATAGTGAATATTTGAATGCAAATATATTTGTTCTTGGATTTTTTCCCTTCATCTCGTTTTTTCTACTACTACAGTTGCGTTGCACGCAGTGTTGCCATCTCTTCTCTCAGTTCGTTCACTTCGTGACATAATAAAAATATATATGAGGGCTCCACCGATTTTAACGATCAAATAAAGAATAAAATGATTTTTTTTTAATTCACTATAGTTAATCGGCTCATTTTAATCAACATTTATTTGAACTTAGAAATAACTAAGAGTTTTCAAATAAAAATTTTAATCCGCTAGAAACCATTTCAAATTTAAATTTTAACAGTCAAACTACTTAAGATATTTAAAAATTCCAACTCACAAACCAGTAACAATTTAAATATGATAATCCATTCCACGAAAAAATTACAAAAACAATAAAAACTGTCGATGGTATTTAAAAAGTTATTAACCCCTGAGGAAAAACAAAATTTAAAATTAAACCAAACAAAATGTATCCCTTTAAAAAAATTTGAGCTACAATACAATAAAATAAAAAAACGCAGATTTATTACGAATGCGATAGTACAAGGATATATGGTAAAAAAATACCCTTTACCATCTTATCATACCACGATAAAAGATCATTGAAAAATATGTAAATAATAAAAAAATCCTGAAACATAAAAAAAAAAACTGTGATAAAAGAAATTTAAATATTTAAATTCAAGATATACTTCTGCTGCTATATTATAAAGGTATAGCATAGACATAAAATTTAACAACCTGGTTGATTGTTAAACATTTTTATGTTCAGTCACGATTTTATTTTCAAATGTTACCTTTAATTGAATAAAAGTGTTCTCGTGCCCTAATTTTAGTAGGTATGTATAATATGTGGGAATCTTGTTTAATTAGAACATTGATTTTTATGTTATGTTAATCAAGATTAAAGAACAAAACCATATAACCGCACGTTGGAACGAAAGTTCTTTAATAGGTTACAAATAGAGAAAAATTGTTGCTATACGTATTTGATATTGGTTTCAGTTAATAGTTCTTTAATTGGTTAGTTCATTTCATTTGTTTAGTTGGTTAAAACGGTGAATGTGTTTCCTTGCATATTGCTACCAAAGGCTTGTGCTACATCCAAGGAGTTATTTTCCACCACATCTTCAATTATCTCTCTATGATTCTGTTGACTTGTTTTACAGTTGAAGTTTGTTTTGAAAATCAAATTAACCGTTTTATGACCAATACGTCGTATAATCGCCGAAAATCTAATTTATATACACTTTATTTGACACAAAACTTAAAGATTCATACAAATCAGATTTTTAAAAAATTGATTAAAGATTACAAGCCAATTTAATTCACCGTTTTATGCCAAATACGTCTAACCAGTTTTATGTAGAATATATAAATATTGCAAGTTCAAGTGTACACCAAATAGATAAAGTTCAACACAGCCCAAAGTATAAAATTAGGCCAGTGAATAAAAGTGCTTATTCGACAAAAACACAAAATGTTAACTTGGAGATGTTTGGGTACCACTTTTACACAGCAAGGTGTTTCTTATAAAAATATCTTAAAAGGAAACAAACCGAAATCGAAAGTTCATTCTAATGAAGAGGACCTAAACATTCATACCACGGTAAATAAATTAATCGAGACAATCCAAAATTGCATGATGATGATGGAAAGACAAATAAGCATGATGCAAAATATGAATACGCTTATGCAGATTACAGTCAAAAATCAAAAAATGACAGTTCTAAAAATAGCTATTTGGAATGCGAACGGGCTTTCGCAACATAAAGCTGAGGTACAAACCTTTCTTATACAACAAAATGTAAACGTTTGTTAACATCTGAAACACATTTCACAAAACAGAATTTTTTTAATATTACCCACTATTCTGTTCGTGAAAAGCTCACGGCGGCACTGTAGTCCTAATAAAAAGAAGATTAAAGCATTACGAGCTGCATAAATATGCTAAAGATCACATCTAAGCTACAAATATCTGTTTGGAAGAATGGTCTGGGAATTTTGTAATATCGGCTGTCTATCAGTTGGGAATCAAATTTCTAGTTGGGGGTGTTTACAACGCTGCACCTAAGTGCAACGACTCTACAAAGCAATAAACGAAATAAACCTAGATTATTTGTCAGCTGGACATCCCACATATTAGTCCAGAGCTAGGAAAAAAGTTCCTGTAGTAATAGATTTCTGCGTAATACGAGGTACTGCGTAATACACTTCCCACACCAGAAAACCTTGACACTGTAACAGAAAACTTAAGACTATAATGGAAATGGCGACAAAAAAAGCTACTCGGGAGAACAAAATTTCAGAAAAAAATAATAGTCTTTTAAGTAACATTCAGAAGTTATTGTCAAAAAACGGACAATTCGGCGGCTTAGGCATTTTCACCAATCTCTTTGCATAAGCGGGAATTACTTAGAGATATCAAAGCTTTGAGAGAACCACAATGGGAAGAACAAATTTAGTAATAAAGAATTTCCTAAGAGAGCTCACAGCAACAGAAAAAACAGAATACTCACTGTGGAAAGCCTAGAGCTATCGAAACCCACCGAAAAGGAAACCAGATTGCCACTGGACCTAAAGTGACCTAGAAAAGGCTATTGCTTTCTATAACCATCTACAAAAAGTGTTAAACCCAAAGGAACAAAACAGTCGAAAGAAAGCTCCAGGACATGATCTAATAACTGGAAAAATGGTCAAAGAATTACCAGATAGATCCATAAAATATTTAACATATATTTTTAACGCGATTATGAGATGTGGGTACTTTCCCCAAAAATGGAAAATATCTCATATTATTTTATATTTAGGTAAAGACTAACCCCAGTCTCGTCGTACAGGCCAATAAGTCTACTTCCAACAACTTTCAAGCTTTTTGAAAAGATGCTATTACATGAAGTAATGCCTATATTACCTGAAGGTCAGATTATTCCAGATCACCTATTAAGATTTAGAGAGCAGCACGGCACAAGAGAACAGGAACACAGAATTGTAGTTACAACTAAGCTTGCCTTCGAAAAGAAATATTACTCGGCAATTTTCTTGGATTTTGCACAAGCTTTCGACAAAGTATGGCATGAAGGATTAAATTAAAAAATTTAAAATTTCATTCAACTCTTGAAAACTACTTAGCCCAAAGGATGTTCCGCAGGTTAAACAAAATACGGCCACTATAATGATTTAACCGAGATAAGGACAAGAGTATCGTAAGGTAGTGTATTGGGACCTGTGTTATAACGGGTTTTCTAATAAGAGGTTTCATTTTGATATTAAAACAAACGAGTATTTTTTAAGAGAAATCCATTAATGTTTATTTCATTGTAAAGAGGAAGGTATGTTATTAACATTTGAAAACGATATCAGCCAAATGGCCGCCACGGCTAAGCTTGCAGCACTATATTATTTTCAAGAAATTTTCTATGACCAATTCTCATATTTGTTGCGGTATGTCCTCGATAACCCCACGAATTCTTTCTTTAAGGTCTTGAATAGATTGTGAAGCATTGGCATAGAGCTTATCTTTCAGGTGGCCTCAAATAAAAAAGTCTAAAGGTTAAATCATAAGATCTGTGGCCAATTGCGATCACCTCTTCGAGAAATAACACGGGCAGGAAACTTTTCTTGCAAATTTGCGATTGTTTCGTTGCTTGTGTAGCACGTAGCGCCGTCTTACAGAAAATAAACGTCGTCCACATCAATATCTTCCAATTCCGGCCATAAAAAATTCAAAATTGACAGCTGTCCAAATAGCAGGCTATTCAAAATGAAACTTCTTATTGAGTAACCCTTTACTTATTACTCACAGCTGATTTACCAATAACTGAAAAAATAATCGCTTCCACTTTTGCTGATGAAACAGTTATATTATTGTCACACAAAAATCTTCAAACAGCATCGAGAGAATTATAAAACTTCTGCCCAAAATTGAAGATTGGGCTAAAACTCGGCGGATAAGGACGAATGAATGTAAATCAACACATGTAACATTCACACTGAATAAACGTACATGTCTGGCAATTAAATTAAACAATATCCCAATTCCTCAGCAAAAAAATGTCAAATATCTCGGTCTTTATCTAAAAAGAAGTTTGACATGGGAAAAACACATTGAAACAAAACGCAATCAATTAAAAATGAAATTCTCCAAAATGTGCTGGCCTACAAGGCCTTATGGAGTTCATTTTCTCTGCTAAGCTTTTCGTGCTCACCACCAATTATAATAGCAACTCTCGTGTAAAGCAGGAAACGTTTTCATATATGCTTGTTTAGGATTGTATTTTGAACAAAAAAAAAGTAACGGAGTCCAATAAAATATGCGTAACACATATTATTGACATTACCTAAGTAAGTACCAAACTTTAGGATCTTATTTAAAGCCCAAAATTGTGTGCATATCGCACAAAGAATTTATTTATACAATCATTTCAAGTGTTAACGTTTAACCGTCAAAGAATATAAAATTGTTTTAGCATATTACATCATCATCATCATCATCATCATCATCATCATCAAATACTAAATAAAAAAAAATTATAACAAATTTAAATTTTCTTTCCATATACACAAAGCAAAAGTTATAATTAAAATTTCCATGTAAGTGAAAATTAAATTATACAAAGAAACAAAATTCTGGTATAATAGGGAAAAAAATGTAAATTAATAGTCCCTACCTGAAGGCAAGGATGAAAATTTTCTTTTAACGTGTCTTCATCGCACTGCCAGGTAACAATTTTAAGTAGAAAATTGTTGTTGATTGATTTGAATTACTTCTGAATATAGTAAATTAGGTTCATATGAATCATGAACCGACATTTTAACCAAATTAACTAAAAACGTAAGATTTTAATTATCTATTACGCGTCTATATTCTAGTGCATGTGCTAAGAAATACAATAACAAAACTGAATTCGAACAGAATCGAATATTTTCAACGAAATGGTTAATAAAAATCAAATAAAAAATTCATAAAATTAAATTTTTTATTAGAATCCATAAATCAATCAGTAAGCCCAAATAATATAGCAAATCAATATATTTATTATGTTCGTTACGTTTTATACCTTGCAAGATATAAATTTATCGTTAAAATATAAATTGGAATGTACACCTTTCTTATAAGTGTTTGTAATCAAAGATTGATATATTTTTTCCATGAAATCATTTTATTCTTGGATATCCGAAAAATGATTGTAATCGTTTCACGGAATTTATTTTTAAACGCGAGAGCATTAGCTTGATGCTGAAAAAATAGGGAAGTCACTTAAATTACTAAATTTCTAATTCCAACCGTGAATACATAGTTCCGAATTATTGTATTCATCCTCAGCCGAATATTATGTCGCTATATTATTGGTTGTTAGTTTGAGCTCAAAATTCGATCATTTGTTTTCACATAAGTCTGTTTGAATGTTGTCAGCTCTAATTTTAGCAGGAGTGCTGATTTTATTTTCACTGTATGATTTTCACTATATAGCTTAAATAATTTCAACCAATTCATTTACATAACAGATATAAGAACTTAAAGCTTATCTGTAAATGTTGCATTCAATCTTTTAGTCGCCTACTAGGATAAGCAAAGGTGGAAAAAAAATTTCGGTGGAATTTTTATTTTTTTATGTGTTAATCCATGGAATATTTTCTGGGACCGAAGCTCCCAAACTTCAAACTCTTTTGCGAATAATTTTTCATGACGTACTTTACGGCTTTCCCGCATAATCGAGGACCCAAAGTCATAGGTTTGCTTTTTTAATATCAATTTGCACATTATATTGCTGCAGTAATCTTGTACTGACGTCAACGAAGGCTTGGTTCGTGGACTCGTCTCCGTCTCTCTCATAAAGAAAATTGCAGCATAAGGCCATGTTCTGTGATAAATAATAATTTGAACGTTTTTGTGAAATGTGATTATAGGACATTTGATTAGATTGCAACGAGCAACTTTTTGGTGCTCGTTCCCCTGGGCCCAAAATTAGTTATATGTTGTCCACACTGGTTTTGTTTTTATATTTTATTTATTTTGTATGTTAGTGTTGTTATATACCTACTCACTTCCCCTACATTAATTTTTTAACTGTGTAACGGGTTATGAGTAGGTACATAAAGTCGTGTTTAGTGTTAATTGTGATAAGTAATTTAGAAAAATTTGAGAAGAAAACAAAAAGCAAAACGTGGTTAAAGTAATCCACAAAATTTAAAATTAAGAAAAGAAAAATTATAAATTATAAAAAATAAAAGTTTGAATTTAAATTAAAAAATTTGTAAAAATAAACTTATGATAATTTTGTGTAGTATCGTGGAGTAAAATAATAAAATAATTTTGAATGAATAACGATAAAGAAGTGCAACAAATTAAACATCTTGAATTTAAAATATATAAAATTCGTCCTATTGAAGACCAGCCACAAGAATCGACGGTATGATGTCAAGATTTACGAAAAATTTTGAGAGGTATGGTGAAGTGGGTGATGTATGTATACCGCGAGATAGACCTATCAGATAATGTTGGTGTTTTTGCTTTTATCTGATATTATTTATGATTAAAGAGATGCAGAAGTTACACTAGAAGCCGTATGAATAACATTTTTAACCAAGTGAAATAACCGTAGAAACAGTGGATAATCCCGTTGCGTTTAAATATAAACATGTGGAGAAGTATTCCATTTATAATAGGAAGGGGATACGTATCTTTTTTGGTGATTAAATTCACTTTTCGGGAGTCTAAGCATAACCTGTGTTTTTCATTAGCTTTGTTAACTAATACCACTGGTGAACTCCATGGGCTAGAACTCTCCTCAATTACCTCCAAGGATAGCATTCGGTCCAGTTCATTATAGATTAATTCTTGTTTGGCTGGGGATACAGGGTAATGCCTTTGCTTAATTGGAACAGTATCGCCTACATCAATAACGTGTTCTACGAGATTCGTTTTTCCCAAACCTTTAGTTGAGAATGCAGGAAACTGTTCAATTACCATTTTTATAAAGATATTTCTGAGTAGAGTTTAGCAGGTGGTGGTTTGTATTTTGTACTTCCGATATTTCGCTTATAATTTCTGGTGCAATTTTGAATTTTCGCCAGAAATCAACTCCAAGATATACTTCAGATTTTAAAGACGAGACTATGCAGAATTTAATAATTTCAGTCTGATTTGAAAAAGTCACTGGCAGTTTTACGTTACCCAACACAGCTTTCATAGTTCCATCGGCAGTTTGAATGCAAGAATTATAAGGTTTAACCTTAATGCCGAGTGATTGTAGAAATGATTCTGCATTTTTCCCTAATATACTGATACTCGCACCGCTATCCAAAAGTCCAACTTTAATACATCAATTAATATTTATTTTAGTATAAGGTCGGAGATCGTTATCTATTAACTCTGAAATTGATGCTATTAAACATGCGTTTTCAAACCGTTTTCTTTCTTTCTAATATTTTTGTAATCGTGCTAATCGTGATCTTACTTAAGTTAGTTGAAATAGTTGAAATTGGATGATTAGCAGAAGTTATATAAGCATAACAGCTTATTTCAGGTTTCAGGTTGGTGGTTGGTTTGGTGTAATAGGGAATAGGGAGTGAAACATTTTGATCGAACGAGGTTCCCCGCATAAGCAGCGTTCGGAGCAACATTTCCCAGAGCTCGTTTCTTTTGACATCTGTAGCAATCATCGACCTTAAAACCTGGTAATCCACAACCTTCACAAAAACTATGAGTTTTCTCCAACGGACATGTTGAAAATCGATGGCCAATATCTTTGCAATTCCAACAAACTATAAACATGGATCGGTTCATCGCTTCTACATAATTCAGCTCCTCTTGTTGAACATTTCTTTTTCCATCGCTATTATAACTACATTCCGGACCATCTTGCTCGGAAATTTGGGCTATTGTGTGAGAGCGTCATGTGCGTGACTCGATTATCTTACGTGGGTCAAAGCCAGATGTGTTCCACAGTTTCTCGAAATTATCGCAAATTTTTCTCAACTTCAGATAGATAATCATTAAATGATTCTTTTTGGTACTGCACTCGACTTCGAATATACTTTCGGGTCTCACGGTCCCCTTCTAAATTGCTGAACCGGTCAAGTAATGATGCTTTCATCTGTCTCCACGATGCGTTTTTGTTTTGTCTTATAAAATTGTAATATCCTTTTGTCAGCTTTGTCTGTCACATAATTCCTCATTAAAGTAACCAATTCATAATTAGACACATCATCCTGAAGCACGTGTTCCTCGAGTCTCATTATAAAATCTTGGACGTTTTCCTCTCCGTGCTTACTATCCCGACCAGAAAAGCTTATTTTCCACCGGGTTGGATCTATTCATTTTCTATATCCATGGTTAACATGACGTCTATTTCGTTTTTTCTGATGAAATACCGAACTTTCTTCAAATTCACTTCCAGTTTCCTCCGATTTCCTCGTTGGCTTCGAAGTTTTAACTATTTTGCCTCCTTTAGTTATTGGTATATGAAGTGTTCCGGAAATTTCCATAAACATTTGGGACATATCTTCTAATTGTTTAGAAAATCGCTTTTCTTGCTGTTTCTGGTTCCGTCTCGGATTTATGATCATCTCGGTATTCTTATTGTTCTGAATTGGTATTATTTATTTTTTTCGATGGTTTTGGCTGAACTACTTTCTTTGGTGGACCGCAGTGTGTTTAAGCAAACATCTTAACCATCACCATACGACCGGTTTACAACAAACGTTTACGACAAACCAAAACGAAATAAATCAAAATTTGAAGAATATACGACAAAACCGATTCTGAATATTTTTGCAACGGATAAATATAAAACGACTTGTTTCATAGATTCAGAAAGAGCGGTACTGGAAAACTTAAGGATCCACTACTAAGTTAAAATCGTCAAACTGGCGTTTACGATAAACCAATATTCGATCGACGAAATTGTTTGAATCGGTGGATTATGTTTTTGCGTAAAGCGTACGTTGTGCACTCGTATTATACATTTTACTACATTAAAATTCAAGGTAAATACTGTTTTTACTTACTTTTTAACAATGTATTGGGTAAATTCATTGCCCGTACTAAAAAAGAGGGTAAACAAAAATAAAAAAGATAATTATTTGTTGTTGCTTTTTTTGAATGTTTTGTTTTTTAAATTAAACGTTAGCAGCCGTTATAAAGTGTAAAATATGAATAAAACAAAAACAATATTCTGAACAATGTAAGTTGATGTAACAGATCATGTTTTCCGAAAGAGGCGTCACGATCAAAGTATTTAGTATACCATATTTTTCGCAAGAGGCAGCACGATCAAAGTACATAGTACTAAATATTGCTGAAAGATTTGTTTGTTATATTGATCTTTAAATCATTTCGTGTCAAACGGAAAACATAAAATATTACAAATCAACAAAATAGCTCAAAATAACAAAAAAAAAAAAAAATAAAATATTTTAAAGCAACAGATTGTTTGAATGAAAATAATAGTCGGCCATTATTTTTTCCTTGTTTTAAATTTGTTGTTTTAAATTAATCCAAAAGGAGTTATATTCATTGTCTAGTGTATTTATATCCAATTAGAATTATTCGCAATAAAATATATTATTCATATTTTTGGCACCTTAACTGACATCTAGTGGCATAATCAATGCACTGGGACATACGTGTTAAACATACCACTTTCCAAAAGATGGCAGTATTTTCATTTGTAGTATAATCTTGACAGTCCGACATGATCTATTCTTTTATTTAGTAAATATAATTTATTTATTTATTTTTATCACCAACAAATAAATTGATCATAAGCGTTTCACATTTTGATTTGTTACCTATAAATCAGTTGATTTAACCCGTAAAGCAAATAATTTCTCCTTTTAAGCCATTTTGGAGAAATATATTTACTGCAGATTTGGCACGATTTCAAAGGTAAAGTGTACTAAAATTTTGATTTACTGTATCAAACGAATTACCTTGAATTTGGTCCGCAACCTAAGTACTAATTAAAAAGCATTTAATTTAATAAAACAATCGTAATGTGCTTTGCAAAACTAGTGATTACTTAATTTTTTGTAACGGCATACAAGTCGTTCTTAACCACAAAGCGCGCCAATAGATGTTTCAAGTAAAATAATAGGGTCTTAACTAACTAACATACTGCCCCAACAAACTTAAATAAAAGATATGTTTGATATATATATATATATATATATATATATATATATATATATATATATATATATATATATATATATATATATATATATATATATATATATATATATATATATATATATATATATATATTTATACTTTAATTTGTCGAATATGTTTGACAAGAGGTTTAGTACTAAAAGCGGTGACAAGCTTAACGAAAATAATTGAACCATGTGAATTTTCGTTGATTTTTTACAACTGCAATGCGAAAACAATTTACCGGACCAGCTCTACTGATCCAGCGACCATTGAAATTACGATCAAGCACTTCACGTGCTATCGACGAATAGTGTAATGGACAACCGTCATGTTGGACCACATGTTCCGTCGCAATTCTAAGCACATTTGAGTTGGCCCTATGAGTTGGAACATAAACCATGACCATTTAAATTTTTTCTTGTACAGTTAAATACTCTATTTTGTATTGTGATAGCCTAATGCAAACTAGTTTTTTGTTTTCGAAATAATCTTCGCACTGAATCGATATTTTTATAAAAAAATACAATCATTTATTTGAAAACAAATTTAGTCCCGTGTTCCTGGGTTACGATTATAGTAGTTCCTTGACAAGTCATTTTTCAGTAATTAAAAATTTAAGAAATAAAATTGGTTTAAGACTAATTTTGAGTATTTACATTGAAAACGTGTTAATTTTAATGCAAACGTATTGCAGAATCGTATGCATATGTACTCACTAGGAGAAATCGAAAAAATGTTATATTGTCTATTACAGCGCCATCTATCATGAATCGAAAAAAAATTTACAAAGAGATCCTACGTACTTTTAGCCATAGAATTTGAATCTGCAATAAGAAGGGGTTCCTATTTTAATTGTAAAGTTACCGCTTGCCCCACCTACAAGAAGGGGAAAGGGGTAGCACTAATGTATGTCCCCCTCGGATTGATTAAATTTTAATTGTGTACAATTTTTTCGTAGAGTGCCTATTTTCTGAGATATTTGAAAGTTTCAGCTTTAAAAAAACACCCGGTATATATATATATATATATATATATATATATATATATATCTTATATATCTTCGGCAGAATTTACAGCAATTACATTTAAAATGCTTCTAGCTCGCAAAATACTAGTTGGAATTTGTTTACGGCCTGCATCTCTACTATCAACAAAATCTCGAAAGTCGTTTACTGAAATGCTGTTTTTAATTTGTTTCTTTAACTGATTAAGTCTATGTATTCTCACCTTCAACCCACGGTGCTTCATAAACATCAGCCGGCCAAGTTTCACGATTTAGTAAGTTAAAACAATTCAAAAGATCATTGCACTTTTCATTATTATCGTCAAACAGCAGAAGTGCTTTCATATGATTTACTAAACTATCGAAAAGAAATTTCCCTGGAAACACCAATTGACACTTTCTTTGTATTGTCGTCAAATGGATTACTATACTTTTTCGTATTGATAATATCGTCAGTTTCTTTTTTATAGGTTCCTTTATTTAATTTTAAATGAATAATTATATTTATTGTCCGCTTTATTAACCTATCAGCTCTAATGACTGAAACATTTCTTTCCTGTAAAGCTTTGGAAAGTATATAAATGCCTTCCAAGACATCATTTATTACAGCTAAATCTTTAAAAAAAAATTCATTTTTAAAATATGAAACAATTCCAAATTCATTATTTTAATTCAAGTCCTTATACAATGCTGGATACGATTTACATACTGCTTTTGCAGTCCTGGCACTACAAGCTGCCCATCTAGTTTCAAATATTCGGCTTTTTTAAGAACTTCAATCCCAAGTTCCTGAGATATACCTCTTAATTCTCCCTGATGTTTATTTGAGGTATGAAGTAGTGCACTTCTTTTAAATCTTTAATTGCATCATCTAAACACCAGGAAATTCTTTTTGCTCTTGCTGAAACTTTTTTTGAATTTTTGCTGAAACCACAAATTTTTTTCCTAACCTTATTACACTGGCACCATTTGAGCAAAACCCAACTAGATGTCTAACTTTAAAACCATGTTTTTCGAGAACTGCAATTAAAGTATTAAAAATAATGTCTGATGTAGTTTCTTCTAATTCGACAAGATCGATAAAAACTGTTACACAATCTTCGCTATTCTGGATTTCCGATTGCAAATAAATTACTAAAACGCTTTTGTGTGAAACAGTCGAAGCTTCATCAATAATAATAGAAATTTTACAATTTATCAATTTTTCCAACATTTATCAATTTTTCATAAATTTGTTATGAAAAATTGATAAATTTTTTTTTTAAATATGTAGTCGATAAGCAAATATTTATTTTTCGGATTTATTGGAAAAATAAAATGGATTTATCCTTTGGTTTGGCTATAGCTTTTTTCCAATCCCATTGAATAATTCGATCATAACCTATTAGTTTATTATTTAGAAATGACATTCATTACTCACGGCACATGAGTTTTTAATATAAAAACAGTTTTTAATGTTTGATAAGTAGGCTATGAATTTTTTTAAATTTTTTTATTGACTAAATTGACATTTAGTGTTAATTTATTCAATCGCAATAATTTCCTATTTTGTTTTAAAAAGTTAAATTGTCTCTAAAATATGGATTCTGACTCGGAAATGGAGCTAATTTGTACACCACCTGAGATTGGTATTGGAAAAAGAATCGTATTTAACTTGCGGGTAATAGTTAATACACCCTCAGAATGAAATACTCAACTCGCTACGCTCGTTTCGCGACATCATCCCTCGGGAGTAATAACATTCATTACTCGCTCATCAAATAATGTACTATTATCGTGTTTACAATTTTCAATGAAGTTGTTAATGTCCTTTTACATTTTAGGATTACATAATGTCTCAAAAAAGTAAAAAAATAATTTTTAAGCGGGAGGCTATTTCTCTAGGGCTAAAAGTTCAAGTGTTAGATATGATGCGAAATGGTAATGGTCCTGCGGCAGTCGCAAAACATTTTGGCTTGAACAAATCGACAAACAGAACTATTCGAAGACAAAGAGGACGAAATTAGAGAAAATGTAATAGCAGATTCAGCTTTAAGCGTTAAACACACTTTTATTGTTCGTGATACTAATATCGAAACAATGGAAAAATCTTTAATGTTCTTTAATAAGACATAGTGCAGAAAAGATGACCCATCGACGGCAATTTAATAAAGCAGAAAGCAATAAAAAATTGTAAACCTTCATCTTTCAAACAGATGAACTTACGGCGAGCAAGGGTTGGTTCGAAAATTTTAAGAAGCGGCAAAATTTACATAATTTGAAACTCACAGGATAAAGTACTTCCGCCGATGAAGTAGCTGCTCGGGAATACACCCGTAACCTGCTAATAGTTATTGAAGATGGTGGTTACACGGCACACCAAGTATTTAATGCCGACGAATCAGAGCTATTTTGGAAAAAGATGCCATGTCGCACATATTTACTTATCTAAAAACCCAAAAACAGCAAAAGGATTTAAGGCGGCAAAAGATCGCATAACTTTGCTGTTTTGCAGTAACGCTTCAGGCGATTTGATGATGAAGCCAATGATGGTTAATCGGTCTCTAAGTCTACGTGCCCTTAAAACAATCAGTAAAAACCATTTACCTGTATATTGGAGGGCCAACCAAAAAGCTTGGGTAACACAATCGCTATTTGAAGATTGGTTTTATAAATGTTTCGTGCCAGATGCCAAAGCTTACATGCCAAAAAAAATTGACATTTAAAATTCTATTAATAATAGACAATCCTTCGGGACATCCTAAGAATCTTAATCACGCGAACATCAAAGTGGAATTCTTACCTCCAAACACTATACCATTAATACAACCGTTAGATCAAAGCATAACAGCCACTTTTAAATCGTACTATTTAAAGAGGACATTTGCGAAAATTTTAGACGACATCGAACAGAATGACGAATTAAGTGTTACTCGTGTTTGGAAAAATTTTACTGCTTTAGATTACATCTGTACCGCTCTTGGAACAAACATAAACGAATGCGAAACAAACATTCGGTTCGAGGTTACGTCATAGTACACATCAAGCGAATTTGCGTTCGGTGTTCGCTGTTCGCTTGAAATTCGGTGTTCGTTCGATCACTGTGTACATGGCTATACATATTTAAAAAACCAATTTTATATGATCGTAAACTCTTAATTTGTAATGGTCGATTAAACACGAATAAAACGGGACAACAGACAAAATCATAAGATTTTTGATATATTTTAAGTGCGTTCGTTTCATGTTTTTTTCGTGTGTTTATATGAAATGTTGAGTTCTAGTCGAGTTGTGAGTTAAAATATATTTTACCCGCTGACTATTATAATAATATAAATATATAAAGATATATATATATATATATATATATATATATATATATATATATATATATATATATATAGATATATATATATATATATATATATATATATATATATATATATATATATATATATAAATATATTTATGAAAATACATAAATTTAAAGACTTACTCAGTATGGTAAGCTGTATTTAACCAACAAAAGGGATTCAAGTGGCTTATACATTTAAACAACTGCTTCCTGATAGCCAAGTTAACACATCAACTTTTAAATACATCCAAACAATATTCGTTTAGACAAAGTCATGTTATTACTAAAAGGTATTCTTTCCTGTTTTCACGTTTTAGCAAAGTTTTTTTTATATACGAGAGCCTTTAACAAATTGTTTATTTGATAAAAATACGAGTCTATCCTATATAGATTCATACAAATTATGACAATTATTATCCGTAAAAATAAAATAAAAATAAATGATGCCACATTTTTCACACCAACAACCATAAATCATGGTCTGCTTAAGGCATTAGACAACTGTATAAAGGAAAAATTGTTTATTTATTTTTCCCTCCCTAAAATTATTAAACATTATTTTTTCGTATATATTGCATATACATTGGTATGTAAAATATAAATACTTTAAGGACGATTAATCATTTTTCAATACCTTGCAATTTTTTCTCAATATTATTGCTAAACAACATGTACCTTTAGTGTTTTTTTTTTGGTGATGTTAAGGTTCAAAAATATTTGGGGAAAAATTCTTTTACTTTAAAAAGGAATTTAATTTGTATGTAAATTTTTAATTTTATTTTATTCCATAAAAGAAAATCATTACTTTTTCTCAATTTTCTTTATACCTAAAATCGTATTTTTCCCAAGTCATATTGCGAATTTCCAGTCTACCTAAAAATTGTAAGCTGTTATATATACAAAAATAAATGTGTTGTTTTATTATTATTATTATTATTAGTATTGTTATTAAATATAATTTTAGTTATCCAAAATAATAAAAAAAAAAATCATATTTTCCATTAACTAATAATGTGTTTTTATGGTGTGAAAAGTAAAAATTATGTTTTCCCATAAATTATAATAAAGGCTACATATATATTAAAGATAGTGGCGGGAAAACGGAAACATAATATTTTATTATTCATTCGTGTGGCTTAGTATTAGTCGAAATTTCCATGAAAATAAATCGAAGTATTAAATTAAAAATGTAATCATAAGCAATTGTTTAGCACTTAAACATATTCGTTGTTAGTTATAGACTGATTAAATGTCAAAAACAAATTTAAAAATAGAAAAACATGCTATTCAAAAAATTACTACGTTGAACTAATATTTCAATCATTAAAATGAGCATATCCGTCGTAGTAGTCTAATTGATAGATAAAACAAAAGCTTTCAGAATTAAATATTTATATATATATATATATATATATATATATATATATATATATATATATATAATATATATATATATATATATATATATATATATATATATATATATATATACGACCTGTGGCGTTCATTTAGTAAAATGGAAGTTGGCAATTTACGTCTTTTTTCGTAAAGGAAAGTTAAAATAATAATGATCACCTTAACTCGCCTGATTTTCAAATGATTCAAAAAATTGCCATAATTTGTTGAAATTAGATAAAGTCGTCGACCCAATCATTTGAATATGTGCCCTTTTCATTTTCTAATTAATATGACCCACATATTATATTGCGGCTTCAGCAAATTTACATTTATCAACACGACATCGAAAAACTTTGTTGAAAAACGTGTAACTTTTAGTACAGAACTAGTACTGTAGTACTAGTTCTGTAAATAATAACTAGTTCTGTATTAAATTTACAATTAACTTAAAAAAATATAAAAAATATAAAAAATATAAAAATATAAAAATATAAAAATATAAAATATAAAAAATATAAAAAATATAAAAAATATAAAAAATATAAAAAATACAAAAAATATAAAATATATAAAAAAATACAAAAATATAAAAAATATAAAAATACAAAAATATAAAAATATAAAAATTTAAAAATATAAAAATATAAAAATATAAAAATATAAAAATATAAAAATATAAAAATATAAAAATATAAAAATATAAAAATATAAAAATATAAAAATATAAAAATATAAAAATATAAAAATATAAAAATATAAAAATATAAAAATATAAAAATATAAAAATATAAAAATATAAAAATATAAAAATATAAAAATATAAAAATATAAAAATATAAAAATATAAAAATATAAAAATATAAAAATATAAAAATATAAAAATATAAAAATATAAAAATATAAAAATATAAAAATATAAAAATATAAAAATATAAAAATATAAAAATATAAAAATATAAAAATATAAAAATATAAAAATATAAAAATATAAAAATATAAAAATATAAAAATATAAAAATATAAAAATATAAAAATATAAAAATATAAAAATATAAAAATATAAAAATATAAAAATATAAAAATATAAAAATATAAAAATATAAAAATATAAAAATATAAAAATATAAAAATATAAAAATATAAAAATATAAAAATATAAAAATATAAAAATATAAAAATATAAAAATATAAAAATATAAAAATATAAAAATATAAAAATATAAAAATATAAAAATATAAAAATATAAAAATATAAAAATATAAAAATATAAAAATATAAAAATATAAAAATATAAAAATATAAAAATAAAAAAATATAAAAACATAAAAATATAAAAATATAAAAATATAAAAATATAAAAATATAAAAATATAAAAATATAAAAATATAAAAATATAAAAATATAAAAATATAAAAATATAAAAATATAAAAATATAAAAATATAAAAATATAAAAATATAAAAATATAAAAATATAAAAATATAAAAATATAAAAATATAAAAATATAAAAATATAAAAATATAAAAATATAAAAATATAAAAATATAAAAATATAAAAATATAAAAATATAAAAATATAAAAATATAAAAATATAAAAATATAAAAATATAAAAATATAAAAATATAAAAATATAAAAATATAAAAATATAAAAATATAAAAATATAAAAATATAAAAATAGTTATATATTTTTACATTTACACCTCCCTCCCTCCTCCCGCGGAAACATCCAAAGTCATTCTTATCCACAAACCACAAAGAAATCTCGAAAGGACTACTCTCAACCAAAGAAATAATCAGAATTTCGTAATGTAGGAAAAATATGCCAAAACTCCAAAACGTTTCCAATATCCGCGACACCCAAACGAGTCAAATTTGAAAACCCATCCTAATTCCAGACAAAGAACGCCAACAAAACATTCCATTCAAAATCGAACCACCTTTCAACCGATCACAAATATTTACAAAATGAATACCTTGAATAGGGCTAATGGTAGTAAACCAACAAACATGTTAGAAGCTTTGCCATTTCGTAGATTTTAAAGACAAAACACGTCTTTAAATGCCTAATGTATTTTTTTGCGATCAAAAAAGCAAGGAGCAAAACACCTCACATAAAATCTGGTGCTCGATGCAGAAAATTCGTAAAACCTTGCTATTTTAGGCACCACGCTTTACGGGGCAAATAACGGTAGCCAAGTTAGTTGTATAAGTAGAAATTCCGTCATAGGGAATAACAATAATCAAACGTTAAACGTTTCTTTCCGAGATCCTAGGGCTGCTACACAAGTTTAGGACAATCACACACGAGTCGACAGAGCTAAGTAAAGTGAAACGCAACGTCACTCACCGTATCTAGACAACCGGTCAACTGAAGGCCCATCGTTTGAATGGATTAACACTTCATATGGCGAAAAAGAAAAACCGTATCTGAAGATGCATTAAACGGAAATTGGATAACGAACATTTTAAGGCGTGAAACAAGGGATTTGGCTTGTATTATGCGGCCCAAATATTCCAATGATTGGTACACTCAATATTTTAAAACCAGGCATTTATATTTAGATTGAACGCCATATGATCGCATCAAAAATATAGAGAAACATCTGAAACATGTATACCTAGTGTGTTCCAATGCTTCAGTGAACCAGGCCTGATGATAAATCTAAACAAGTGCGAATTCGCAATAAATAAAATATATTTTTAGTGTCACCCGATAAGCATAGAGTGAATGTTATTAATAATTTTCTACCGCCAGCTAAGATAGATGGCCATCGGTTATTGATGCTGATTAATGACTATCGTATTAATGAATTTATGAAAGATTAAAGAAACATATGACTTATGTAGCTCCAAATGATTCCGCTTTTATAAATAGTGGCGCTGCTGTCGTAATTTAACAAAAAAAAAATTGCATTTTATGAAATTTTAAATACATCAAGTTGAATATGTATTCAGTAATGACGCAAAGCATAGTTTAAATACACATAGTACTGCCATCATAAGAAAAAAACAGTTTACTCATTGATGTGCCAGATGTAGTGTCGATAGAATTTCGTCAACATTTAGTATAAATTCATGACATTTAGGCGATTGTACATATAAAAATATTTTGATTATTTTAAAACGATACCAGTAGCGACATCTAGCACTTCAATGGGCTAACATACCATGGTAGTACTATGTGTATTTATATTATGCTCAAGGCCTACTTTATAATATTATTATGGATTTGATTCACCTTTCACATGCACATAACGAAAAGTCACCAAAATGTTACTCAGGAAATACTTTTCAGCTACCACCTATCAGGAAATAGCGGAAGCTTAAACAAGTTGAAAAGTTCTGTTTGAAAAGTCGATTAAGGCACACGACATAGACTATTTTTTTTTATAATATCAAAATGACAAAAAGTTTTGAACCGTTATCATTGGAAATGAATTGAAAAAACACTAGAAAAAAGATTATAGCATTTTTCTAAATCTTAATCGTCTGATATTTTATATCTAATAATGATTTCGTGTCGTCAGAAATTTAAAACATGTTTTAACCCAAATAAGTTTAAAAAATCAAATATTTCAAGTTGGTTGAAGCTTTGAGTGTAAATGCTATATCGGCATGATGATCATTGAAAATTTTCTAAATTCTAGATTTGTGACAAATTTCAACCGAAATTTAACTCAGAATTCTAACATTTTTAAACACAACCTGCCAGAAGATTTAAGCAACAATTCTATAAAAAGCATAATCAAAAATTACCTAGCATCAAGATTTATAGTACATTGGGCTTTAGTTTAATCTAAAAAATTTCAAACAAACTCGGAACCGCAGCATTCTAAAACTAACTAAGTTTAAATATTTGAGGTTTAAAATTAATACTTATAATTTGATCAGTAATGGGCACACTTGAATTATCAAATAAAAAAATCAAATAAAAACCAAACGTAACAAACAGAGGAAGCAAAAGCGTCAGTACCACATTTTATACTTTTCTGCGATTTGAGTAATTTTTTCAAAGTTAATACAAACTTTAATCTCGATTTAAAATTTAATTATCATCATAAAACCATAAATCAAATTTATAATAAACCTGCTAGCCTTTGTTTTTACCATATATTTGCCAACATAATGTTTGGTTTAATAATTGGATTGGTGGAAAACTGTTTTTGTAAACTCAAATTAGAAGTACCTTAACAAGGTTTTTGGTTAATTATGTTCAATTCATGCTTCATAGCTTTTACGATTAAAAAACATAATTAGATACATACGCAGAAATATATATATATATATATATATATATATATATATATATATATATATATATATATATAAATATATATATATATATATATATATATATATAATTTAACTAATAGAAATCTAATCCATATATCAATTTTTTTTGTAAATAATTTCAGATTGCGCTTGTGCTGGTAAAATGCCCCCAGGCTATGTTCCAGATTACTTAAACAATTCAGTGCCATTTCAACCGATAGCAACCAATGGTCAACCATTTCCATGGCTATATCCATATTTACCAAATAATGTCCGTCCCAATCGATACATGCTAACAATACATCCAAATTTGACAACGCTCGATGTTAAAGGTAAAAATGTTATTTTATTTATTGTAATGATTATCTTAAATGTTCACGTTTTTTCATAAATCAAATATTAAAATTGCTATTATACTATAATCAATCATCAGGGCAATTTTTATGGAAACAGCGACGCGCGTATAAAGTTACTATGTGCAAAAACATTTACAGAATTATAAATGTATGAGATACGAGTATCAGTTTTATTTTTAGTGTTATTGCTGCTATTATTATTATTATTGTTATTTTGCTATGAATAAATAAGCAACGTATATAAACAGAAGGAGGTAATTTTTTCGGTAGTCTCACTCTACTATACCTTACTTAGACGCAGGACAATTTATACGATTAGGTTTAAGGAAACATACACCGTACATTTCGATGTATTTTTCTGTGGTAAAAGAACACAGTAGTTGCTTTCCAATCGACCATCGCAAGCACTTGCAAGTACTTCGGTGTGTGTCTTATTTAAATTTAAAATACTAGCAACTGCTCTAGCTATTTTTCATGAGTAGTTAGAAACAGTTATGCATCATTTGATCTCTAGGTACGTCTGTATTGAACCGATTAACAATTAAAAATATGACCAGTTTTAAATAATTAACTTAGCAAAGACACACACCAAAGTACTTGCAGGTACATGCAGTTGGTTGATTGGAAAGCGATTATTATCCAATCATAAGCAAAATGTAACTGAATATTTTGCTATTGCCAACATGCACAAAGTAAATCTGTTTTAAAACTGATAATAATATTATTATCAAGAAGTGTATGCTTGTCAAAGATATCCACATTTAGTTCTGGGCTTAAATTATTTCAGACGTTTTTATCACAAAACCACTATTTCTAATTCACAATTTTAACAGTTACCCTTATTGCCTATTAAATAAAAAAGCTTAACCTAAAGCCGAAGCACATAGTAAAAAGTATGTCAGTGTTAGTTTTTGTTTAAGCTCTGATTAATATGAAATTAAAAATAATGACAGTGTGTCTGTTACTTTGACGTATTTTTAACTGGAGCATGAATGCATTAGTCCCAATTATGTTCAACAGTCAGTCACTCAAAATCGGTTATCATGGTGCGATAAGTGGACATTGACCGTAATGGTTGCGCCGTCCTCATTTTCAAAGAAATATGGGCCAATAATGCCTCCGCGCTACAAGCCGCACCAAATGGTCAATCGTAATTGGTTCTGTAAGACCACGTGTGGGTTTTCTGAGCCCCAAATACGGCAATTTTGTTTATTAACGTGCCCACCAAGATGAAAATGAGCTTCATCCGAAAAGATGATTTTTTTGGCAAAATCGACATCATCGAGCAGTTTCTCGTTGGCCCATCTAGCGAAGTGAAAACGAAGCGGATGGTCATGCGCTGAATCAATTGAACCAATTGAATTTTGAACTCGCCAAATTCGATGTAAAATGGTGCGTGAAATGTTCAATTCTTGAGAATGATGACGAGTTGATGTTGATAGATTCTTACGCACACTCTCAGTCACAGCTTCGATATTTTCGGGTGTAAGCACTGTACAAGCACGCTCACGTCATTGCGCATTACCAAAAACTTGCGTATACTGGGTACTGTTGGTCCTTCTTTGCGACCAAATTTTACACGACATTTTCGTGCAATTTCCGACCAATTGTCTTATAACTACTTTTAAATCCTACTACATGCGGCGTACGTTTCATTATAATGTACAACGAATGGAATCTGTCACGAATATGACAGTATACACAGCTTGGAAAAAAATATCTATTATAAAATGTGTGGATTTTATTGAATTAAAGAATTAAAATCGACCACGCTAAATACATGTTGGAAAGCTTGCTGCTTGCTGCAGTGCTCCAAGAAAATATCATACTATCCCTTCAAAACGAACTCGACGAAATTTTGAGGACATGGATTTGAGGACATAATGAGCACAAGTAATTTGCAAGAACTTCTTTTAGCAAAAGAAAAGAACAAAGAAGAACTTATTAAATTAACAGTCCCACAAAATTGAAATGAGTCAAAACAAAATTTTGGCGAGCCATCTAAAAAAATTTAGCTAAAATGCTTACATAAATGTCTGGAGTTTGGAAGAAGCCTAGAATCACACTTTAATGGAAAGAAGTGCGTAATTTACAAGTGAATTGAATGCACGTCTAGCTTCATATCATAAGATTTACACACAATTACAAAATCAAATCCGACAAGCTGTCATTAAAGATTAAAGAACTTCCGAAAAAAGGCATCCAGTTAACAAGCAACTACGAAGCAAGCCGTTCAGTGGATCTTGCGGCATAAACAATACATGATGTGGAAATTTCAAATGAAGATGACGTCCATCCAGGTTTTAGACTGACAATTACTCAAGTAATTGTCCTAAATTAAGAGAGTATGTCCTCATCCAAGAAAATATCAAAATTATAAAGCACTTATGAACTACTAATGCTAATAAAACTAATTCAAAAGTCAGCATTCACCAAACCTAATGGACGCCGAAGCTTTTTCTTCACTTTCATCTCCGCAACAAACAAAAGACATCAAGCATGGAGCTCAGCATTACTTAATAATCAACCTAAAAGTAACATTCTTACAAACAAATATCAAGAGTCTTTTAACAACGATGGAAATAGTAAACCAGATAACACCTCATTATTTTCTCATGAGGAAATATTATCATTGGTAAGTGAATATTGAAGTTACTTGAAGACGGCAATGGCAACGTACAAGGGATTGAATGCTTAAATCCATAGTAAATGAAGCTCACCGACGAATTTCAGCAGATTTCTAATTTGTTCGTAACAGTCGGTGGTCAAAACTATTAGAACAAACTCAAAACGACCAAAACGATAACAAAATGTGGGAAATTTGTAAGTCCCTAAAAAATTTGTAGTAATCGATTTGCAGAAATTTAGAATAATGATACTATGAATATTTCCCAATTTTCACAACAAATTTTCTCAGAAGTAGAGACATTTTTATATCTGCACTCACAAAAACTGGTTTATCCACTGGTCATCTAAGTGGTTGGGCTTCCAACATAACAAAACCAGCAGAAGTAGGTCAAATTATACAATTAATAGCACACTTATAAAAAAAAATTCCTAAAAAAGCCATGGTTTTTATTGCATATATATTTACCGCATGTTTTAAATACTCCTATTTTTCTGGAACACGGCAAAAGGCAAAAAAATACCTATCTTTAAGCAAGGTAAAGGCAAATCCGAACTATCCAGTTATAGACCAATAAGTTTACTCAATATTCTTCAAACAAATAACATTCTACCCAAAGAGCAGTTTGGTTTTCGTAATGAATTTTCAACACAACATCAAGCTTTTAGAACATACCAACATGTAAAAACATCATTTAACTTAAAACAATCAACAGGACTTATACTTTTTGACATAGAGAAAGCGATTGTTTGAGTATGGCACAAAGGTCTTATATATACAAGCAAGTTAGACTTAAGTTCTCCATATACCTAATTAAAATTAAACATTATCTCATGGATAGGCAGTTATTCGTTTACATATCAAGTGATAGCTCAACTAATGATAAAATCCTTTCAGACATTCCTCAAGGTGCTGTGAACTCACATATTCTGTACAATGTTTATATACAGCGGATATTTCTTATTCATTATCTCATATTGATTTTGCTCAATACGCCGATTATACTGCCATTTATGCATTATCTATTGATCCAAATAGTAAAACAAGTTGCAATACAATATTCATGCACTCGTCGACTACTGTACATAATGGAGTATTAAATTGCACCTCTCCAATTAATTTGCAAGTCGAACATATGCAAATTCCATGGTGCAAAAAAGTGGAATATTTAGGTATATGGTTCGATGAAAAACTTATTTTCTAAAACCGTTAGAAATAACGATAAGAAATTTAATTTCTGCTTAAATGCTTTATCCACAGGAAAACGAAAACGAAAACTGATTTTTTATTATTCACTAACACTTCAATACATTTCGTATGGTATAGCTGAAATCCTTTGAAACCCGTTCGTAATCACTATACAAAATTTATTTAATTCAAAAAACTAATTAAAAATATTTAATCTCCTTAAAAATTGACTTTTTAATTTTTACGTTACGAAAAAGTGAAATATTTTAATACTTTTTCCAAATAACTTATAATACTGAAAGAAATCAGTTGTACTTTTCATAGTAAACTTGCGCACTAACATATTTTCGTTAAAACCGCTTTCTGAGCAAATTTAAAGATGTCACCCTAATCGTTTTATCGTCAAATAATACGTCATTTGACAAATAAATTCAAAATTTTAACGAAACTGTTTCTGTTTCGTTTTTTTCTCTCCATGCTTTGTCTTTGTTGTATCTTCTTCTTTTATTCTGTTATGAAAATTAAGCGTCATCGTTGTTTAATTGCCGGTAGCGTACAAATTGGAAATTTTTTTGGCACGACGTAATATTATATATATATATATATATATATATATATATATATATATATATATATATATATATATATATATATATATATATATATATATATATATATTATACAAAAAATTTAAAACAATGGAAATGTCGTTAAATGATTAGTGCTGCACTCTTAAGATGGGACCAACATGGGGCAAAACTGCCCAGAGACATTTTTTTTTATGTATAGTATTTTTACTTATTTGACTTTTTCGTACGAAAAAGTAAACGAATAATTTTTTCGTTCTGCTTTTCTGTTACACTTATTTTTTCTGTTGTAATTTTGTATGGCCAGTGTTAAAAATGTTAGTTGTCATGGTTTGTAAATCGAAATCAATTTACTTTAGCCGCGTCATGAAAATATATAATATTCAAAATTTCAGACGAAAATGATTTTTCGTTTTTGTGTGGGTAACGCAAAACGAAAAATTACCAGAAACGTCAAATTTATCGTTTTTTCGTTTTTCGCAAAAAAAAAAATTGGGAGCTCATCCGGGGTATTCGGCGATTCCGCGATAGTGTTTATATTAGTGTATAATATCGTGAATTGAAGGTCCATGGCAAGTCGCAATAAAAGCTACAACGAAAGATGTTTGTGATTCTTTTCTAGTGAAGACGACTGGTTATCGTTACAGGTTTAACCGGATATTTCCAATCGACGTTTTATTGGACCTTGAAGAAAGTTGGATTTGTCATGTGAAGAAAAAAGAAACCAACCAAACTTTTTGCGTTACCAAAAAAATTATTAACATAATTTTATGAAATGCCAAAAAATAACCGAAGCAGACCACGCAGGTTTATCACTGTTGAAACGTTCTCTTTCAGCAATGGTATAGACAATTATAGACAAAAGATCGATAGCATATTAAGTTTTTGCCAAACCATCGATCTTCTTTTACAGCGCTCTCACTACGCACATAAATATCATAGAATTAATGTTAAAAGAACGTGAACTCGATTTGTTTCGTCGGGAAAACGAGCTGCTAAAAAAGTGCGATGCGAAACTCGAAATCGTTACTCGGTGGACCAAATGGTTGGACGACATCAATGAAACTGCTCTTTGGATGGAATGGAGCGAAATGCAGAAAACAGTGTATACTAATCGTTTGCTTACGGGTACCGCAAAAAACCGTTTGAGAACAACTAACGAGGAAAACTGTCGAATTTTTTGAGAAAGGAGTTCAAGGTCACCAAAATTTCTGAGCGAAAAAATTAACTTTTTGAGTCTCTACGAAGCTAATTAATTGCACATAGAGAAATCTGTTGTGTGACAACAGACGTCGAAGGAGATGCAACCATCCAACATTGCATTAGTGTGATTCCTGATATAGAGAAAAATACACAAATCTTATAATATGGTTGGTTTCATATGTACGAATTTAAGAAGAAATTAGATATGATTAATTTAAAAAGAAATGTAAGAAGAGTTCAGCATCGTCTTAAATCAGAACGAATTCAAAGGATGGGAAACCGCCATCTAAGTTCAAAGGTGCGCCGTACAGAAATAATTCCCAATGTTTTGGGTGTGTAAAAGATGGGCACATTAGCAAACAATGTTTAAATAAAGAAAAGGAGTTAAAATGTTTTAACTGCAACAATTTTAGACATCAAGCGAAAGGTTGTAGTGACTCTGATTTCTGATACAACCAAGCCATACCTTGATGACGAGAGATCAACCATATTTTTCGAAGGAGATGAACAAATTATTGGTAAATTCGAGCTCCATTGATTAGTCGACACGAGAACTGACTTAAATTGCATGTTAAATGTTGAAGCAGTCGCCACTTTATTGTTGGGTGCAAGTTACCCGAGTAACTTGAAAACACTGAAGCAATTCTCCACCGTAATCTGGGTGAATAATGATGAGTACCATACCACGTTTTACATTTTCCAAACGTGGACGTGATTTTGAGAAACGGGCCCATACTTTAGATGGGTACAACATTTTCACCTGTCGGAAAAATTTGGCCCAGAAATGTACTTGTTTGTCGTTATAAATAAAGCAGTTAACTGACATAATCAGGGATAAAGTTATCACGAAATTAAAAGCTGCGCAAAAAAATTATTGAATGATGATCGATTGAAGCTGATTTTTACCATACTTGAGACGAGTCCTTCGATTATGTTGTAAGTATGAGTCCATGGTAATTGTCGTGCCAAAACCAATGCAACATAAGATAATCAGAACATGCCATGAAGAAGAACATTTTGGGATACATAAGCCCAAAGAGCTGGTGTAGCGACAATTTTTTATCCTGAAACTTGGTGACAAGATAAACAAATAAAAAAGGTAAAAGAGATGGCAGTCATAACCCGATCCAGAAAGGGATCGATGGTTTCTCCAAAATTGTTTGGATTTACCTCACGAAGACGACAGTCACTCCCAAACACAAAACACATTGTGAGTGACAAAGGCTCGTAATTGACCTGCGTACTATTTATTAAATACTGGCCAATACCTGTGCCGAAAACTTAAATACCCATGAAGCTAATTAAAATATTAAAATATTAATATATTAAAATATTAAAATATTAAAATATTAAAATATTAAAATATTAAAATATTAAAATATTAAAATATTAAAATATTAAAATATTAAAATATTAAAATATTAAAATATTAAAATATTAAAATATTAAAATATTAAAATATTAAAATATTAAAATATTAAAATATTAAAATATTAAAATATTAAAATATTAAAATATTAAAATATTAAAATATTAAAATATTAAAATATTAAAATATTAAAATATTAAAATATTAAAATATTAAAATATTAAAATATTAAAATATTAAAATATTAAAATATTAAAATATTAAAATATTAAAATATTAAAATATTAAAATATTAAAATATTAAAATATTAAAATATTAAAATATTAAAATATTAAAATATTAAAATATTAAAATATTAAAATATTAAAATATTAAAATATTAAAATATTAAAATATTAAAATATTAAAATATTAAAATATTAAAATATTAAAATATTAAAATATTAAAATATTAAAATATTAAAATATTAAAATATTAAAATATTAAAATATTAAAATATTAAAATATTAAAATATTAAAATATTAAAATATTAAAATATTAAAATATTAAAATATTAAAATATTAAAATATTAAAATATTAAAATATTAAAATATTAAAATATTAAAATATTAAAATATTAAAATATTAAAATATTAAAATATTAAAATATTAAAATATTAAAATATTAAAATATTAAAATATTAAAATATTAAAATATTAAAATATTAAAATATTAAAATATTAAAATATTAAAATATTAAAATATTAAAATATTAAAATATTAAAATATTAAAATATTAAAATATTAAAATATTAAAATATTAAAATATTAAAATATTAAAATATTAAAATATTAAAATATTAAAATATTAAAATATTAAAATATTAAAATATTAAAATATTAAAATATTAAAATATTAAAATATTAAAATATTAAAATATTAAAATATTAAAATATTAAAATATTAAAATATTAAAATATTAAAATATTAAAATATTAAAATATTAAAATATTAAAATATTAAAATATTAAAATATTAAAATATTAAAATATTAAAATATTAAAATAAAATATTAAAATATTAAAATATTAAAATATTAAAATATTAAAATATTAAAATATTAAAATATTAAAATATTAAAATATTAAAATATTAAAATATTAAAATATTAAAATACTAAAATATTAAAATATTAAAATATTAAAATATTAAAATATTAAAATATTAAAATATTAAAATATTAAAATATTAAAATATTAAAATATTAAAATATTAAAATATTAAAATATTAAAATATTAAAATATTAAAATATTAAAATATTAAAATATTAAAATATTAAAATATTAAAATATTAAAATATTAAAATATTAAAATATTAAAATATTAAAATATTAAAATATTAAAATATTAAAATATTAAAATATTAAAATATTAAAATATTAAAATATTAAAATATTAAAATATTAAAATATTAAAATATTAAAATATTAAAATATTAAAATATTAAAATATTAAAATATTAAAATATTAAAATATTAAAATATTAAAATATTAAAATATTAAAATATTAAAATATTAAAATATTAAAATATTAAAATATTAAAATATTAAAATATTAAAATATTAAAATATTAAAATATTAAAATATTAAAATATTAAAATATTAAAATATTAAAATATTAAAATATTAAAATATTAAAATATTAAAATATTAAAATATTAAAATATTAAAATATTAAAATATTAAAATATTAAAATATTAAAATATTAAAATATTAAAATATTAAAATATTAAAATATTAAAATATTAAAATATTAAAATATTAAAATATTAAAATATTAAAATATTAAAATATTAAAATATTAAAATATTAAAATATTAAAATATTAAAATATTAAAATATTAAAATATTAAAATATTAAAATATTAAAATATTAAAATATTAAAATATTAAAATATTAAAATATTAAAATATTAAAATATTAAAATATTAAAATATTAAAATATTAAAATATTAAAATATTAAAATATTAAAATATTAAAATATTAAAATATTAAAATATTAAAATATTAAAATATTAAAATATTAAAATATTAAAATATTAAAATATTAAAATATTAAAATATTAAAATATTAAAATATTAAAATATTAAAATATTAAAATTCAAATATAAAATATTAAACCATTAAAACATGAAAATATAAAAATATAATTACATAAAAATGTAAAAATATCAAAATATAAAAATAATAAAAATATAACAATATAAAAATTTATAAATACGAAAATATAAAAATAGAACTGTATAACAATATAATACCACAACAATATTACAATACTTTAACACTATAACATAATACATAATAATATGCAAGGCCAGTTCAACCGATACTACCGACACTAACTTTCACCGTTGAATGGGGCAACACGAGGAAAATCAACAATATGTTCTGATACTCGCTTAAACCACCACTAAAACAAAGAACACTTCACACGGAACGACAGGATAGAGAACCGGAATTCAAAGAGCATACTGACAACCACAGTGACATCGAGGATAACAAAAAAGCGGCAGAGAATATCGACATAAAGTATCGAACAAATAACAACATGATCGTAAGAATCACTGTCGACATAGGGGCAAAAAAACTGTATTAAGACCTGAAATCGCCATAAACGATTAACCGATCGACAGGCAGTTCAAAACCAGATCAGGTGAAATCAAAATCCGACAAAAACTATCAACACGGTCGTCAAAAATTGATAATGACATTCTGATGAATTTCTACGCTCTATACCAGGACCAAAAACATTTGACTGGACAATCGGAGATGAGATCCCAAAAATCTAGAAGCATCAATCGACAGGAAAAACAACATTTCCACAACAAAACCAGCCATCAACAAATTAGAAAACGTTGGTTGCTAATAATGTCAGCACTATTCAAAAGCTTTGCAAACCACATCCGTGAATTTCTCGTCAAACCCAAACTGGCGAACATCAATGACATTCCTGAAGCATGTTTTGCATAGCAAAACATTATAGGAACCATGTTTTCCTGCAATAATTAATGTTTTGCGTAAATTGCATTATGGATAATATATGAACATATAAGCTACTATTAAAAAATGGTTGCAACGATGTCGTATGTCGATGCTACAAAGATGGTTTAATCATTTTGAATGAAAAGAAGCAACTTAACCTGTATGAAAGAAGCAAAATAGATCATTTTAACTTTTTCGATATTATTACTGACTTTTCTGTCTAGTTTGACGATAACCTTATCAACAGACCCTCGTTAGCAAAGTATTTGTATATATTGCATTATAGAAATTAAAATTAAATATTGTGGTTTTTTTTTAAATAATGTCAAAGAAAGTCTGTTCTGAATCTGTGTTTATAATTTTCTCAACCCATCAATGCTTCAAAGCACGATAATATAATCTTTCATTACCAATTAATTTTCTAATTATTTTTATTCATGTGGTGTTAAAACCAATAAATTTTCAAAAATAATTTCCCCAAAGCCTCATACCACCATAAAAATGATGATATTTTCTTTTTGATGCGTAACCTATACAACATTTAGTCATGTTTATTAAATTGTAAAGTTTCTAAATGTAAATAAGAAAAACTAAAAGTATCACGTACACTGTAAAAAAATAAATATAATAAAATCGGAAAAATATACCGGAAAAATGTTTCATTTTTATTGTTTAATAAAATGAATATAACCAAAAAATGCCCAATCAAATGTTTCCAATCCATTTTGCTGGAAAATTTTATTGAGTGAGATAACTATAAAAACCTAAGGATCATACATGTATATAATAAAATAAATATTTGATTTTCATTTTATTTAACAAGTTTTTTTTTTTTTTTTTTTTAAATATTTTCAGGACAAGTTACTATAGAATTTCATGTAGAAAAAGAAACATATTTTATTGTGCTACACATACAAGACCTGAATATAACCGAAAAGGTAAGATTGAACCATTTACGTTATTATTATTTTTATTTATTTATAAGAAAATTAAAGAAAACTTTTACTTTTATGGATTGAAGGATCAAAAAATAAATAAAAATAAAAAATTGACCGTCCTATTAAAATATATAAAAAAAAGTAATACCCGGTTTATTTTACCGGAATTCTTTTTTATATTTCCTGGTTCGCATATAAACACATCAATTCACTCATTGATTAATTTGTTGGGAATGATTTCCATGATTTTTACACTTAAAGTTATTACCTATAATGGCAGCGAACCAACAGTGACGACTAAAACATCTGTATAGTAAATTACACTGTAAAACTACCGTATTTCTGCGTTTGTTCATTTTCCTCAAATAAAAATTATATATGTGTCAAAAAATAAATGACATTTGGGGGTTAATATAATTTAGACTAAATTCAGGTATTAGTTAAAAGAATTTTAAGAAGAGTTTTATAGAACAATTAAAAGATTTTTTTTACAGTTGTAAGAAAAACAGATATGGCCTTAAAAAAGCATAAGGGGAAAAACAAGAAAAGAAAAACGCAGTTTTCTTTAAAAAGGAATATATTAAAACTGCCACCCAAACTCAGATTAAATAGCTGAAAGACAGCGAAAAACACTTGTGAAATGTTTTTTTTTTTTTAATTTTTTATTAAATTTTATTACGATTTAAGGTCTATTTATACTAGCAGTTCAGTTCCTGCACGGGCCGACACAGACATCACCAATTTATACAATCCTCTCGTGTCCCAGCCCAGATAATGTTAAGTCAGCGAATTGGGCTAAATGTTTTAACTGTAATAGTAGCGATCATATGCGAGATCAGCGTGTCCAAATATTCACATAAGGGAAAACGTTTTCTTATGTAGAAAATGTTTTAAGTGAGATAATTTTGATTGTAGTGCGAGGCGTTTCTCACATAATAAAATCGACTGGCCAATTTAGCGAAGCCTATTTTGCGATTCATAAATTTATCATATGATGAAAAACATATAAGCAACCGTTGATTTAAACCCCTTTAAACGATACAGGTAATAATTGTGCCGACATAAAAATGTTGCAGTGATTTATGTTGAATGAGACTCAAAGATCATCGAATGATGTCGAGTTAGATCGGGAACCACACAGAACTTGACATTTTAAAACTGGATATTTCAAAATAGGATTTGACAAAACGAGATAAGGTACAAAACTGGATATTTCAATACGAGATAAGGTACAAAACGAGACATGGTACAAAACTGGATATTTCAAAACAGGATATTTTGACATGGGATTTAACCTTAAAATTATTTTTTAGGAAAGTCCTGGAATATGGCCAATTAAGGAGAACTCGGCGAAATGGATCAAATCCAGTTGTAAAATATCCAGTTTCGACCGGTAGAACATATACAAAATGTAGTTACTCGATCCATAATCATCAGTCTGATCAATGAGTATAAACCACAGTAGACCATTAAATCTAAAGTTGAAATGAGAATAATTTTGGAGGATGAGAAGCCTGTTTATTCTAGTCCTAGAAAGACATCAATTTTAGAGCAACAAGTAATCGATGACCTAAAGGATGGAATTTTGAAGCCAAGAAAAACTTTCTTAACAAGAAAGTGGTCAAAGATAGATACCCATTACCCTTAATAGATCAGCAAATTGATAAACTGGCTTTTTCACGTGTTTCAGGACACACTGCACATTGCTAGAAAACAATAGATGAAACGTTAAAGTAACTTAAAATTATTCAAAGCGTTTTCGGAAATCCCTGATAAATCATGACCGATAGAGGAACGTTTTTTCGATAATTTTTTGAAGAATAATGTGAGCAGGCAAACATTAAGAATTTTACTATTTCAACAGGACAGCCCCGTGGTAATGGACACGTGGAAATTATCAATACAATCATTATCAAAATTTTGGCAAAGATTTCTATTGAAGATCCTATTAAATGGTTTTTACATGCCAACAAAGTGCAGCGATTCCTAATAGCACAATGCAGAGAAACGTCAAATTAACTCCTTTCCAAGTCATGATTGGAACAAAGATGCGACAAAGAGAGGACCAGAGAATCATCGAATTAATTGACGACGGACTGCTCAACAATTTTACTAACAAAAGAGATTTACTCAGACAAGATGCAGCAAAGAATATTTTAAAACTACAGGAGGAAAACAGAAAACATTTCAATAAACGACGACAGACATCTAAGAAACATCAAATTGGAGATATGGTTGCAAATCAAAAGACTTAATTTGGAAGTGGCATGAAGCATAATATAAACACACATAGTACCTGGTATGTTAGCCCATTGACGTGCTAGATGTCGCTACTGGTATCGTTTTAAAATAATCAAAATATTTTTATAGGGATTATCGCCTAAATGTCATATATTTATACTTAATGTTGACGATATTCTATTGATCTGACATCTGGAACATCAATAGGTAAACTGTTATTTCGTATGATGGTAGTACTATGTGTATTTATATACTATGCATGAAGGTACGAAATAAGTTTTATGGTCCATATAAAGTGATGATGGTAAAACATCATGACCGTTATGAAGTGTGAAAATGTGAGGGTACAACTGAAGGTTCAAAAACAACATCAAGATGATATTGCGGATATATCGCGATAATATATCGCAGCAACCCACAGCTTCTTGCATTTATTTAGATGCAAGATAAGTGATAAAATATAGTGATAATTTGGATTGTTTGTTTGATGTTTTCTCTGATGAAGGTATGTGCGCCACCGCTAGCTTTCTCTGCTTGATGTATAGAATGGTAACAAGAGTTACATTTTATTTTTGAATAAAACTTTTTAGTGATATGTCTCTCTGCTATTAAGCATATATCAATTTTTTCTGTAATCAAAAAGATTCCTAGTTTTGGAAGATACTGTTGAAGTCCATTAGCATTCCAAGTTAGTATTTTTAGTGTTTTATTCATTTTTTGTTGTTTAATGAAGGATAAACCAACTTTTTTATGCTTTTTGAATTCCAACATTTTGATCTGAAGGCCCAGGTAGTCCTTATTTTACTGCTTTTGAGTACGTAAATCCCTCTCGCACTATGGAAAGTAGTAACAGTTTTTGTCGGGATTCCTTTTTCTATTGTTGCTCTTATTGGCTGGTTTTTGTTTGCCCTATTTTGCATGTTTTGCAGTGTTTTGGCTACTTTACACCCTCTATAGCTAGTAGGGTGGGTTTCTTGGCAATTAGCACATTTTGCTGGAGTGTTCTTATCTATCACACATTTGTTTGTATCGTGCTTTTCCACGCATTTTACGCATGTGGTTTCACGGTTGCAGTATTTTTGCGTGTGGTTGCCTAACACTTTTTGCATTGTGTTATGATCCCTGTCGCTTTTTTCAATAGCTGGAATTTTCGTTTTCATATGTATACTATTGGAGACCTTTATCATTCAATGCAGTTGAAAGTTTTTTATAATCGTCAGGATAAGGCATATTCAACCTCCAGGCGTTGTTGTTTAACGACATAAGCTGATACTCCTTTTCTGTCACTTCTTTCATTAACGCTTGGATAACGCTAATTTTATCGAAATGTGCGATATTGATTGGTGGTGGTGGTTTTATTTTTTCTTGGTCTTGCTGATAGTTGGTAATTGGTTTACCGTTGCAAGTAGTAAAATCAAAACTCCAATCAAAGATATCGTTTAGAATCCTACATCCAATTTGCACAAAAGTTGATATAACAGAACAACTATTATAATATTACAACTATCGTTAAGAGGGAAAAAGCAGAATATGCAGAAGGAGCTTAAATTTTTAAAAGGGGGTTACCATTACGAAATGTAGAAAATATACAAAACATAGAAACACAGAATAAGAAAACACAATGCATGTTCCTTAAGTAAATCTATTCCAGAAAAATGTATAAATTATAAAGGCATCCGCTCAAATTATACTCCCATTCTTAAAATATACTAAGAAGCATTTGGCCTTTGAAAACCATAAATCGCGATTCTCTTTTAGTGATAAATGATAAAATTGCGTCAAATATGGTTTTCATTCCGATTTTATAGCTGCAATGTATTTATTTATCACCGATCATAAAATTAGCTTCTTTGCGCCTAAATGTTTTATACATGTTTTGTGCATGTTATACGAGTTTTTTTTGTGTTAGTTCAATTCTCATTCGTAGATGGCTATAGCGAAGGATGGGTATACGTTTGACGTTTAAGCAATTTAAGCACTAATACGAGTATTTGGAAACAAAAAACTTTTATTAAGTAGGTTTACTTATTCAGTTAATACGATATAATGGTTAGATTAGATTCTGTGTCGAATTATCATAATAAATACGAAACAAAATCAAAACGAAGGAACTGGTAACTTTTGTTCAAATATCTTATCATTACGATGTCATTTTTATGGTCACGAATGGATATTAAAAATAATTATACAGTTTTAACAAACGTTTAAACCTTATTATGGGGTCTCATTTAAATTTAAATTGGTTTTAGTTTTCTATCTAAATAATTAAAATTAAACTGTCTGTATACCAAAATTTAAAAAAAAAAGTTAAAAGTTATAAATACACGATAGTCAGAAAAGTTAAAAAAACGAAACACGATCCATTAATCCAGCCGATGTGGGTGACAACTCGCGGTGATCACGAAAAAGTTCAACATACATCGGGCAAACACAAAAAAAATTATTACATTTTTAAAAATTCATAAACTGTTAAATTGGTGACCTTCGACGTCGCTATTTAGGGATAAGCAAAAAAATTATCTGAATAAAGTGAACGATCACTCATCTTCAAAATGACCATTCGACATATACGTACGAAAAAAATGGCGACTACAGATTTCATTGAAAAATTTGTGCGCATTACAAACGGAAATCGGACCAGTTCCAGTTCCAAAAATGGAGCAAACAGTCAACATCGATCGCAGCAGAAATAAATCATTTAACGTTAACAAATCTCGAGAACGCTCAAAATCACGAACAGATCATCCAAATTGCTGGTATCATTGCAAGTTTGGCGCTAAGGCAAAACATTACTGCAAGCCGTGCAAATTTGATATCTTATAAGTTGTCGAATCAAATCACAATTTAAGTCTGATCATTTCTTCAAAGATCGAGTTATTAAAATCTTCCGTCAAGTTTCAGTCGACTCTTTGAGTTCAGATTCAAGACATTCGTACTTTGCCATGCCGCGCAAACTTTTCAACGGTTGATTAATTAAATTTGCAGCGGCCTTGATTTTGTATTAGCGCATACATCGATGATTTGTTCAATGGTTCAACAACGCCCGAAGAGCATTACAAAATGCGCATTCTGGTTCAACCACTGAAACAATACAAGTTAGCAATAAATGATACAAAACGCGAAACTGACAAGCAAGAAATTCAATTTCGGATTTTTGCCGCTGCCTGAAAGAATCAAAGCCATTAAGCCCGTTGATAAGTACAAACAAAAGGGTTACCCAATAAGAAGTTTCTTTTGAATAGCCTGATATTTGGGCAGCAATATTGAAGCTGTCATCTTTTGACATTTGACATGTAAAAACTACACCATTACCAAAAATGGTACGATACACGCTTCAACAACGCTTTAAAATTGTTAAAATTCACTATAAAAATGATGAAAATTTTTCAGTCACAGTTCGCAAAACTAAAGCACTTTTGAGTCGTCGTGAGCACTTTCTCGGCAGGCAATTGTGAAACTGGTGGAAAAATTTGAGCTGTTGGGATAAGTTAGTGATGTAAAGAATCGAAACCATGTGCGTCGCTTAAGAATAACTGAGAATATTGCTGCTGTAACTCGTAGTGTTGAAGAAAACCCAGGTTTGTCGATTCCTCGTCGATCAAGAACTCAAGCCGGATGATCACCATAAACGTCGTATCTTCGCTGATTGAGTCCTTCAAATGCATCAAAATGATCCGGATTTTAATCGAAAAATCATGTTCAGTGATGAGGAGGCTCCGTTATTATGCTGAATTGTCGCATTTGGGGCTCAGAAAATCCAAGGATGATTGTTCAAAAGCCTCTCTATCCTCAACGTGTCACCGTGTGATTGGACCTTACTTTTTCGAAAATGAGGTGCAACTGTTACGGTGAATGGATTGCACTACCAAGCTATGATTAATGATTTTTTATTGCCGGAATTGGAAGATATTGATGTGGACGACGTTTATTAACAGCAAGACGGCGCTACGTACCACACAAGCAACGAAACAATCGCAATTTTGCAAGAAAAGTTTTCTGGTCGTGTTATTTCTCGAAGAGGTGACCACCGAGATCTTGTGATTTAACATCCTTAGACTTTTTTCTTTTGAGCCACGTGAAAGATAAGATCTATGCAAAGCTCCACAATCGATTCAAGACCTTAAAAATGGAATTCGTGAGCTTATCGAGGACATACAGCGGCAAATATGAGAAATGATCATGGAAAATTTCATGAAAAGGATATGGTGCAGCAAGCTTAGCCGTGGCGGCCATTTGAAAATGTTAATGGCATACCTTCCTTAAAAAATACTCGTTTTAAAATGAAACCTCTTATTGGAAAACCCGTTAGATTTAGCAGATGCTGTTTTACTCGCTCATATATATAAAACTGCAGGACTGTAACTGTTTGTCGACGCTTCCAACATCGCTGCTGGCACGGCACTCGTCAATAATGCATTACAACCGCTTGGTTTTTTGGCGTTTATTCCATACAATCTGTTCTGGGGCCGAAGCTCTCCCAAATCTTTCTACACTCCAACAAGGGATTATAGTTGCATTCATCGTCATCAATCAATGATCGTAATCAAGTGAGGAAAATCTCTTTTGCAACCCTCCTGCGTTGGGACTCGAACCTGGTATCTCCCGTATTAAACACTGCAGCTTTAGCCACTGCGCCAATTGCTCGGTAACAGCTTGGTTCTTTGGCAATTTATTTGGCCGTCAAACATTTCAAATTCATGCAATGCACAAGTTGGCAATTTCAAAATACAAGGCAGAAGTTACCACATCTACACCGATCATAAGCCATTCACACTTTTGCCTTCGCAAAAGCAAGGCAGCTTGATTATACCGGAAAAACAACCACCAATATCCGTTACGTTAAAGAATTTGAAAATATAACTGCGGATATGGATTACGGAAAATTAGCGGACGACTTGTGATTCGACGATTCAGCGATTTGCGTTTCGTCGCAAAATTTTGTTCGAAGCTGCCTGAAAAGTCAACGGGCAAAAATAAAAGGACGAGCTTATGAGAGCGCTCGGATCTAACCAGTTCAGAACGATGACATATCAGCCCAAAGCAAAGGGCTTATCGAAAAATGACATCGCACGCTAAAGTCAGCCATCTTTTGCCACAATACCGAAAAAATGACGAAAATCACATGATGTAATCGACAGGTATGATTCCCGGATGAATATCTGTAAATTTTCGTCTAAGCGGAGGGTGATGTAGACGATATATACACAACAATCAGAAAATGTAAAATAAACGGAACACGTTAAATTTTTTTAGCTGATGTGGGTGACCAGGGTGACATCTCGCGGTGAGCACAAAAAGGTTTAAATAGTTATACAGTTAAAGCTATATAAACAGTTAGAACCCTACAAAAAATAAATGATTGCATGTAGGAGTATGACTATAGTAATAAAATATAGTAATGTTTGACAGAAGTGCTCTTACGCTAAAAAAAATGTTATCCTACCCTGATGGATGATCTTAAACACTTTAAAAACGTAAACAATTCGGATTGTTAGCATGAAAAGTTTTTCTAAAAGGTTATTATTTTTAAGTTCCTAAAATTTATCCTAAAAAAATATTTATGACCAAAAACGAATTTAAGAGACTTTTTGGGCATATCAATCGTATACTTGACTAAATATTACACTCTTGGGAAATTAATTAATAAAATACAACAAGTGTTTTGTTAACGACATCTGTATGTTATGTAATCCTGCCTGTTCGTATTTATACATAACCTAACTTGTCTTCTTACACATAATATAAGCATATGTATATTAGTATATATTTTAAACTAAACCTCATCATTTTTTTTTTATAGTTATGTTATATATAAAACATGTATAATTTATGAAAAATCATCAAAATTTTAGAACCCAAGATAATTTTATAAAATATTCATAAATTAATATAATTTGTTGAGTTTCATCTCAATTTGTTGTGCCTCCTTAGCAAAATGAACATAAGACGGTAGTTTAATATTTACATATAATATTTATCCCAAATATATTTGCGATTTAAAAACAAAGGAAGGCTGTATATTTTACTTTAAGAAAATTTTTCATATTCTATTGTTTAGAAAAACCAAAAACCATCCCAAATTATAAATTATTTAAAAAAAAAAAAATATGAAAATTCTTTTCCAAATTTCCAAAGTTTAGCACAAAAACAAAATTATCTGATGGTTTATCTTATATGTTTCGCATTTCTCGCGGAAAATTTTTCCTAATTCGAGGATATTTTTTTGTTAGTGCGCGCGGTTTGACATAACTAAAAATTAAATACTTACTTGTTTTTATGGCGATGGGGTGGTGGAACAGCTGAAAAAAAACAAAATGGTATTACTAAAATTATTAATTTATAATTTGTTTAATTAAAATAATTATATTTTAATGACGGTATAATTAGCCCAAATTAAATATTATATAAACGTTTTTTTTAAGTGCACAAAATTTTTAAAATGTAAAATAGATTTAATTATAAACGCGTTCAATTATAATGTAATTATAACTTTATTGAGTAATTTCTACCAAATTATTGTTCATTTACTAAATATACTATGTGACACTCTGATTGTCAACAGGTACACTGTTAACACATCTACATATATAGAGGGTGCAATTAATAAATTGCTTAAACATTCAATTGCTAACATAATTGCTAACTATGAGCATAATATAAATACATATAGTACTACCATCACAAGAAAAAAAACAGTTTATCCATTGATGTTCCAGATGTCGGGTCGATAGGATATCGTCAACATTTAGGCGATTATACATATAAAAATATTTTGATTATTTTAAAAATATGTGTATTTATATTATGACCACTAGCACACCTGAGAGCGTAGTATTGGATAATAGACGCCAAGAACATAATTCGCCAAACTATACCTGAATGTATGATCTGTACCAGAGCAAGGAAAATGGCATCACACCAACTAATGGGTATGTTACCAAAAGAACGAGCGGAGTAGACTTTGCAGGGCAAATTAACATAAAGGTATGGAAAAGCCGCTGTAATAAAACAACTAAAGGATACATTGTTATATTCATTTGCCTAGCCACGAAGGCAATCCACCTCAAACTTGTTATTGACCTAACAAGTTCGAGGTGGATTGCCTCAAACTTGTTTGAGGAGCTCTCAACACTTCTGGCTCAAATAGAGGCATGTTTAAAGTCTAGGCCATTAGCTCCTCTCTTAAATGACTCGGATGATGATGGATTAGTCCGGCACACTTTCTGTTAAGAAGAGCTATCATATCAAAGCCTTAGCCTGATATTGAGAGTATCTACACCGTTACAAGATGGAACTTGCAGCTACACCGCAAGCCAAAATGGTTACAAGAACAATATCCAATTGGGAGAACTAGTAATCCTCAAAGATGAACAATTGCCTCCTACTCACTGTCCACTAGCAAGAGTCAATAAGCTACATCCAGAACAGGATGGCCTTGTTAGAGTAGTCACACTTAAATACAAAAACAACTCATTTAAAAGGAATATCACTAAAATATGCCGCCTATCCATAACAAGTGAGCCAAAGGATCACATTGACAAGAATGATGATCCTGTTCCAACAGTAGTTAAAGATACAACCATTACTCAATATATACCAACTCCACAAATCTAACCGAAACTGTACCTGAAAGGACTCCTTTGGAGTACGCCCAAGCCCATGTTCAGATTACCCCTTTTAACCACTCGACAGGCATATATTTTGAAGATCTAGGCAAACTTGAAGTGGTAGCCATGAAATGGACTTTAGTAATCTATTACATTACGAGCTATTGGGAAGAAATAAAGGCTTTTGAGCAAGCGCCGCTAGAATTACGAACAGTCTGTAACGATTTACTTAGTCTCTCACCAACATTTGACTTAAGCTGCGATATTATTTTACAGCAACTAGAGTGGCAATTTAACAACTGAAAAGCAGGCAATGAACTCATACAATCAATCAATAAGGAAAGACGTCGACAAAAACAAGGTCTAAGAGATTCGACAGGTGTTATTTCAGGAGACAGGCAAGAGAATCATCTAATGGAGTTAATGAAAAATCAAAAATCGATAATAGACAAAACGATCAAATTGGTAAAATACAATTCGAACCTCACAATGTCATCAATAAACGGCCGCATTAGGAACAAGAGCGATTGAGAAAAGAAATGATACAGTTAAACGAAGCTCAAGAATATGAGAAAAGAGTTCGTACCATAATTATGAGCACGAAGTCTATTTTGCACATACATGACGAGATATTACATCCGTCAATTCTCTCGCCAGCTCAGCTAGAAGACCAACTGCAGCTAATTCGAGAGCATGTATCGCCATAGTCGCAATCCCTGGGCACGTTATTGACGACCTCAAGCACTTATACCAAGGCATGGATATTCGTATGAGGGTAACACAACGGTATGTGATAATTGAAATTATTCTTTGTTGGACTTAGCATAGACTCTACGCAATTAAACAACAAAGATATTCAATCAGCGTTCACATATATGTCGAGACCAGATCGATTACCAGATGCATCAGAAGTCGAGTCAAAAATTGAACGTCTTGTTGAATTTAGCCAGTTACCATCAAATCTAGGCAACAACTGAAGCAACAAGACGACAAAATAAGAGGTTTATATCGGGAAAACCGATTAGCTGAAGTAACAACAGATTGCTGGAAAGTAACAACAGATCCAGACCAGCTATAAACCTAAAATTAAAAAAACATGGAGAGAATGATGTTCGGACATGTTCAAACGGTTAGTTCATGAGAACCACCAACTGACAAATACACATAAAATGAAACTATCTAAAAGACCACGTAGGAAGATCAGCTGCAAAATTATTAAGCCATTTAGAACCCACTGGTAGAAACTGCGACGCAGCATGGGGCATATTACCATGGGGAAAATCGGTATGATAATAAGAGATTACTGATGTCGAATCTATTAAACACCCTAATAAATTAGCCGACAAGTTCAACCGAGTCTGTCCCTGCCATCAGGACCCTACAACAATAGAGTGTCTTCACGCATTAAAGAATACAGGTATCGAGATTCAAGAGGATTTCCAAGGGAATTTCAGACCACACCTCAATTTTTGAATGTTTTGAAGAGAGACGTTTTCTATCATAGGAATCCGTTAGTGAAAATAAAATACTACCAACTAATCAGGCAAGGATTCAAACTCAACAGTAAAATCAAATGTTTTACTTGCCAAGGCAACCATCAGACTATGCTACACGTGAAAAACCGAGAAATCAGCATTGCCAAACCGAATATTTCAACAGCCAGTAATTTTAGCAAAAGCTCTAGTGAAAGTACAGAATATTTATGGTGGGTTCAACATATTAAGGGCTCTAATCAACCTAAGGTCACAAGCTATTTTCATCACAGGGCAAGCAGCAAAACTACTAAGCATGCCAAGGACACGGGTTTTAGCTGAAGTTTCTGGAATATTAGCAACAAAAGGATGCTCACATCAACAAATCGCAATAGGCATAAGTCAAAGATTTCCATCAATCTTCAAGACACAAGCTAATGCTTTAGTTCTGCGGGCTATATAATTAAGCCATTTCCAGACAAGAGCTTAATGGGTTTAGAAAGCAAACTTCAAAAAGAAGTAATCCTAGTCGACCCTACTTTCGATACGCCAGGACCTATTGATCTTTTAATATAGGCGTTGACGCACATGGAGAGATGACGTTAGAAAGCGTAAAAAGGGATCTGCGTCATAAGTGTATAGCGCAAATGACAGAACTAGGGTGGATCATATCTGGTCGTCTTACCCAAGATAGCAGACATATAGACAAACAGTTAAAACGCTTTTGGGAATCTGAAGAACTGCATCCTAAACGAAGCCTAATTGTGGAAGAATGTGAACAGTACTATGAAGAAACACAACATCGTTTAGAAAATGGAAGACTTGAGGTTCGGATACCATTTGACAACAAAAAACTCAAAGAAGTGGGATTAGGACGAGATTGAGGGTAGTGTTTGATGCTTCCTGCAAAACAATCCTAAAGTTGTTAAAACTTTTTTTTATGCAAAATTTGTGACTCGATCTTATTGTTCCTGTATAAGGATACGCGTCATGCATAAGTTTGACCCGGCGCCAACTAAGCATCCTGGAGATACTACACCAAGTAGTACGAGTACCTTTGATCAGCCGCCAATGGTACAACTATCAATATTTATGGAATTGCTACAAGTAGGTATTGGTCTCAGACGAAATGTTCCACACGCATTTACTATTGCGAAAGCAAATCGTCCTCATTGGTGCAGACTTTCTTAAGAAATATGCCTTCGAAGTCGTTTTGAAAAACAGTAAGCGGAATGATTTTCCACGCAGCTGTCTATTAATGTATCACTGGCACATCCGAAGACACCTTCAGCTAATGACTTTTTGATTGACAACGGGTACGGCAAGCTATTAAAAAAATTCCTTTTTTTAAAAGCTCCGCCGAGTTTAACACAATGTAGTAGAGCACAAAGTGACTAAAGGACATTTACTAGTGTCCAAACCAAGAAGGTTGAATCCGATCCGACACAAAGCGGCCACAACGGAATGCAACGTAAGGTTGAACTCGGTAACGGTACCCATAATATAAATACACATAGTACTACCATCATAAGAAAAAACACTTTACCCATTGATGTTCCAGATGTCGAGACGATAGAATATTGTCAACATTTAGTATAAATATATGACATTTAGGCGATTATTCATATAAAAATATTTTGATTATTTTAAAACGATACCAGTAGCGACATCCAACGCGTCAATGGGCTAACATACCATGGTAGTACTATGTGTATTTATATTATGCGGTATCTAACCATTACCTGACTCACCACATTCGAAATTTCTCGATACACCTACAAGGAAGCAAGACATCCTCAAAGAGCCACTTGGCACAATATAAATACACGTAGTACTACCATAGTAAGTTAGCCCATTGACATGCTAGATGTCGCTCCTGGTATCATTTTAAAATAATCAAAATATTTTTATATGTATAATCGCCTAAATGTCATATATTTATATTTAATTTTGACGATATTTATCGACCCGACATAATGAACATTTTCGGTAATTACTCCCTAGACTTCCTTAGTCACAAAATTACCCTAAATGGCATTCTACCGTTCATTGCAAACGAATTATCACGCATTGTCGCCATTGGGAAGTTTCCAGCTCCTCAATCAATCAGACATATACTTAAACTTTTGCACATATCCATATACTTATTTGGCTATGCATTACTAAAAATGCCCAGAACATGAGGCATTCGACCAGCTAAAACCCACTTTAGCACTCATTACGCTATTGGTACATCCAATACATGATGCTAAACTTAGTGTCACAACCGACGCACTGAGCACTGCTGTAGACGTCGTGTTGCAACAATCAAACATTGGGGATTGGAAACCGCTTGAATTATTTGTAAAAAAAATTTCAGATACTAAGAAAAAATATTCTACATTCGATAGAGAGCTTGGTAGATACCAAGGATCAAAAATTTGCGGTACTATATGTCAAAGGCAATTCATGACTGATATAACAGATCCAAGGCAAGGGTGACGTGGTTGCCGATAAACTGTCTCGAACACTAAACCACGGAATTTCAGCTCTCGAGGCTCACTTTGACATCCCATGAAATAAATTGCTAAAATGCAAGTAGATAACACGGAACTTCACGACATACTTTTTGATTCCTTAAAGCACTTAAATTCCAATTGGAAATAAGATTGTTTTAAATTAGCTGGATTAGCGTACATTGCAGTATCAATTTGACGAACCATTTTCGACGCATAACATTTCACATCCAAGCCACTCGGAAGCTAATATCTACTAAATATTTCTGGCCCAGTATAAATCAGGATGTAGCTCACTGGGAAAAATCCTATTTATCCTACCAAAAATGCAAGGTGCTAAGACATACTAAGATTTAACATCTAACGTATACACATATTTACTAACTTGTATCGATCATTTTACACGATGGCCAGAAGCATACTGCATGCGAAAAAAGGCGAAGGTACAAACGGGAGTGACATAAACAGAAGATTTACCATACGAGAGGTATTCCTGTTATGATCTAAAAATCCTCCACATGGTTCGATTTCCATTTTCTCAGCTGAATTTCCAAAGCTCGCCTGTTCCAAAGTTCTAGTTTGTCATAATTGTTACGCATCGCTGAAATAAACCCGAGCTCGACTTAGTGACGGAGTCGTTAATTTCGCCACGACTTCTGTTCATGACGATAAGACTTCGACATGGTAATGGGCAGTACGGGATTCTTGGTCAAGTTATTAATATTCCTGTATCTGATTATACGATTGTACATCGATTGTCACGTGACCTTGATAAAAGTTTTTGATCCAAACACCGCTATATTGAATGAACTGTTTTTCTCAGAGGTACCAGCTGATTCGATCTTCTAAGACGATTTGAGCGGAGCAATTGCATAACACTTTTTTTGAATAGATAGATACCTATATCCCTAGGAAGAATACAGTGACCCAGAGTATTATATTTAAAGAGCACACCAAAGAACTTTCTTTCTCATCCATCTATCCCTGTAAATTTCGAACATTTAAAGGTGTCCGGAAGACGCCATTCATGATGGCAACGAGCGAACTGCGTAGATCAGATCAGCGAGGACTGTCTCCATAACATTCATTATACATAGTAATAAAGATTACGCGCCTGTGACGCGGGATGCACTTACGGTAGCTTTAAAATTTATTAGTAAGGATATCAAGGTATCTTGAGCACAAATCGAGTCTGTTTAAACTTCATTAACGGATACATCGAACATAATTTGGCATTCCTACGATCAATTCCCAATTCGACGTGCTACTGGGCACAAAGAAAGCAGGACTTACTTGCCATGATTCGGCAACTTGGTAAGCCAATATTTTTGGACGTACTGCGTGCTGGTATCTCAAAACCGAAAGATTTCCAGCCGATCTCAAAAATCTGACTCTATAGCACATGCTGCTTCATATTACACTGTGGTAAAAAACAAAAAATTAAATAAACGAGGTAGTCCTAGAATTATTCGGTATCGGAACTACGGTATTAGTACATAATGAACAACTACAAAATAAAGTACTCATTTTGGAACGCAAGAAGGAGTCAAAAGATAGCAAAACTATTGCTATCTTTTGACAGATGTTTATGCGGATGATTAAAATCCAGACAACGAATTAGTCAATGACTTGACTAATCTACTATCAGAACAAGTGCCTGAATGTGACCCATTCGTTGGTTTTTTGCTAATTCAAATGCGGAAATGAACGATGAACTGAAGTTGGCCACGCTAAATCATCTAGGTCCAGTTGTAAAAAGCCGAAAGATCTTTATGCCGAATGAAGAGTGCATTAAATTCATGCGCACAACCAATGAAAGGCAAAAGAGTCTCCTAATGCATAACATAAGAAATCTTTTTCAAGGGACGAATGCCGAACCATTGTAAATCGTTTTAACCGGACCTGCAGGTTGCAGCAAAACATTTGTAATACGGCTGCTAATTGACGTTTACAACTGCTTAACGGAAAATGATTGTTTTTGTAATTCATTCATTACATGCGCTTCAACGAGCAAGGTGGCTGTTTCCATCGATGGCAGGACTGTACATACCACCTTTAAAATCTTTATATCTATAAAGATGCATTTTTCGATAGAAGACGTTCTAAAGTTTCGTTCTCTCTTTAAGCAAGTTTGCGCTGGTATTATTGATGAAGTGAGAATGATGTCAGCGGAACTTTAACAACAGGTCGATTCGCAACTTTCACCGCTTGAAAAGACGCGTTTCTATTCGATGATTTGAGATAGCTATCTCCAGTCAACACAAGCAAATTAAGCAGTCCATTGTTGGTTTAAAATTAATATTGACGTGACAGGTAGACTGGCTATAATGGAACTATGGGCTGTCTGTGACAACGAGAACAATGAAAATGTGAACAGTCAAAATAGTCAAACGACTCTGAAAGTGGTTGTTCATCATGTCGGCTACCGATAAACCCGCTAACTACAGCTCATGATGTAATGACGAATTTTTTACGAGATAATAATGACGTCTCGTTTTTAACATTGAACTGCCAGAGTCTCAGGTCATAGCACCTTGACCTATCTGATACAGTCACACAAGGATGCTCAACTCTCTTGCTTTCCGAGACCTGGCTATGCAATGACGAGCAAATTAATATTCCTAATTTTGCCTGAGTAGCAATATCTAAAAATTCAAGTAGAACTCATACAGTCACCTCGTATAAAGGAATCATCATAGGACAAACAACTGGTATGAGCCTGCTCGAGACAAATTCGATTTGCACATGAACTTAGATAAAAAAAAACTACTAGCTTTGGGGCTATTTTTATTTTTAATTTTCCTAACAAGATTACGATTTAAGACATTAGACTTAATGATAATATCTATAATTTAGGTTAGTTTGACGGTAGCGGAAAATACCACAACGGATTTCTCAGTTGAGTATTTGTTGGCATTACACTTTACACTGAATGCATAATATAAATACACATAGTACTACCATAGTACGTTAGCCCATTGACGTGCTAGATGTCACTACTGGTATAGATTTAAAATAATCAAAATATTTGTATATGGATAATTGCCTAAATGTCATATATTTATCCTAAATTTTGACGATATACTATCAACCCGACATCTAGAACATCAATGGGTAAACTATTTTTTTCGTATGATGGTAGTACTATATTTATTTACATTATGCTGAATGCTAATTCATAGTAGTCAGCTACCTGATTCCGTGTTTTCTATTAAAAGTCTAAAACTATTTGTAGGATTTATAGTTCGTATAAATATGTGCAGGCCTGTTGTGTCAGGGTCTATTGAATTTAGTCTGTTGTGAAAAGGCATTTTTTGATGATGTAGGATTTATCGTGGATGACCTTAGTTACTCTGTTTATTAGAGTAGAGGTATAAAGTGAAGAGTGTTTCCTTCTATAATTTTAGCACGAAATTACTAATTTAGCTGTTGATTAGTGAAGTAAGTTGAGACACTCTGGTTTCAATATCTGAAGTGAATTTGAATGGAAGTTGGTTTAGAGAATTTAGCCAGACGACATTTATGTATTGAAGTGCATTTGCATCCTGTGTGGCTTGGAGCAGGTGCAGAGGTTTTGAATGAGATAGGAAAATGATCCGACAACACTGTAACGTTATCTTCACCATAAATACTTTTGAAATTGCTAGGACTAGTACAGCGTTCCCTTGTTAGCTCCAATTAAGGGTACTTACTTGCAAGATGCTCGATTTGCAGAATTTGAAGAGTTTTCCCCGTTTAGATTATATAGCGATGAAATCGGATATTTCTTTCTAATCACCATTACCAATCAGTATAGAAGAGGCCATATAGTGCTCCCAGATAATTGCTTTTGGTATTGATTGGGCAACCTTGTTAAGGACCAGTATAGCCCATCCACCGGATCTCCCTTAGTTTGGATCAGTTAGAATATACTGAGCAGTTATTGCATAATAGCCGGTGGCTGAATGTGATCGCTGGCATTACAAAATTTGAAATTGAATGTACGAGGTGTATTTGTAGTAGCCATCAATTTAAATTGTTTGTTTAAATTACCGATAGATTTGGTCCTTTTAGGCCACTGACAACTTTATTTTAATATGTCAGTTATTTTGTAACCGCAGCATCCGATCATGAATAGTATTTCAGAGTTTTTAACTGAAGGATCAAAAGTGATCGTGTGAGGTGTTTGATTTGCCTCTTCATTGGGTAAACATTTAAGACTTTTAATCCTTTTTTTAAGATGTCTGCCTTAATGCATAATATAAATACACATAGTACTACCATGATATGTTACCCCATTGAGCGCTAGATGTCGTTACTGGTATCGTTTTAAAATAATCAAAATATTTGTCTATGCATAATCGCCTAAATGTCATATATTTATACTATTATTTGAAAATATTCTATCGACTTGACATCTGGAACATCAATGGATAAACTATCTTTTTCTTATGATGGTAGTACTATGTGTATTTATATTATGTTTAATGTCATCAGCAGGAGTACCTTGGTGGATACTTCTCGCTATCATGGCTTTTGGTTTTAGATGTTTAGGCGCAAATGTGAAGTACAAGTATTTGGTCTCTGTTAACTGTTCTACCAGATGTTGGTGATTTGCAATGCTGCTGCTATATATAATAATGCTGTTTGCAGTTATTTTAAATGAAACGCCAACGTATTTGTTTCTAATGAGTGAATCCTTGCAGTATATCGGGGGAGGTTTAATGATTGGTTTTAATTTAATTACTTTTTCGGCGATTGAGACTGTATCTGCAGGTACATCTGCAGGCAAATTTATGAAATTGTCTACCCACTGAAGTATCTAAATTCAAATCTAGATCATTGCATTGTCGGTATATTTATCTTCCCATTATTTTACCATATACTTTTTAGCATACTGACTTCATGTTCAAGATTGCTGCAATGTGAAGGTACTCGTAACGAGTAAGCTTATAATGCGAGCGTGCAGGGCACGTTTTTGCTTTGGGTTTATTTCTGGCTCTACGTTATATCTATTGGCTTGGACTATTGAAGTTGAACTTTTCAAGTGACAGTCTGCACAATATAAATACACATAGTACTACCATGGTATGTTATTAGCCCATTGACATACTAGATGTCGCTACTGGTATCGTTTTAAAATAATTAAAATATTTGTATATGTATAATCGCCTAAATGTCATATATTTATCCTAAATTTTGACGATATACTATCGACCCGACATCTTGAACATCAATGGGTAAACTATATTATGCAGTCTGACATGATTTTTCAACATGGCATTTATCTATTCACTGTTATTAAGCATGATTATTTTGAAATTACCTAAATTTCGACTTTTGAGTCACAATCTTCACATCTCACGTTAAATTTCTATGTACTTAAACGGTTTAATTACATATTCGGTGAAATATTGTTTACTATACAGATTTATGTATGTCACCCTAACATAATTCTTTACGTTACGTTACCATATAAATATACATAAATTGTAAAAGGACACCTATTAACATACATACAGTCGTCTATAGCTGAATATGACAACAAATAGGGTAAAATCATGCTATTATGTGCTCATATCAACACTAAAATATTTTTTGATGAGTAAAACGGTTTACATTTTCATCGTTATATAAAACCAATTTTTCATTTTCCAATTTTTTGTTTTTGTTTTTTTTTTTTTTTGTTTTAACGACAATTGACATAGTTTATATTCCCTTTCACTGGCAATGTTATTAAGGATTTAAGTGAAGAAAAAGAGAAGAAAATTAGAAGTAGATAATTAGCATAATTTTTTGTTTTGAAATTTTTAGATTGACTATATAAAGTGATACTTGAAAATCTTTCATGATTGACTATAATTACGAAATTGTTCTTTTACACGATTGTGATGAAATTTAATGTTTTTTAATTTTCTTTCTTACGAAAAGAAAATGTACTATACACAATGATATTGAAACTAGGTTATCAAGGAGGGAAACCGTAATGTAAAAACATGACAAAGGTGTATAAAGAAAATAATGGTCAACGATTTGTCCCTTGTGGTTGGTTTTTTATTCATGTCTTCAGTGGTATACCGTTAAACAAAATGTCTTATAGTAGACTAATATCACGTACGTGAAAGAAAAACATTTTCTTTTTAAATTTTCATGTCTGAAAGGAAAAAATTTATGTTGGTTAATTTATTCAAACCTTTGTTAAATTTTAAAAGTCCTAAACAGGATTTCTTTTATTTATTAAAAGGTTGATAGATTGTAATGCGAAAAGTAAACTTTATGCTTTTGTGTATATATACTAAATAACTTTCCTTGGAACGTTTTGGATTACGTTTTTAATTTGTTGCCTCATTGACCATATATTTTGGAGTATACAGAGATCAACAAGTTATATACATCGTTTAGGAAGCCACTTTGGTTTTTATTTCGATAGTATAACATATTTTTTAACAGAAATTAATTGAAAGCTTAATTTAGGGCTAGACATATCAATGGTTAAAGTTGGGGTCAATATGGACAGTATAAATCAGTTTTATTATATGTATATATATATATATATATATATATATATATATATATATATATATATATATATATATATATATATATATATATATATATATATATATATATATATATATATATATATATATATATATATATATATATATATATATATATATATATATATATATATATATATATATATATATATATATATATATATATATATATATATATATATATATATATATATATATATATATATATATATATATATATATATATATATATATATATATATATATATATATATATATATATATATATATATATATATATATATATATATATATATATATATATATATATATATATATATATATATATATATATATATATATATATATATATATATATATATATATATATATATATATATATATATATATATATATATATATATATATATATATATATATATATATATATATATATATATATATATATATATATATATATATATATATATATATATATATATATATATATATATATATATATATATATATATATATATATATATATATATATATATATATATATATATATATATATATATATATATATATATATATATATATAAATGCGGTTCAATTTTATTTGGAAAAACAGATAATTTTGCAACTCCCCAATATATATAAGAGTTAAAACGTCCTAATATTGAAAGATACACTTCTAATATAACTTTTGCAAGACTTTTTTCGATACTGGCCAAATATTTATTTTATGGATCTGGTCTGCAAATATAATCGAATAACTTTCAAATAAATCAAATATCAAATTTTCCGACTTTTAAAACTTTAACGAAAATTATAAACATTAAAACATTTAAGCAGCGTTCGTTTTACTAAAACATTTAACAAATTCTGTTAGCCAGTATCATAAATTATAATTTGGAAAGGACTTCTTGAATATTTTGTAAAGAATAGGAAGCTGCGCCGCGTACCTCTGAGTCAATCATTATTATGATAGCAAGAGGACAATTTAACCAATTTGGTATCAAATTTCGTGTAAAAAAACAGTGCCTGTTAATTAAATTAAAATTAAAATAATAATTATCCACATTAATTATAATTAAGAAAAACGTGAAAAAAATCGAATGAAATTGGCTATTTTTGGCCGGCATTTCTTCGTTAAGTCTAAGGCATTAATTTAAAATTAAGGAAGCTGCGCCGCGAACCTTTGTTAATTTAATTAAAATTAAAATAATTAATTACATTATTACATTATGTACATTATAATTAAGAAAAGAAAATAATTTATAGAGAAACAATTCGCCTAAATATTGATATTATTACAAGTTATTTGTTTTCAAAAAAATGTTGGTATTATAATAAAGCATACATTAAGGCGAATTACATACAATTATGTGTCAAATAAAAATAAATGTGAAAAGTAGCCCATACTATTTGTAATAGATGTCACTTAACACCTTTATAGTAATTAAGTTGTCTCTGACGTCATGCATCTTGGAACAAAAACGCATAATTTCCCCTGGCTTATAAACCAGGCTCTCTTACCGTCAATAACTGCCAGTTAATGTCATATATCAGCTTAAACTCTGTGACATATTTTCTCCTTATGAATTCAATATTTTGGCCGCCTGGTTTATTCATCAAAAAGTTTGAATTTACGCAGAAAAGAAATTATTTTAGGAACTCGGTGATTATGCAAAAACCAGAAAAGCAGCAGAAAATTTGTCAACGAGGTGTGAACTATCTATTACTAGAATATTAACAAAATGGTATCAAAAGCATCTCATTTTTCGCTAACTTCTGTGGATCAGTTCGCACTCCTTCACAGGATACAATGTGGCCAAGGGAAATTTACTTCGCCTTTAAAAAGGCTGCACTTTGTGCACTTGCCGAAGATTGTGCACATGCTCTTGAAATGTGCAATAATCTCGTTTAAATAAACTAAACAAATTTTCCAATTTAGACACCGCAGAACACGTTATATTAACCGTTCAAATATAGCAGGGACATTGCATAACCCAAAACCCAACTAAAAATTGGCACAATCCATTGCCTATAATAAATGCCGTTTTCACTCTGTCCTCCAGAGGACAGAGTGAAATTCACTTTTCAGATTCAATGTACTTAAGATGTTGGCGCCTTTTTAGAAATTCGTTCAGTTTGCGATACTCAACGAAAAACCGCGTCGAGATAACTTTTTTTTAACAAGAACCACTGGCGAACTCCATGGGTTGTTAGATTGCTTACTTTTTCATCCTGCATGTTGTTAATCAGCTCTTCCGATTTTTGATGTTTTTGATGGGTAGTCGTCTTGGTGTCTTCCGGTTTGAAGTTGCACGGCCTGTTGTATATATCGGCAGGTATCGATATGATGTTGCATGATCTGAGTTTTTCACCGCTGTGGATGAGCTAATGTGTATTATTCTCACTGATATTTTTGGATCGAGTTCTACCAATGTTCGTCCACATAACAAGCTTACTTTTTTAACATTGGTTGGTTCTAGTATTCCCATCTTGCAGTTAGTTTTGTGAATTTATGTTTTAGTTATGGAGATCACTGGTAGATGTCTCTATATTAGTAATTATAAGCTGTCGCATCTGGCATGTTTGAAATATTTTTTTGTTGTAAGAAAAAACCTTACTGGAAAAAACATTAATGGTAGCATTCACAGTCTATTCAAGCCCTTCTAATCTGTTTCATTTTGGCAGATAGTTACTTGGCAGTAATGGTTACTAACGTGTTGAGTATGGTCAACATTAATCTTCTAACCAATGGACTTCCACAATTATTTTTCTTTCACAACTTCCGCTGGTGGTTTTCCACCTTCCTTATTATTCTGATAACTATTTGGATCAATGACTCCCTCAAAGAGGCTGGTGCTAGCGAAAATACATCATCATCCAACATTGCTGCATAGTCTGTTGAAATCTCATAAGCAACTTTGATTTATTACTAATCGATACAAGATTTTGCTTGGCCAGCTCACTTTTTATCTGTTCTGTTGTCTACATGGTGTTACTCATTTCTTGCAAAATCCCACTTTTGACACCATTTGTTACGAAATGTGGCAAATTTTAATTTTCATTATTAAAATATTTTTATAAATCAATTGGATTAATCAATTGGAAATCATCTACATTTTTAACTTATACTAAATTTAAAATTTGAACAAAACTCGAAAATACACTTCACCGCCATTTCTACTACGAAACCTTCGTCAAAAGTTGTTGAGAGTATTTTTACCAATTCAATCAAGCCCCTTCAATGAATATTTCCATTAAATACAAAATAACTCAATTATGAATAATTGTAAAAATCTTATTTAACCCTTTATAAACGATGTTTTTCAGTATCCTCTTTAAAATAAATCTATTATTTTTTTATTTTTGTAATTTCCTGATTTTTTTTTTATTGATAAAACATTAAATTGAATTTTTAATTAAAATAATTTTTTTGTCTTTATAATAAATTGGAATTGAATTAGAATAAGATGGCGAATATTTACATTCAAAACGTATGATTGAGATTGCAATGGAAAAAAGGATATTCACTAAAGTTTTGGAAAATTCAATTGACCGTTAAATATGTCATATAAATTTAAACAGTTTTCGCCATATATTCGATTAACTTTTCGATGTTATTTATTTGGGATGTTCTCGATACATAACAAAATATCTGCTGATAATTAATTTTCATCCTTATAAAAATCGATGCCATAATTATTTTTAATGAGTTTGGCACTTTGAGTATCATTTTTTTGTTATCATTTTGAATTGTATAGAAACCAATTAAAATTTAATTTGTTTTATTTTTTTTTTGGTATCTGTTTTTGAATTTTCCTCCACCTCTATTTGTTATCAGATTATTCAATATTTTCGGGAGTGCTTATTATACTGGATAAAAAACTGAATAGGACCGCTTTAATTTTCTAGAAATTTCAAACAAAGTATATATTTATGAAAAAATCCTTGTTCCGTGTCATTACGTCTTAACACGAAAGGAAGACAAAAGGTAGTGTACAACTTAGTGCTAAGTCATTGAGTATGGTTTTCTGCAGTTCCAATTAAAACTTGTCCAAATATAAATTTGGTCTTAAAGCATGTCTCAAATTGTGAATGATTGATAATACCTCGTATCCTTTGTCATTTATGATAATTATGTGGGGAGGGATATAGAATTTCGTCTAGCCGCTGGTAGCCGTTCTTTATATATCCTATAGCCAAGCATAAATGTGGTTTTTCCAGCTGGAAAGTTGGTTCATTATGCAAAACACATGCAAGATTGCAAAGGCGGAGCAGCTAGGTTTAAACAGTTATTTTTGGCTAGACCAAACTCCGTCAGAAGTTCGTGCAATGATAGTGGAGAATAAAGCAAATGCCGCACAACCTGGCAACATTACTTTAGATGACGAAGCAGCGCTCGCTGATGCCATTATCGAAACGTTAGGTACCAGAAATTTAAATGTTGCCCAGATATCTCATGTTTCCGACGGAGATACAATTCAACCAGCCATTGCTGAGCTCACGCGAAAATTCGACAGATTGTATCAACGAAAAGGTAGAAATCGCTCAAAAAATCGTTCAAACTCGGGTTCTGCAAACGATGAACGTGAGAGTCATAAAGTTCATTGTAATTCAAGCCGAACTCGATCAACTTCTTGTATTTATCATCGGAAATATGGAATGAATGCTCAAAAATGTAGAGACCACTGTAATTTCCATACTCCTTCCCAAAAAACGAGTAGGGCTCAGATTATGGTCGAATAATCTGCCAACACCGACATTTCAAGGCTATAATCACGCGGATTCATTTCAATCTGCGACTCAAGAAGTTAACCGTGTTTTTCATTGCTGACTCATCTTCAAAAAAATAGTTTTTAATTGACACTCGAGCAGACATTTCTGTCTTGCCACCTGCACAGCGATCAAAACACAGTCCAAAAGTCGTCAAGCTCTTTACAGCAAATGGTACTCCGATAAACATTTACGGTGAATACACGTTAAAATTAACTCTCGGACTACGAAGAATTTTTCACTGGACGTTCATGATAGCCGATGTAAGTCAGCCAATTGTTGGATCCGATTTCCTCACCCATTACGACCTCCTTGTCGACGTAAAGAACGATCAAATTAAAATCGAATAGACGTCTGGAACCGAAGAAGCATTCGCCAAATGTAAAGACGACTTAGCCCCAGCAACCTTACTTGCATATCTAGTACCTAACGCTCCTTTGTCATTAAACGTTGATGCCTCAGATTACGAAATTGGCGCAGTTTTGCATCAGACCGTAAACGGGCAAACTCAACCTTTGGGATACTTTAATAAGAAATTAACACCGACACAACAACGTTATGCCGTTTATGACCGAGAATTGCTAGCCGTATATCAAAGCGTCCTTCAGATATATGTTTGAAGGTCGCAATGCCACCATATACACGGATCACAAGCCGTTGGTGTACGCTTTTGTGCAAAAATCAGACAAGGCTACACCGCGTAGAATTAGTCATCTAGACTACATAAGTTAGTTTTCAACGGACATACGGCACATCAAAGGAAGAGATAATCACACAGCAGATTTGTTATCGCGAATTGAGACAATCACCCAAGAATGGTGTTACGACGATATTTCGATTGATCAAACTTCCGATGCAGAAATCCAAAGGTTACTCAACTGTAATACGACATCTCTCCAACTAAAACAGATACGTTTGCCGAATGTTTCAAAACGCTTGCGAATAGAGTGATTCTATTCACCCGTTGGTGACACAAAAATACAGTCATGAGTCATTTTCATTCTATAGCTCATCCTGGCATTCGTGCTACGACCAAATTACTCGCTGATAGATTTGTCTGGCCCGGACTTTGAAGATATTGTGCAGCGTTCGTCAAACATGGTATGGCCTGTCAACGAACAACTATACCGCCGTTCCAACGCTTCGAGCACATCAACATCGATATTGTAAAACCGTTGCCTCCGTCACAAGGACATTGATATCTGTTAACAATAATCGACAGATTTTCTCGATGGCCCGCGAAGCCATTCCAATGGAAGACATGACCACCGAGCGCGTGGCCTTGCTCTTGTCGGATGGATTGCTCGCTTTGGATCACCTCAAAGAATAACGACTGACCAAGGACGTCAATTTGAGTCGCAAATTTCTGCAGCATTAAATCGGCTATTTGGCACCAAACATTTGCGAACTACACCAAGACATCCGCAAGCGAAAGGAATCATAGAACGATTTCCCCGAACAAAGCTCCTATTACATGTAGACAAAATGAAGACTGGGTATCCCAACTGCCAATCGTCCTTCTTGGCCTATGTACAGCATACAAAGAAGATATCGGTGCAATACCAGCTGAGATGTTATACGGAACGACTCTTCGATTGACCGGTGAGATTTTCGTAGGAAGCACGCCAACACCCCAGTCCGAGTTTCTAAAAATTTTAAAGCAAAATATGAGCGCTTTGCAGCCACCGGTCACAGCATACCATATCACATCGCAGAATGTCTTCGAGCACCCGTCGCTACGCCAAACTAAGTACGTTTTTCTTCGAAACGACGCGGTCCGACCACCATTATCACCCGCATATGATGGCTTATATCTCGTAAAAAAACAACATGACAAGTACTTCGTCCTGGAAACAAATGGCCGGAAAACTAAGGTTTCGGTGGATCGAATGAAACCTTGGTTTTCAAAAAGCTTGAAACAACAAAATTAAAGTTCAGAGTGACCACCGGGCTCGCAAAAATTGCCCAAAGTCACCAAATTTGGCCGTGCCATAGTGACGCCCGAACGATTCAGAAAATGACTTCGGTCTGGCGGAGGAGTATTGTAGTGACATCTGTTCTACACATATTGTCAGTTGTAGCAGTTGTAGTGATATCTACAATATACACGCCTTGACGGTGCAACCCATCACAGTGAAAATCGGAAAGCAATCGTTGCGAAATTGTCTTCGACTTGGCCCTATGCGATGTTATTCTACCCTTTTTGTTGAAACACTTTTCATTTTCTGAAAAGTAGTTGATTTCATCGAGAATTCAAAAAACATACAAAAAAGTTGCATTCGATTTTTGGTAGCCTGTGTACTGTCGACAAAATAATGTTGAGCGTATTATCGTATTATCGGTTGCATACGGCTTGTTTTATGATCATTAGTCAGCAACTATGGTAAACTTTCCATCTATAAAGGACTATTTCATTCAGTTAAGTTTCGGAAAATAAAATGAGTCCTGATGAAAAATCTCACTTGACTATTCTAGATTAACCTAACGGCTAGAATTATCCACAAATTGAGCTTAAAATGTTCATATCATCTTATTGCTGACGACGGTCATGTAAACGAAGATTGTCGAGCTACTATTTGATCTAGAGTTTTATGTTGTCGCCGATTGGCATGCCAATCCGCATCTCTGTTTCGAATACTGTTAAAATATCGTGTTTTTGCTGCACAGATTTTTTCCTTACTAATAAATAATTTTGTGTCAGCCTAAATGTGGTTTATAACTTATGCATACAAAAAAAATTATTTTCCAATCAAACATTGCCAAGCATTAAAACAAAAATTAAGTTACTAGAAAACAAAAACAAAGTGCGTGCGATTTTGTCATTGCATTTGACCTATCAGTCAGGCTGCTGAACTACACAAAATTATGATGTTAATTGGAAATACATTGCCAAGCTTTGGACCGTAACTTTTTAATCACTGCAAATGGACCTGTCATTACTACAAAATAAAATTAAAACAAATCAAAATGAAAATGATTTTTAATTTACAAAAATATGAATCGACAAATCGTTCCAATTTTCCCGTCATTATGCACGAGAACCGTCACAATTCCAACGACAAATAAAAGCTACTGTATAATCTTATGGAAAGCATAACATAAACAAACAAATCGTTTTGTTACAATTAAATTAGAACAATCAGACAGAGATGCATAGCGACATATGATAATAAAAATTATGACAATCCAATTTTATTTATCTAATTTTCTTTTGGGATTTTCATTAAAACCATTCACCCATATGACAAGTTGGTTAAAGTAAATAAAATTTCATCCTGACACTCAGTCATAAATGAGAAATGAAAATGTACATACGGGATGCGGCATAAAACAAGATCAAATATATGTTAATTATGAACACACATACTTCTGCTCTGGGACAAGCGACAGAGTTAATTATTTACGTTACACTGAACGTTACACTTTACACTAAATATTAGATTTAATTTAATTTAAGTCATTTTATTATTCACAAGCACAACACTGTTACACAACACATCACTTTTCAATCAGATGATATACTGCGTATCTGTCAAAAAATTGCAACAATAACTAATTTCAAAATGGTCGCTACAGGTGTATACAGTACAGTACAGTAGATAGCCAAGGTGCTAAGTAATTATAATTATAAGAAAGTCTATAATTTATTATTGATTAATAAAAAATATTTTGTAATAAATATCTTAATTAACCCATACTAGGACAGCATTTTACAAAAATGTTTAATCTGTGATTTATATCCTGACAAAGTCTGGTTTTGTATTTTCATCTGCATCTGAATCAAGAGTCGGCAATTCATATATTAGTATTATATTAATGTGTTTGTCAAATATATTAGATATTTGGGTCACTATTTCGTGGTGTTGGATTATACATAGTATAAATACACTTATCCTACCTTGGTATGTTAGCCATTGATTTTTTAGATGTCGCTACTGGTATCTTTTTAAAATAATCAAAATATTTGTATATGTATAATCGCCTAAATGTCATATATTTATTCTAAATTTTGACGATATTTATCGACCAGACGTCTGGAACTTCAATGGGGTAAACTTTTTTAACTTATGATGGTAGTACTATGTGTATTTATACTATGAATTATGTGTTACAATAAGAATTCCAACTGTCTCTAACAGTATATTTATTTTTAACGTAAACAAAATGTGAATTCTGTATTTGTGGTTTTTGGAGAGAGTTGTTTATGTGTTTAGGAGGTTTCTACCAAGAGCGATTATGTTGGTTCGGTGGGGTGGTTTGAGGAGGTGTTAATGTTATTTGCGGTTGTGGTGTTGTTTGGGACGGTTCAATTGCGAGGCTTTGCAGGTCCTCGGCTGTTTGGTGGGAGTGTTGTGGATGTCTGGAGTTGGCTTTTGGGTGTATGGCTATCTAACTGTGGCGTTACTTCTGGGTTTGCTTGGTGAAGTGGGTGTTGGTGAATTATTTTGGGTAGTTTGTTGAATTGGGTTGTGTAATTTGCATTTTGGTTGGTTGGTATTCTGTCGTGTCTATGAGTGTTGTGGCTGGATGAAATTGGATGCTTATCTTATCCAGGCGACGTTTTAGTGAACATGCGGTTGCTCTTGGTTGGTGGGCTTGGATAAAATATTCCGGACGATTTTTTGGGAAATTGCGGATGTTTTTCATTTTTATTAATCATCGGAGTAGTGGTAATGTGTGCAGCATGGCGGTATTCATGGCTTCTTGCATTGACTTTACCTATTTTATTTTGTTTTGGGTTTTCAGTGGTGTTCTTGATATCTAGAATCTACTAAAGTTCTCGTACTGTGACTTGGATTTGGGCGTGGTGTTTCCCGGTAATAAACTTGACTGTTTTTAGAGGTGATACGGGTGGTTTATCTGGAGACCCTTCAACGGTGCTGTGGCCGGTTTTACTGATTCTGCCTCGGTGTAATGTGGGCCAAAAATCGAGACATCTTGTTCCAATTCACTTTCGGGAGTAAACTGGGAGGGCTAGTGTGATGGTCTCCCCAGATCTCGGTCGTGGTTTTTAGCTTTTGAACTCCGGTCCAATTGGGAATGTTGGTCTTGAAGTGGTCAGCACCGGTAGGACTCGCATGTTTGGCGAGCGGTGAGTTCACTTCTTCCATCTAGGAATCCATAGCGATAGGACAGTTCTTGTCTTGTCTTGTCGACGGGCTTAACAATTAGGGCGTTTTTGTTCGAATGATTTTTTTCGTCAATCATGTTTATCTTTTTTATATGGACTAAGAGAGTGTAAGAGCATTTTATATTCGATCTTTATATGCTCTAATACACATTTTGAAAAAAGCAATTTTTATAAGGCATTCAATAAAATCTCTATGAATAGTATGCAAATCCGAAAGCGAAAAGAATCTATGAAGCAAAATTCTTATTAGAAATATACTTCTTATTTGAAAAAATTGCGTGAATTCAGGCGTAATAACATTTCACATTCAGTTGTTAAAAAAGATATATACATTTTTTGTGTATTTTGATTTGGTTATTTCTTATTTTGAGATTCTCTTATCTATAATACTGTTATAATACTGTTTATTGAAATATACTTTTAGGGGCATATCTTCGATAGGATATTTAGTGCAATATTATATAATTATATAATTATATTATTATATTATTATATTATTATATTATTATATTATTATATTATTATATTATTATATTATTATATTATTATATTATTATATTATTATATTATTATATTATTATATTATTATATTATTATATTATTATATTATTATATTATAATATTATTATATTATTATATTATTATATTATTATATTATTATATTATAATATTATTATATTATAATATTATTATATTATTATATTATTATATTATTATATTATTATATTATTATATTATTATATTATTATATTATTATATTATTATATTATTATATTATTATATTATTATATTATTATATTATTATATTATTATATTATTATATTATTATATTATTATATTATTATATTATTATATTATTATATTATTATATTATTATATTATTATATTATTATATTATTATATTATTATATTATTATATTATTATATTATTATATTATTATATTATTATATTATTATATTATTATATTATTATATTATTATATTATTATATTATTATATTATTATATTATTATATTATTATATTATTATATTATTATATTATTATATTATTATATTATTATATTATTATATTATTATATTATTATATTATTATATTATTATATTATTATATTATTATATTATTATATTATTATATTATTATATTATTATATTATTATATTATTATATTATTATATTATTATATTATTATATTATTATATTATTATATTATTATATTATTATATTATTATATTATTATATTATTATATTATTATATTATTATATTATTATATTATTATATTATTATATTATTATATTATTATATTATTATATTATTATATTATTATATTATTATATTATTATATTATTATATTATTATATTATTATATTATTATATTATTATATTATTATATTATTATATTATTATATTATTATATTATTATATTATTATATTATTATATTATTATATTATTATATTATTATATTATTATATTATTATATTATTATATTATTATATTATTATATTATTATATTATTATATTATTATATTATTATATTATTATATTATTATATTATTATATTATTATATTATTATATTATTATATTATTATATTATTATATTATTATATTATTATATTATTATATTATTATATTATTATATTATTATATTATTATATTATTATATTATTATATTATTATATTATTATATTATTATATTATTATATTATTATATTATTATATTATTATATTATTATATTATTATATTATTATATTATTATATTATTATATTATTATATTATTATATTATTATATTATTATATTATTATATTATTATATTATTATATTATTATATTATTATATTATTATATTATTATATTATTATATTATTATATTATTATATTATTATATTATTATATTATTATATTATTATATTATTATATTATTATATTATTATATTATTATATTATTATATTATTATATTATTATATTATTATATTATTATATTATTATATTATTATATTATTATATTATTATATTATTATATTATTATATTATTATATTATTATATTATTATATTATTATATTATTATATTATTATATTATTATATTATTATATTATTATATTATTATATTATTATATTATTATATTATTATATTATTATATTATTATATTATTATATTATTATATTATTATATTATTATATTATTATATTATTATATTATTATATTATTATATTATTATATTATTATATTATTATATTATTATATTATTATATTATTATATTATTATATTATTATATTATTATATTATTATATTATTATATTATTATATTATTATATTATTATATTATTATATTATTATATTATTATATTATTATATTATTATATTATTATATTATTATATTATTATATTATTATATTATTATATTATTATATTATTATATTATTATATTATTATATTATTATATTATTATATTATTATATTATTATATTATTATATTATTATATTATTATATTATTATATTATTATATTATTATATTATTATATTATTATATTATTATATTATTATATTATTATATTATTATATTATTATATTATTATATTATTATATTATTATATTATTATATTATTATATTATTATATTATTATATTATTATATTATTATATTATTATATTATTATATTATTATATTATTATATTATTATATTATTATATTATTATATTATTATATTATTATATTATTATATTATTATATTATTATATTATTATATTATTATATTATTATATTATTATATTATTATATTATTATATTATTATATTATTATATTATTATATTATTATATTATTATATTATTATATTATTATATTATTATATTATTATATTATTATATTATTATATTATTATATTATTATATTATTATATTATTATATTATTATATTATTATATTATTATATTATTATATTATTATATTATTATATTATTATATTATTATATTATTATATTATTATATTATTATATTATTATATTATTATATTATTATATTATTATATTATTATATTATTATATTATTATATTATTATATTATTATATTATTATATTATTATATTATTATATTATTATATTATTATATTATTATATTATTATATTATTATATTATTATATTATTATATTATTATATTATTATATTATTATATTATTATATTATTATATTATTATATTATTATATTATTATATTATTATATTATTATATTATTATATTATTATATTATTATATTATTATATTATTATATTATTATATTATTATATTATTATATTATTATATTATTATATTATTATATTATTATATTATTATATTATTATATTATTATATTATTATATTATTATATTATTATATTATTATATTATTATATTATTATATTATTATATTATTATATTATTATATTATTATATTATTATATTATTATATTATTATATTATTATATTATTATATTATTATATTATTATATTATTATATTATTATATTATTATATTATTATATTATTATATTATTATATTATTATATTATTATATTATTATATTATTATATTATTATATTATTATATTATTATATTATTATATTATTATATTATTATATTATTATATTATTATATTATTATATTATTATATTATTATATTATTATATTATTATATTATTATATTATTATATTATTATATTATTATATTATTATATTATTATATTATTATATTATTATATTATTATATTATTATATTATTATATTATTATATTATTATATTATTATATTATTATATTATTATATTATTATATTATTATATTATTATATTATTATATTATTATATTATTATATTATTATATTATTATATTATTATATTATTATATTATTATATTATTATATTATTATATTATTATATTATTATATTATTATATTATTATATTATTATATTATTATATTATTATATTATTATATTATTATATTATTATATTATTATATTATTATATTATTATATTATTATATTATTATATTATTATATTATTATATTATTATATTATTATATTATTATATTATTATATTATTATATTATTATATTATTATATTATTATATTATTATATTATTATATTATTATATTATTATATTATTATATTATTATATTATTATATTATTATATTATTATATTATTATATTATTATATTATTATATTATTATATTATTATATTATTATATTATTATATTATTATATTATTATATTATTATATTATTATATTATTATATTATTATATTATTATATTATTATATTATTATATTATTATATTATTATATTATTATATTATTATATTATTATATTATTATATTATTATATTATTATATTATTATATTATTATATTATTATATTATTATATTATTATATTATTATATTATTATATTATTATATTATTATATTATTATATTATTATATTATTATATTATTATATTATTATATTATTATATTATTATATTATTATATTATTATATTATTATATTATTATATTATTATATTATTATATTATTATATTATTATATTATTATATTATTATATTATTATATTATTATATTATTATATTATTATATTATTATATTATTATATTATTATATTATTATATTATTATATTATTATATTATTATATTATTATATTATTATATTATTATATTATTATATTATTATATTATTATATTATTATATTATTATATTATTATATTATTATATTATTATATTATTATATTATTATATTATTATATTATTATATTATTATATTATTATATTATTATATTATTATATTATTATATTATTATATTATTATATTATTATATTATTATATTATTATATTATTATATTATTATATTATTATATTATTATATTATTATATTATTATATTATTATATTATTATATTATTATATTATTATATTATTATATTATTATATTATTATATTATTATATTATTATATTATTATATTATTATATTATTATATTATTATATTATTATATTATTATATTATTATATTATTATATTATTATATTATTATATTATTATATTATTATATTATTATATTATTATATTATTATATTATTATATTATTATATTATTATATTATTATATTATTATATTATTATATTATTATATTATTATATTATTATATTATTATATTATTATATTATTATATTATTATATTATTATATTATTATATTATTATATTATTATATTATTATATTATTATATTATTATATTATTATATTATTATATTATTATATTATTATATTATTATATTATTATATTATTATATTATTATATTATTATATTATTATATTATTATATTATTATATTATTATATTATTATATTATTATATTATTATATTATTATATTATTATATTATTATATTATTATATTATTATATTATTATATTACATAATAATTTTTTTAATATTGTCGAAAAATATGCCTGTTTCGGGATCTGGATTTGGTAAAAGCTCCTTTTCGAATGATTTAAGTCAGAAAGCTTCTTGAATTGCAGATGAAGCCACCATATGTATTCTGCAAATTCCATTGAAGATGGACGCGAATGTTGGTTGTTTATTTTAGAATTCCACATACCGTCCCATTTTCATGCGTAGAAATGTTATTGTATCGTAATAACCATTCCCAGTTCGCTCGGAGACAAATCCCTAGAAGCCCATATAGCTGGATTCTCGGCTGAAGACATATACCGCTAATTTTTACTCAACAATAGAAATTTAGTAGAGATTTTTGGAAGTGCGGATGTCAATAAAAGTGCTCCAACATTTTGAGTGGCTTCTAAGCCAATCAAGTATGATTTGTGGATCGATCCATGCATTTGCATCATTGATTTTCGGTCTTGACTCCATTTTATTTGGCAATACCTTTGTTATGGAGGATTCCAGTGCTATATACGTTTCTCCATTTGGGTTGTATCATACAACTTGTGTATATCTCTTTGGAAACCAGTTGACGAGTGAATAAATCTGGAAATAGAAATTTTAATAGAAATTTTTTCTATTAAAATTTCTATTCCCAGATTTATGAAGTTGATCGTAAAAAGTGAAACAGTCGATCAAAGTTGGTTCCAGTTGATTCCTAATACTTTAACAGATTTTGTGATCTGTTGATTACGATTTTTAATTTCCTTTATGTCTACTTCTTGAAACTCTGGAGGAATGTTGCCAACATACGCTGACTAAATATCTTTGTCTGTAGAAAGTGTAGCCTTTTTGGATGAATTTTATTTGTGTTTTGCTACTGTTTGAAAATCTAATTTATGTACACTTTATTTGACACAAAACTTTAAAATTAATATAAATTAGATTTTACACAAATTGATTAAACATTACAAATCAATTGAATTAGCCGTTTTATGACAAATGCCAGTAAAATTTGAAAAGGGTTATTGGAAATAACTAGAATATCTGTGGTCCTGCTATTCTAGCAACTGAAAACTATATATCAAAAGCAAATATTACAATTCTCATTGAATTGAACAAAACAAGGCACATTGACTTAAATAAAACAAAATCAACTCCTAAAGCAATTCTTATGAAAATCGACGGTCATTTTTCTAAATGTTCAGATAAAATTGCTATATAATCGCTGAATAATGTACTAAATTTAAAAACATAGTGCTACGGTCAAATATACTAAAAATATCTTAATATTCGAATCCTTTAATTAAATTTATGAATCCTTAATATAATTTAAAATCAGACCATTTTTTTTTGTGTAAACAAGCCTGTATCAAATTTCATCAAATATTACAGATTTGTTTTCTAGGAAACGACGAAAAAATATTCTATCCTTTTTGTACCGAGATAAAAAATTTATACAGCTTCCAGGAATCTTCTTTGATTACAAAAAACATGAGAATTTAATAAAAGATGTAGAGAAAAAATTAAAAATATGAAAATTGAAAATTTCTATATTCCTTTTGTTTTTCCTTTTTTTTGCAGGCTATCGTCGGTCCCAAAGGATTTGTACTAAAAATTGTAAAAGTATTAGAATACCCACCACGACAGCAACTTTATATCGAACTAAGGGAAAAACTGAGGAAAAAAAATAATTACACTTTGAATTTGAGATGGTATTCTCGGTTATCGTCGGAGCCCGAAGGATTTTATGTAGATCAATATGAAAATATCAATCGAACGAAAAGGTAAATATTACATTTATGCGGAAAAGGGTGATAAAATTATTTTTTGATTGAGTTATATTACGAACACCAAAATCAAAATAAAAAAATAAAACCAGGACGAAAAATTAATCAAATCAAAATGACGTAACAGACGAGACAGGAATAGGAAATAAAAGAAAAGTGGAAAAATTATTAATCAAATATTTTTCCTGTTTATTGGTTTAGAGCGCGTAAATTTGTATGATTGATTTGTGTTTATTTTTAGAATGCTGGCAGCTACAGTTTTTGAGCCGGGGGGTGCCCGCCGTGCTTTTCCATGTTTTGATGAACCACATTTACGGGCTCCATTTAGAATATCAATATTTCGAGATCGTTTTCATCTCGGCTTATCAAATTCCTTAGTACAAACAACAGACGATGTTGGTTTCTATATGGGAACAGGACTGGTAAGTTATCATTACTTCATCGAAACCATAATACAAAAACAATTTTTATAACAGCTGAGGGATGATTTTTTTGAAACACCTGCAATTCCACCCGATGCTGTGGCATGGGTTGTAAGTGATTTCCAACGTCAAATACTTGAACCATCAACAACATATCAATTACAAACGACCACATCACCAACAATTCAAATAAAAAATGCATCAAAAAATTCAACAGTAGCTGTGACCAAAGCTAGTAAAACTGAAAAATTACCTAATCGTAATGTAACAGCGGCCTTAATAACTAGAGGTTTAATTCATCCATTTGACCATTCACCACACAGCGCTCATAATCAACACAGTGATAAATTAACACAAAAGCCAAACAATTCGTCGAATGACGATTCAAGTACTGAAAATCCAGATGTTAGAACAGCACCATCATATACATTTTATTCGAGCTGGAAGATTTTACCAAAATGTGATTTTGTTTTAAATTTGTCGAGAGACGTACTGGAATATTTACAAACGTGGTTAGATGTGAACTATCCGTTAGCAAAGTTAGGTATGTATTTAGTTAGCCGCACATTTTGATCGTGCATTAACTTTAAACTCTTTAATTTTAGATTTTGTGGCTCTTCCGTCACTGGAACGCGATTTAACAAGCTCGCTAGGGCTAATTACGTTACGTGCTGATTTTTTACGACAACAGGATTCGATCACGACCAAAGAATATCATACGAGTGGATCAAAAATTGCCGAGGCCATATTACGACAATTTTTTGGTGGTATAACATCGCCGAAAATTTGGAAGCATGCATGGCTTTGGGAGGGCATGGTAAAATATTTAACACATTTAATTTTGGCCCCATTAAAAACTGATTGGCCCATGAATGAATTGCACCTGGTCGAAACTGTCGCGAAAGCGATGGATATCGATGCTATACACGGTTTCGAAAGTATAATGAATGGAACGAGTGAAGATGGTAAAAATGAACAATTTTATATCGATAAATCAGCGGCGGTTCTATCAATGTTGCATTCGACAATGGGTGAAGATCATTTTCGCAATTGTTTGGGAAATTTTTTAAATAGCCATAAATTTCAAACATCCGAACCATTAGATTTGTGGCAGATATGCACCAAACAAATTAACAGTACAAAAAACATTAAGGAAATGATGAATCAATGGACCACTCTATCCGGATTTCCGCTCGTACAAATAACAAAAGTCGGAAGTTCGATTACAGTAACGCAAGAGCCGTTTGAACCCAAAGAATTTTTAGCAATTGAGGACGATTCAATTTTACAAAACACTACGATAACATCGACCACAACAACAACACCTTCGCCAAATGCGAAAACAAAGAAACCGATTAAGTGGATTTTCCCGTTAAGCTATATCACGGATAATGAAAATATATCCGATTCCATACTTATGACGAGTTTAGAAACACATTTTTCGTTACCGCACGACACCAAATGGATTAAAGTGAATTCTGATCAAAATGGCTACTATCGTGTACTGTACGATTCGAATAATTGGTATAATCTAATCGAAGACCTTAACAAGGATCATGAAATTTTAAATCCACAAGATCGTATTGGTTTAATATCGGACGCATTTACACTGTGCCATGCAAATTTATTGCCATGCAATATCACCATGGACTTGATCAAATATTTACCAAACGAAAGTGATTGGGGTCCCGTGGCCATTACATTACGACACTTGGAACGATGGCGGCGAATACTGAAATATTCTGAATGTTTTTTAATGTTAACCGAATTTGTTAGGTCAATGCTTAAGAAATCGGTCAATAGATTGGGTTGGAATGATACACGATCGATACATGACGAAGAGCGTTTATTACGTTCGGAAATTTTACTATCGGCCGTTTTGTGGGAAGAACCGACCGCAATTGAACAAACAAAAAAAATTTTAAATTCAGCCATAATAAATCAAACAGCGATTGCGCCAAATTTACGAGAAGTAAGAATGAATCACTTGTTGCGTTGTAACATTTATTTTTTTTTGTTTTTATTGACTCAAACAATTGAATTATTATTATAGGTTGTGTACACGGGTGGCGTGCTTTCCGGCGAATATGTATACTGGCAACATTGTTGGGATAGGTTTACAAAATTAGAATACACAAAAGAAGGATTTACAGAGCGAATGGAATTACTGCGAGCACTGGGGAAAACAAAAGATGCATGGTTACAAAATCGACTGTTGTCCCATATAATAACGTTACCGACAATCGAAGTGGTTCAAGTACTCGAAGCTATAGCGGGCACACCGACAGGTGGTGCTATGGCATGTCGATTTTTACAAGCCAAATGGTTTACGCTACAATCAAAGCTGGGTGCTGGAAGTATTAGTTTTGCACGTGTAATATCAGCCATAACACAATATGGTGCCACAAAATTTGATTATGATGAGGTAAATTACAAAATGTTCATTTATATGAAAATATTTTCCGCCATTGTCCAATTGGACATTGATTTACGTAATATTATGTAGAGTAGTTCATTTGTGACATGCATAAATTAAAACAAAAAAAAATTAAGATTTTGCCGAGTAAAATTTAAATTAAAATTTATATCATTTGTGTAAAAAAAAATAATTTACTTGCACAAAATTAAGATGAATTCTTAGAAAGAAAATTTATGGTCTCCTCAAAAGTCGTGTCGTTTGATCAAACGGAGAAAAAAAAATATTTCATTTTAATTTTAAATGTCCCGCAATATAATTAATTAGAATTTTACAAAATATGTTGTCACGATGCTATGTTCACTGGTCGACATTTTTTTTATTTTCTATGTGACGTTCCGGTGTTTTTAGAGCAAGTGGTATATGATCTCATTTTTGTTAGACAAGCGAATCTTTGTAGTGAGCATTTTATAAGTGATGTTGATGTGGTCTATGCAGTGTAATGTATCATTGATCTTTACAGCTTGACGTCGACCAAATTTTCGGTAGGCAGCTGCGTAGTGGCTCGACTAATCAAGAAATGAGCAGCAAAGTTCTTTAATCGTAAATTTGTGCCCATCGGTGACTATTTCCAAATTATATTTCGCAATTTTAACCGCAGATTCCCACAATTCCCCAAAGTGAGGTGAGCTTGGCGAAACACGTTAAAAGATATTTGATCTGTTAAAATAAAATATAAATTAATATTTTATTTCAAAATTTTTATTAAAACAAGGTTCCAACTCAATGTGTGCGGCTTTGGTAGATAAACCATTATTAGGGTATAGGTCCAGCATGAAGATAACGGAAATGATATTGTTACTATCAATTCTATTAGTTGATCCCTTGCTGCTAATATTAGTGGATTTTCCAGTCATTCATTATTGATGTATTTGCCAATCTTCCACGAACTCGAAGTTGTCCTGATTCATCAATAAATGGAGGATTTATTAGTTCAAAAGCTTCACCACCTTCCTAAAAAAAGGCGAGAATGCTATTTGCAGAGCCCAATTTACATTTCTCCGGGGTCAAATACCTCTTTTTAAAATGAAGCCACCTCAGTGTACAAATTCCATTGCCGCCGTAGGACAGGTGCGCATGGCGCGTGTGATTCCGAGACATGCTAGTCTATGCAAGGAGGTTAGTTTGTCCATAATAAATTTTTGTTGTACCTTGGGCCACCACACTACCATGATATATGTACATCTAGTATATCATTTTTGAGCTGAGGCCCATAAGTCCTGTCGAACATATGTTCGGTAGTTGAGTTAATATGAGAGTTCCAGTTCAGCTTCTTACCTAGGACAACACCTAGAACTTTATTGGAGTACCCGATACTAATATCATTTAGACTAATTAAACCAAGGTTCAATTTACGTCTTTTGGTATAAGGCACGAGGACTGTTTTGCTAGGGTTTATCGAAAGCCCCTCTTTAGTACACCAATTCGAAATAACAAGCAAGGCCTGTTGCATGCTGGCAGACATCGTTCATTTATGCCCAGAGACTTTGATAACCAGATCGTACGCATAAAAAATGGCGTCATAACCGAGTAGACGTAGCTCATCAAGTCATTCGTCGACCACGAGTGACCACAGCAAAGTTGACAGGATACCCCCTTGTGGGCACCCTTTATTGCCGTGATCGTGACTGATTCATTACCTAGTTTAGAAGAAACCTTTCCTTCTAATCGACATGGAACTAATCCAGTGATTAGTCGGATCGTCAATACAGTTACGCCTGAGCCCTAGCAATTGAGTCGTATCCAGTATTGTCAAAAGCTCCGTCAATATCCAAAAAAGTCGTTCCAAAGTTTTAAGAATAAACTATGTAAGACTGATAGGTCGAAAGGACTTAGGGAGTTCACTTGGCCGGTTGCTCAGTTTTAGGATAAAAACCACATTGACTTAGCTCCAAACCTGTAGTATGTGACCCAAATTAAAGCTACTTCTAAATAAGGCTACCAGAGCAGGACTAATCAAGTCTAAGCCCTTTTGAAGAAGGGCTGTAAAGATTCCATCCCAAACCACACCTGAAGCAGGGTTTTGAGTGAATCTTTGCGACCTGATGTATTATTACCATCGGATTTCAGAAGAAGCCCAATCTCGTTGGACTATAAAATAATGCTAGAACTTTATGGAGTCAAGCAGCTATAGATATTACCACAGTTATTCCTCCACGTAAGGCGTTTGGAACGCCTTAGTTCCGTGTTGTAAATTTTTAGAGTTTGCCTATATTCATTCCACTCAAATAGTTTTGTAGCCCTCTTAAGGAGTTTACGAGTTTACCCAGCTGTTCGCTCCACAATGGAACTTTGCAATTTACCACAGTGTTACACGCCACACAGCTGCTTCTTTAAGAAGATAAGAGCACATCATTTAGCAAATAAACTGCAGATTCTAAGTCACTAATTAAACTCAGAGATGTTGACAGAATGTCCGCTTTAATGAGTAAAATATCCATGTAGGTCTTTCAGTTTGTAAAACAAGGGATGCGACGCTCTGCCGCCTTTATAATCACTACCGGTAAATCGAACGGCGAAAATGCATTTGCTCCGACAAAAAAGCTTCATTTGATACATGCCAGTTTGCCACAGAGTTGGAGATAAACTGACTCAACAGAGTGAGGCCCACACCTCTTGCCGAATCGTGTTAAAGAAACTGGGGTTAGACCCTTTATTTAGAATGTCTATGTGATTACTCATAAGATAATTTAAAAGGGACTCACCTCTACTATTTGTGTCGCTGCTATCCCAAATGATATGATGCGCGTTTCCATCGCAGCCTTTGATGAATTTTTTGTTTTTTCGGTTACAGTAATCCACCAAATCCTATACAACTACAGGTGGAACACTTACCGAGAAACCAGGAAATTACGCTGTATCTTGCACTCCCCTACTAGTCGGTACTTCCAGGATTACTGCAACCAAATTCTTAGTGATGAACTTTGGAATTGGAAGAACGTTAATATTAGATGAAAATAATATTGCTGCTCGGGGAACTTTTTCCCTGCGATCGTAAATCAACTTACATGACTTAAGGTGGAGGCCCCTGATTTTTTCTCCGCTAACCCAAGGTTCCTGGACGCGGCCAAGGGTTTAACATTGTTGAGCAAACCTGTTGCAGAAGGTATGCGTGATGCAGGTTTGCTTGTATTACCCTAATAGTACCAGCCATACTTGCTTATTAGGGTAGGGAGCTCTCTGTTTCTGGCTGCTCACTCACCGACTGCTTACCAGCTGACTGCTTTGCGGGATAGTGCCGGTTATTACCACGATTACCAGTAACCCATCGAGCGTCCTAGCCTTGATTCTCGAGTTTGGTGCCTCCTTCTGAGGCTGGTAAAGTACCTCTCTTGTTGGAGCTGTTGTCGTCCGTTACAGTATCTTTCATGAATTTTCCACGAGACCATTTTTCTGCGCAGCCATGGTAGTGGAAAAAACCACCTAATTATGTTTGGCCGAGGAAAATCTACCTCTTCCACCACAGTTATTCTTAGACCACATTTTGACCGAAAGCTGTCGAAATTGTTCTTCATCCATTCCGATGTTGAATGATCGGAACATATACGAAGCAAAACCACCTTTTTCTCCGGAAGGAACCAACGAATTGAGGCTTATGGGCTGTACCTTGCATCTCAATAATAAGGTCAATGACACACTCTTGTATATTTGCCATTTGCTTCATATTGAGAAGGTAACCATTGAGATCATCAGATAAGCTACTTAGCCTAACATGGCCTTCTATTTGGCAAAAAGAGGCCCTAACCGGAAAAGGCCCACTTTTAGTTTTTTTGGCAAGTGGTTTAGTGGATTCTAAAGCAACCTCGAAAGACCTATCGCGCTTACCACAAGACCCAGGAACCCGTACTTAGAAGCGGATAGAGCCTCATCTCTAGTTATGCCTTCCTCGAGCCCCTTTTTAAAACGCCTTCTCGATGTTTGTGACAAAGATGATCTATGGAGGTGGCCCCAGAGTCATCTACCATCATATTATCTCCTGTAAGATCCATCGCAGCAGCGGGCATAGTTGATGATTTTATAGGGGCATCACACTCTATAATTGTATTCCAGTTGAGTTCACATACTAATGGCTAAGCCCTCTTTTAGCCATGCAGCTCTCGGCGTATGTTGTCCCACCAAAGCTTGGGGCAATGGATTGTCAGCTATTACACGGTCGTGTCAGTTATTTAGCTACATTCAAGGGTGCATTACCCGGTTGTCGCTACAAGGAGGCATAACTACACTAGAGAGAGGTCTTATGAGAATCGCATATGTCTAGAAAGCTCTGACTCCTAAGACCAAACTCAAACAAACCGGTACTTTTTTCTACATCAGCGGTAATAGCAGTTTTATACTTCCTGAAACGACATAAAATTGCATACATATTTGATAGGTCCAACAGCAAGATAATCATTTTAAGAAATTCCTCTGTTGGTTTTGCAGGACCCATCGAACACTCTTCTCAAACTTTTGAAAAAAAATAATAGTGTACCCATCCTAATAATGTTTGCAGACAGAGATATTTGAGCCAATAACAATATCGATTTCCTTATCTTCACAGAAATGTGGATCTACAAGTTCATAATTCTTAAAATTATTTCGGTCAATAAATTGTGCAATAGATGGTTGTTTTGCAGTGATAGAAAAACGAATGTTTCTTTGTGTAGATTTGGTTCTGGTTTGGTTCATGGTATGATTAGTAATGATACGTCACGTGTTTCAGATCCAGAAATAAAAAAGAAACGGTTCTGGTTGAAACATTAAAATCTGTCGAAACCTTAGCCCTATTATTATTTCGTTCTGATATATCTAACATATAATTTGATATTTATGAAAACTTTCTTTCCTGTGATTTGTTCCATAAACGGTGCTGAAGGGTTGTCCTCACCACACGAACCGCGAATCATCGATCATATGGGCAACGACAATACGATTCAATATTGGATCCAAATTTTCATTTGGGATTTCCACGCTATCTATACAGTGGGTATAAAGTTCTCGTAACGTTTCGTCTTCAAGTTCTTGTAACCTTTCGTCATCAGCTAGCATAAATAGCATCTGAAAGTTTAAGTTGTAGTTGATCTGCTTGATTGTACACATAATCCATTAGAGCACTTAGGTATCGATTTTGAAATAATAATTCATGAATGTAGTTGAACCGGTTACCTTTTACTTTCATAAATGCATCGAAAATAAATTGTTGCCATCTAAAGTCTCCGTTTAGAAATAATATTAGGAAAACCAGTGGATCAATCAAATGCAGTTATCGCTCTCAAATGGGGGCTGTCTTTTTTCTGAAGTGACTACAACTGCAACTTGTTCTACTGTTTAAAAGTTGTATCTTCTGGGATCCTTACACTGGTCCTAAACGATTCACATTTGAATATCTTTAGACTGTGTAGTTTGAATCGTGTCCTTAATCATCTTAAATGGTCTTAAAAGTGTTTTAATTTGCGCCATAAACCGTAAGTTGCATTTCTTTGTTGTGAGGAAGGCGTAGCCTTTCCTCAGTAGCAAGTTCAGGGTCTATGAAAAAAGCTTTATTTTCGCTTTGTGGAAGATGAATGATATGTCTGTTCATAACTGCAAATGTCTGGAGACCACCACGAAAGGGTTCTGATTTGTACCGACACATTGCAAATCAATGATAACCATGATCTGAGATGTGCCGGATACTGTCTACACGGAAGAGGTTGAACTTTTCCACTATTGCAGCAATTAGATCCAAATGTTTTTCTACAATTTATTTTCCCGTAAAAATGTCGAGTTCCGCAATAGTTACATTCCTAATCCATGTCACTCAAAAAAATGCTAATTAGGTTTTTTGTTGTCATCTTGACCTTGTCTTCGGATTATTTCCGTCCGACTTTTTTTTCTTGTCGGAGGCATATTTGCATACATTCCAAAATCTCGTTGTCGCCTCCGTTTAGTCTGCTCTGGAGTCCTTTTATTAATCGCTTGTCGTTGTTCTGAATTCATGCATGTATATTTTTCATGTTCTCCCTGCCCCGGTGTCATTATGAATTGCAGAAGCTGCACTAATTACTTTAAATTATGAACACTGTAGTATTGTAGTTGTATAAACCAGATTAAGAATTGAATCGAAAAAATTTGTAATAATTAAATAATTAAAATAAAAAATTAATTTACATATTTTTCGCCAAATTCTTAAACAATAGCTGCCACGTCAATGAAAATGTATGTTAAACTGTTTTATTTTTTAAAACTGGTTGCAAGCAGCAACTCATTTTAAAATATAATTTTGAATCGTGAAGTTCTTGCAAATTTTTCCACACAATGTAAACACAATCGTGGTTGCGTAGCATGTGAGATGGAGATACATGTGAGATGGATATATATATATATATATATATATATATATATATATATATATATATATATATATAAATATATATATATATATATATATATATATATATATATATTTATAAATATATATATATATATATATATATATATATATATATATATATATATATATATATATATATATATATTTATAAATATATATATATATATATATATATATATATATATATATATATATATATATATATATATATATATATATAAATAAATATATATATTTATATATATATATATATATATATATATATATATATATATATATATATATATATATATATATATATATATATATATTTATATATATATATATATATATATATATATATATATATATATATATATATATATACATATATATATATATATATATATATATATATATATATATATATATATATATATATATATTGTTTTTTCTATGGTAAAAATGATTCAAAATTATTTCCGGTGTGATATCCACGCAAAAAAAAAATGTAAACATTGTTGGCTTAAATGTCATTTTTTCCATCATACCGCTTAATGATGGCATCATGTTCGCTGATCTGAAAGTGCCCAATGTGTCTGAATCTGCAGCCTTTAGTAGAAGTACTTACCTTCTTGATATACAGCCAACAGCTCTCTGTCACATGTGCTGTATTTGCATCGTGCACTAGTAAATTTCTTTTAGAATAATCCTAATGGCTGGGAAACATTATTTATTTCTTAGATGCATCGACGTATAGTGCTAGACGATCGTGATGAGTACGGTATTAGATCATTTTCGAATGCACTATCGGCCTTTATTGACCACTGAAGCATTGCTTTGCCACTCTACTCGTTTTTGTTTATCATTAAATGGAATTTCCGCTAAATTTCGGCTGTGTTAGGCAGGAATGTGCGGTAAAAATGATTTTTAAAGTTCAAAGTTAACGCAGACAGCACGAAAAGTGATTTCGATTAAAATGATTTCACTTTTTTCATCTTACAGTTCATAATAGGCTTTATATTTCGTTGCTCGCAAATCATAATGGATGTCGATTCGAATGGTGTACTCTTGGAGTTTATAGTTGCACCATCATAAAGTTCCCTACTGGTTTACTTATTTCGTTGTTTATAACATGGAAATTGTTATTTTAAAAAAAAATATTACACGAAAAATATTCACTTTGTTACATATGGCACAAAAAATGTGTTTTATTTTTTTTTTACTTTTTAATCGATTCGCACACAGACTAAGACGTATAGTCTGTGTGCGAATCTGTTAAAAAGTTAAATATTTTAACTGTGGTAGAAAATTTTATCTAAAAATAGATAAAATAAATGACTAGTAAATTTTTTATCAATGGTTATACGATGCTCAAAATGTCAAAGGAAAATATGATTAAAATTTTTAACTGCACCGCGCCCAGTTAAAAATTTTGTGGTGAATAACAAAATAAAATCTTAAGATTTTACGTGTTTTTATTCCGTTTCGCACACAGACTTAGTTGTTACAACTCATTTAGCAATTTTTGTTTCTTATTTTAGTTCTCTGTTAGTTGGTCTATAACACAGTAGTTACTCCCAGTGTCCCCTTTAGCCATCTTTTACCTGCGCTATCGATGTCGTTTACACTATGTTGAATATTCGTGTTTTCATGGAGTTGTAAACGCTGGATATATTTTTTTTGAATTTCTTGTGATTTCTTCGTTGACGGGTTCCATCTTCAGATCCCTTATGTAGGTTACCATTCCTAATAAACCAATGTGCATTGACAATGTATCATAGTACTTTGTTCTGGAACGTTTGTATAATCTTAACGTTCATTTTCTTTGTGCATCCCCAGAGCTGGATGCCATAGATCCACACAGGCTTAAGCATTTTCCTGTATAAAAGCAGCTTATTGTAAATGGTAAGCTCACTACTTCTTCCAATGAGCTAATACATTTCTGAATTTTATATCCAGTTCTTGCCATTTTTTCTTGGCATGCTGTTTCCATTTTAACTTGGTGTCGAGCGTCATACTCAGGTATTTTGCCGTGTTCACATTTTCTGCCTATTTATGTAAATAGGTAGATGATCAACTTTTAGATATGTGAAGGTTGATTTTAGCTCATTCAATTTTATTCTCCGTTGTTTTGTCCAGTGGACAATCTCATTCATAGTGTCCTGTAATTCGCTGATTTGTCTCTTCAGACGAGTATCACGGTTCCTTGTGACACGCCTTGTTCAATTCTCTTGAGTGATGAGAACTCTCCGTCACATTTCACTTGTAAATATTTCCCTTCATTGTATGATTCTAATATTTCATAGAACTGCTTAGGGGGGTCGCAATGTATTTTATATTCAGTTCTCGATGTCAGACTCGAAAAAGGCTTAAGCAACATCACGGAAACCTTCAGAACATACCTTTTTGTTTTCAAGCCTCTTCACAATTACGTTAGTGACTCTGTGTACCTGCTCTATGGATGATTTCTCTCTGAAACCAAATTGGTGAGATGGTAGAAGGTGTCTTTCTTCAATCAGAGGTTTCATCTTTTTAAGGAATATTTTTTCGAACAGTTTGGACAATGATGGTAATACAGATATAGGTCTGTAAGACGTTTTCTCATTATAGGTGGCTTATTAGGCTTGGGTATCATAATAACTTCTAATATTTCCCATTGCTGAGGAACATATTTCATTCTAAATGCTGCGTTAATTATGTATAGCAACTTTCTAAGACATTTTTCTGGCAACATTTTAATAACTTTTCCTGTAATAAGATCGCATCCAGGAGCTTTTTTTGCATTTAGATTATGTTTGATTTCATTTTTGACTTCTTTCATTGTAACTGGTCGTATGTCTAACTCGTATTCTTTTTGCATTAGAAAGGTATTTTCATCTGCTGTTTGTCTAGTCGAAGGTTTAAACGTTTCTTTCAGGTGTTCAGCAAAAAGGTCAGCTTTATTTTTAGGGCTTTTGGCTCTAGTACCATCTACTTTTTTGATGGCACCTTCTCTTTTCAGTCCATTTGCAGCTTTCCATAAAGAGTAATTACTTTCTTTGTGGCCAGAGAGACTTATTAAATATTTGTTAAAGCTTACCGCTTTGATTTCTTGTATTAAATTCTGCCGCTTGTTTTTGAGCTGATTGGAAATAATTTTGCTCTTTGGTGCTTGATTTCTACGCCAGATTTTGCGAGCTTCCGGCTTTTATTTGACTAAATTTCTTATTTCCTGTATATATGTTTCGTTCTTGTGAGGTTTATTTTTGTCAGAAGGAGCGCTTTCCCATGCTGCGATCTAAATATTGTTTATGAGCAGCTCTACTTTTCTTTCAAGTTGTGTTTGGTTTTTGATTGGGACTTGAAGTTCAATACTTTCCTCAATTAAGTGTGAAGGTTTCCAAATTGGTCTTTCCACTTGTAAATCTTTGTGGCTTTTCTTTTTCAATTATTGTTTCACTGATCGTAAGTATGATCCGAGGATAAACCTACATTATTTTCGATGTGGAAATAATTTTTTTGAAATATCTTTAGCTATGAAAGAGTCAAGTTTATTTAATGTCCAGCTTCGAATTGTTCTCTACCTTTAGGAAATATTAGTCTTGAACACCAATGCCTATATTTGGCATTGAAATCTCTTTCTATGACGAAATTGAGAGGTAATTATCCTTTTAAAGTTGATTCCTTGGTGGACAATATATCGCAGCAACCCGCAGTTTCCTGTAATTATTTAGTTGCACGCTTAATGATACAATTTGCATTTTCTCTATTTTAAGTTTGACATCTTCGAAGTGTTTGATGTTTTCTCTGATGAAAATAGTTGCTCCATCTCAAGCTCTTTTTACTGGATGTATAGAATGGCAACAAGAGTAACCTTTTAGTTTTGCATAAGACTTTCTAGTGAAATGGCTCTGTGCTATTAAGTAGATATATCAATTTTTTCAATATTCAAAAAGATTTCTAGCTCGGAAAGATGCTGTAGAAAAGGTTCAGTTTCAGTTTTAAGATTATTTTTATTCTAAACTTTTACATAGTATAATATTATATTTTGGAAGGAAACAAAAATATCAAAAATCCAAAAAGGTATATATGTAAGCTTTTTACTAAAGACAAAGTTTGTATACAACAGTCAAAGCAGGTTCATAAAAACACATAAAATTATAAATCAACAAATTATGGCCCAACATATAAAGGGGTGCTTTAAATTCAAGATATAATTTCTCAAAAGAAGAAAATTGTTTCGGGTCGCACAACGACCCAAAACTATTTTTGAACCACATATCACCACGTATATAGACTTTAAAACTCATTCATGAATGCATGAATGCTTTATTAAACGAATAACTGCGCTTTTAGTGGATAAACTCATAATTTAATTATGAAAAGTTATGTCATAATGACAATTATCAAAACAAATTATATACAAGTATTACTATATTTTTTTAATTACCTTTATTATTTTTTCAGCTACGTTCATTAGTCGAACGATTTGGAGATGGTCCCGGTATGAAAATACTCAATATGACGTTGCGCAGTGTTGCAACAAATGTGGAATGGGTTAGCCGATCACAAAGTACAATATTTAATTGGGTGGACAGTAAAAATGAAATCATTTTATAAGATAATATAAACAAACAAACAAACAAAAAAAAAAATGAAGTAACTAAATTGTGTTCTAAATATATATAAATAAATAAAATAAATAAATTTAAAAACAAAAAAATAATAATAATAATCATATCTTAAATAATTAAGAAATTTATATAAACAAAAAGACTATGAATAGTATGATATATTTATAGATATATAATTTTTTTTTAACTAATTTTTAAAATAATTTAATTTATTATTTTAATTAATTAAGTTGTATAAATTAAATTCAAATTTATATATTTTTTTTTAATATAAGCTGCCAATGATTTTTACTAAAATTACAATAATTAATTATTTCATCCTTATTCCAGATATTTTTATTCCTTTATTAAAATTTTTTAAATATTATTTTAATCTAAAAATAATTTATTAGCATGCATTTCTTGTAAATTAGCTTACCAATCTATCCATTAGGCAGCTTTGAATATATATATATATATATATATATATATATATATATATATATATATATATATATATATATATATATATATATATATATGTACCTTTTTCAAGTAACATATTTTGCAAATCAAATTAACAAATTTTCAAATGAAATTAACAAGTTTTTAAAACAAGTTAACAAATATTTTTACCAAAATAATAAAAGTTAACTTCCGACCATACATTCGCTGCCATTATAATATTTCACCTAGACATCGGTAATATATCTATACTAACTATGGCTGCACCAGCTAAGTAGGAAAATCTATAGTAGGTACTTCTGTTATAGATGTTTAGATGGGATATTGTGTCCGATGTTAGTTAGATTATTAGCCATTTAAATGTAACAGCTAAAACAACCTCAGCTTAAATAAAAACACTCAATTTCATCTTCTGTTTCGACTTCAACTGTTCAGAAAGTAAGCCAATAATTTAATTGTTGATTCTGTCACCATCGAGCTACCTCCAAGACCTTTAGCAAAATTGGATAGACTTACTAAATATAATACAAATCGGCCAACAATTTTAAAATCGAAAAAATTTACCGAACTTTTATTCGGAAGGTATTCGAAGTCAACGAATATTTGAAAAAAATATCACTTATGTTTGTCCTCGGCATTTGGATAGCATTTGCTGTGATACAAATTATGTAATCTCAAAATGATTTAAGATGGTTTGTTTCCGGACTAATAGATCATCGTTGATTGATATCCCTCCCATCATTGCACTTGAAGTAATTTTGTTAGAACCTGAACAATTAGGAAACAAATTTCTAATGGCGAGGAAAAGTCACAGATACCTTTAACAATATTTGTCGATTTCCAGAATTGTTTGCCTAATTGAATCATCTAAAAGGTATACATAGTCTGACGGAATTTTTCCGATGTACTCAGTTCAGTTCGTTAGATTAATTACTGAATAATTCAAAATATTGCGCAAAGAATTGATACTTAACTTCGTATTATTTTATTTTAAAGTAATCTTTGTTGATTTAAAATAAATATGATTTGAATTGAACATTGTGGTACTTTAATATGAAAATAATTGTATTTGTTTTGAAAATTCGTTAATTTGGTTTGAATCTTTGCTAATTTGGTTTGCAAAATAATTAACGATTATTGTCACGTTAAAATGAACATTATATATATATATATATATATATATATATATATATATATATATATATATATATATATATATAATTTGTGGTTAGTAAAATTAAATTTAAAAATAATAAAAAATCTGTAAATTTCACACAAGTCAACTGTATAAGAGAAAATGTATTTTTTCACTTTTTAATAAATAAGACATTTGTATAAAATAAAATAAAAAATAAAAATAAAAATTTTCATAAACTAAATAAATAGAATTTATATTATAAATAAATTAAAATACCTAATACTGATTTATTTTAGAGTAAAATTCGATTTAAAATGGATTTTTAATTTATATATAAAAAATTTCTATTATATATTTTACGAAAATTACTCTTAAATAGAAAATGTATTTAGTTAAGTCTATATAATTATATATACATATATATATACATATATTATACAATAATTTAGGACATAATACTGTAAATTATTTGTAAAATGTATACATTTCGCTATTATATAACTTAAAATATGCAATATATATATATATATATATATATATATATATATATATATATATATATATATATATATATATATATATATATATATATATATATATATATATATATATATATATATATATATATATATATATATATATATATATATATATATATATATATAATATCAAGCAAAAAAACTAAATGATGTTATAAAAATATAATATTATTATTTGTAATGTAATGTAATTTATTCATATACTCAAAATAAAAACAAAAAAAAATATTTGTATAATTTTCGTTTAAAATATTTAAGATCCATAACATTTAAAAGATTCATAAAATCTTTCATTTAATAACAAAAAAAATATATATTTAAATAAATTTATATTATTTATTTAATTTTTCATTTGTTTTTCACTATAAATATTAAAATTATATACATATTAAAGAAAAACTCATCAGTAAAATTTTTTATGTAAAAAACAAACAGAAATAAATAAATTTTGTGATCATACAAAGATAAAAAAAAAAACTTAGTAAAACTATTGTGTTTTGTTTGGGAACCGCTCAGAACTGGATATTTTAAAACTGGATATTTCCAAATAGGATTTGGCAAAACGAGTTAAGGTACAAAACTGGATATTTCAAAATTGGATATTTCAATACGAGAAAAGGTACAAAACGAGATACGGTACAAAACTGGATATTTCGACATGTGATTTAAACTTAACATAAGGCCAGTAAGGCCATATTCCAGAACTTTCCCAACAAATCATTTTAAAATCCCATTTTCATCCTACGTATCGAATTTCATCATAATCGGTTAAAAACTCGCCAGTTCCTTCCTAACTGTCCATATTCCAGAACTTTTCCAAAAAATCATTTTAAGTTTAAATCACATGTCGAAATATCCTGTTTTGTACCATATCTCGTTTTGTACCTTATCTCGTTTTAAAATATCCAGTTTTGAATTATCCTGTTTCGTCAAATTCAGTTGTAAAATATACAGTTTCGACCGGTACCCGTTTTGTTTATGGGGTGCTGTGTGCTGAACAAAGTTCCATATTTCATTATTCACATTCGAGTGAAATTGGTACGCAGATGTTCTTGGCATAACTGCCATTTTGATACCAAACTCCATTAGGGTGGAAATAAGTAAGAGTGGAAGGGAGATGAGGCCGTACTAAATGCAACAGGGGACGTGGTAGTCGAGAACGGCAGAACGGCTAACATCAAAAATACATAAATAGAGAGTAATCGAGGACTATTTCAATAAAATACCAGTATACTGGTCGACAACTGAGATAGCTGAGATACGCAGACTTGGCTTGCACTCAAGATGGCAAATGCAACGGGCCAGAACACGGGAAGAAGGATACTAACGATCATAAAGAACGAAGGAAGCAATTACGATATGCCATCAACAACAGCAAGGCTCGCTGCTGGAGGAAGCTGATCGATTTTATCGAAGAAAACCCTTGGGGTCTTGGCTGTAAACCAGTGGTCAAAAAATTTGTGGTAAACAGCGCTACGAGCATCATGGAAGCAAAAATCGTAAGAGGTCTGTTCGCCCAGCCACTCAGAACGCTTCAAAGAAGTGATGTCAAAGATAACTCACGTGCTACTTTTTTCTCTAGAAGAACTTGAGATTTCGGTTAAAAGCGTAAAGAAGAGAAAAGTCACAGGCCCCGATGGTATACCAGGTAAAGTACTAAAAATTATTCATCGGCAGAACCCACACATGTTGCTACTCATCTCGTTCTCATAAGCAAGAGGAAAAGAGACCTAAAACTGCCATGGTCTTACCGGCCACTGTGTATACTCAACAGAGCCGGTAAGGTCATGGAAAAATTAATAATTAATAATACCAAGTTTGTTGGCAGCAATCGATCGAGCTGGTGGCCTCCCTCCAAAACAATACGGTTTCAGAGTCGGTTAACAATGGATGCTATCAAGGAGGTAGTGATAGTAGTAAAGAAGGCCAAAGAGAGAAGCTAGATGAGAGAATCAAGTGATGAGGATGGTAAATAGGTTGATGACAGGGCATGATTTGTCTCTCGCGCCAAACAAAACTGAGATAATCCTGATCACACAGAGCAGAATATAAAGAGAGATTACAATCACCGTTGGAGAGTATGAAGTAACTGCAAAGCACTCAGTCTGATACTTAGGTATACTCTTGGAAAAAAATTGGAATTATGGGAACAGATTAAATTCACTGCGGGTAAAGCAGCCAAACGTGCCACCTCCTTGGGCAGACTGATGGCATACACTGTGGGACCAAGAAAACTCATGGTACAACGAGGGGAATAAAGAAAGGGATCGCACACTTACCAAGTGACAGGATTCTTGGGAACGGGAAATCAGCAGTCGGTTGACTTCAAAACTAATCCCAAATTTAAGACTCTAGATTGGAAGGAAGCGCGGGTAAAAAAATTACTACTTGACTCAGTTTCTTAGTGGACACGGTTACTATATGGCATGCCTTTATAAAATTGGAAAAGCAGAGTCAGCGGACTGCATATTGTCAGCGGTTGCAAATAAGAGAAGAATTGGAGGGAGCAGTCGGAGTCACATTGAGTAGACATAATATAGTCCGAATCCTTTTACAAGGGGAAGAAAATTAAAACGCACGGTAGCACGATATGTCAACAGTGTCATGCACGCCAGAAAAGATGATTTGGACAGCCCTCCGAGGGAAACATAGAACTGTATAAAAAAGAGAGGTGTATTTTTGTTAATTAAAAAAAACGGCCTTACTTGAAGTAATGTGCAAAACAGTTCCAGGTAAGGCCAGATGAAAGAGAAGGTTAGAGGTGTTTTAGTGGGTATGTCAAATCTTGAAGAATCCCACACTCCGCTCATAAAGAATTTCACCTCCCCCGTTATAGAAAAAATTAAAGAAAATAAAAAATGAAAAAATTATCATATATTATTGTATTACTATATTATTATATTATTATATTATTATATTATTATATTATTATATTATTATATTATTATATTATTATATTATTATATTATTATATTATTATATTATTATAATATTATATTATTATATTATTATATTATTATATTATTATATTATTATATTATTATATTATTATATTATTATATTATTATATTATTATATTATTATATTATTATATTATTATATTATTATATTATTATATTATTATATTATTATATTATTATATTATTATATTATTATATTATTATATTATTATATTATTATATTATTATATTATTATATTATTATATTATTATATTATTATATTATTATATTATTATATTATTATATTATTATATTATTATATTATTATATTATTATATTATTATATTATTATATTATTATATTATTATATTATTATATTATTATATTATTATATTATTATATTATTATATTATTATATTATTATATTATTATATTATTATATTATTATATTATTATATTATTATATTATTATATTATTATATTATTATATTATTATATTATTATATTATTATATTATTATATTATTATATTATTATATTATTATATTATTATATTATTATATTATTATATTATTATATTATTATATTATTATATTATTATATTATTATATTATTATATTATTATATTATTATATTATTATATTATTATATTATTATATTATTATATTATTATATTATTATATTATTATATTATTATATTATTATATTATTATATTATTATATTATTATATTATTATATTATTATATTATTATATTATTATATTATTATATTATTATATTATTATATTATTATATTATTATATTATTATATTATTATATTATTATATTATTATATTATTATATTATTATATTATTATATTATTATATTATTATATTATTATATTATTATATTATTATATTATTATATTATTATATTATTATATTATTATATTATTATATTATTATATTATTATATTATTATATTATTATATTATTATATTATTATATTATTATATTATTATATTATTATATTATTATATTATTATATTATTATATTATTATATTATTATATTATTATATTATTATATTATTATATTATTATATTATTATATTATTATATTATTATATTATTATATTATTATATTATTATATTATTATATTATTATATTATTATATTATTATATTATTATATTATTATATTATTATATTATTATATTATTATATTATTATATTATTATATTATTATATTATTATATTATTATATTATTATATTATTATATTATTATATTATTATATTATTATATTATTATATTATTATATTATTATATTATTATATTATTATATTATTATATTATTATATTATTATATTATTATATTATTATATTATTATATTATTATATTATTATATTATTATATTATTATATTATTATATTATTATATTATTATATTATTATATTATTATATTATTATATTATTATATTATTATATTATTATATTATTATATTATTATATTATTATATTATTATATTATTATATTATTATATTATTATATTATTATATTATTATATTATTATATTATTATATTATTATATTATTATATTATTATATTATTATATTATTATATTATTATATTATTATATTATTATATTATTATATTATTATATTATTATATTATTATATTATTATATTATTATATTATTATATTATTATATTATTATATTATTATATTATTATATTATTATATTATTATATTATTATATTATTATATTATTATATTATTATATTATTATATTATTATATTATTATATTATTATATTATTATATTATTATATTATTATATTATTATATTATTATATTATTATATTATTATATTATTATATTATTATATTATTATATTATTATATTATTATATTATTATATTATTATATTATTATATTATTATATTATTATATTATTATATTATTATATTATTATATTATTATATTATTATATTATTATATTATTATATTATTATATTATTATATTATTATATTATTATATTATTATATTATTATATTATTATATTATTATATTATTATATTATTATATTATTATATTATTATATTATTATATTATTATATTATTATATTATTATATTATTATATTATTATATTATTATATTATTATATTATTATATTATTATATTATTATATTATTATATTATTATATTATTATATTATTATATTATTATATTATTATATTATTATATTATTATATTATTATATTATTATATTATTATATTATTATATTATTATATTATTATATTATTATATTATTATATTATTATATTATTATATTATTATATTATTATATTATTATATTATTATATTATTATATTATTATATTATTATATTATTATATTATTATATTATTATATTATTATATTATTATATTATTATATTATTATATTATTATATTATTATATTATTATATTATTATATTATTATATTATTATATTATTATATTATTATATTATTATATTATTATATTATTATATTATTATATTATTATATTATTATATTATTATATTATTATATTATTATATTATTATATTATTATATTATTATATTATTATATTATTATATTATTATATTATTATATTATTATATTATTATATTATTATATTATTATATTATTATATTATTATATTATTATATTATTATATTATTATATTATTATATTATTATATTATTATATTATTATATTATTATATTATTATATTATTATATTATTATATTATTATATTATTATATTATTATATTATTATATTATTATATTATTATATTATTATATTATTATATTATTATATTATTATATTATTATATTATTATATTATTATATTATTATATTATTATATTATTATATTATTATATTATTATATTATTATATTATTATATTATTATATTATTATATTATTATATTATTATATTATTATATTATTATATTATTATATTATTATATTATTATATTATTATATTATTATATTATTATATTATTATATTATTATATTATTATATTATTATATTATTATATTATTATATTATTATATTATTATATTATTATATTATTATATTATTATATTATTATATTATTATATTATTATATTATTATATTATTATATTATTATATTATTATATTATTATATTATTATATTATTATATTATTATATTATTATATTATTATATTATTATATTATTATATTATTATATTATTATATTATTATATTATTATATTATTATATTATTATATTATTATATTATTATATTATTATATTATTATATTATTATATTATTATATTATTATATTATTATATTATTATATTATTATATTATTATATTATTATATTATTATATTATTATATTATTATATTATTATATTATTATATTATTATATTATTATATTATTATATTATTATATTATTATATTATTATATTATTATATTATTATATTATTATATTATTATATTATTATATTATTATATTATTATATTATTATATTATTATATTATTATATTATTATATTATTATATTATTATATTATTATATTATTATATTATTATATTATTATATTATTATATTATTATATTATTATATTATTATATTATTATATTATTATATTATTATATTATTATATTATTATATTATTATATTATTATATTATTATATTATTATATTATTATATTATTATATTATTATATTATTATATTATTATATTATTATATTATTATATTATTATATTATTATATTATTATATTATTATATTATTATATTATTATATTATTATATTATTATATTATTATATTATTATATTATTATATTATTATATTATTATATTATTATATTATTATATTATTATATTATTATATTATTATATTATTATATTATTATATTATTATATTATTATATTATTATATTATTATATTATTATATTATTATATTATTATATTATTATATTATTATATTATTATATTATTATATTATTATATTATTATATTATTATATTATTATATTATTATATTATTATATTATTATATTATTATATTATTATATTATTATATTATTATATTATTATATTATTATATTATTATATTATTATATTATTATATTATTATATTATTATATTATTATATTATTATATTATTATATTATTATATTATTATATTATTATATTATTATATTATTATATTATTATATTATTATATTATTATATTATTATATTATTATATTATTATATTATTATATTATTATATTATTATATTATTATATTATTATATTATTATATTATTATATTATTATATTATTATATTATTATATTATTATATTATTATATTATTATATTATTATATTATTATATTATTATATTATTATATTATTATATTATTATATTATTATATTATTATATTATTATATTATTATATTATTATATTATTATATTATTATATTATTATATTATTATATTATTATATTATTATATTATTATATTATTATATTATTATATTATTATATTATTATATTATTATATTATTATATTATTATATTATTATATTATTATATTATTATATTATTATATTATTATATTATTATATTATTATATTATTATATTATTATATTATTATATTATTATATTATTATATTATTATATTATTATATTATTATATTATTATATTATTATATTATTATATTATTATATTATTATATTATTATATTATTATATTATTATATTATTATATTATTATATTATTATATTATTATATTATTATATTATTATATTATTATATTATTATATTATTATATTATTATATTATTATATTATTATATTATTATATTATTATATTATTATATTATTATATTATTATATTATTATATTATTATATTATTATATTATTATATTATTATATTATTATATTATTATATTATTATATTATTATATTATTATATTATTATATTATTATATTATTATATTATTATATTATTATATTATTATATTATTATATTATTATATTATTATATTATTATATTATTATATTATTATATTATTATATTATTATATTATTATATTATTATATTATTATATTATTATATTATTATATTATTATATTATTATATTATTATATTATTATATTATTATATTATTATATTATTATATTATTATATTATTATATTATTATATTATTATATTATTATATTATTATATTATTATATTATTATATTATTATATTATTATATTATTATATTATTATATTATTATATTATTATATTATTATATTATTATATTATTATATTATTATATTATTATATTATTATATTATTATATTATTATATTATTATATTATTATATTATTATATTATTATATTATTATATTATTATATTATTATATTATTATATTATTATATTATTATATTATTATATTATTATATTATTATATTATTATATTATTATATTATTATATTATTATATTATTATATTATTATATTATTATATTATTATATTATTATATTATTATATTATTATATTATTATATTATTATATTATTATATTATTATATTATTATATTATTATATTATTATATTATTATATTATTATATTATTATATTATTATATTATTATATTATTATATTATTATATTATTATATTATTATATTATTATATTATTATATTATTATATTATTATATTATTATATTATTATATTATTATATTATTATATTATTATATTATTATATTATTATATTATTATATTATTATATTATTATATTATTATATTATTATATTATTATATTATTATATTATTATATTATTATATTATTATATTATTATATTATTATATTATTATATTATTATATTATTATATTATTATATTATTATATTATTATATTATTATATTATTATATTATTATATTATTATATTATTATATTATTATATTATTATATTATTATATTATTATATTATTATATTATTATATTATTATATTATTATATTATTATATTATTATATTATTATATTATTATATTATTATATTATTATATTATTATATTATTATATTATTATATTATTATATTATTATATTATTATATTATTATATTATTATATTATTATATTATTATATTATTATATTATTATATTATTATATTATTATATTATTATATTATTATATTATTATATTATTATATTATTATATTATTATATTATTATATTATTATATTATTATATTATTATATTATTATATTATTATATTATTATATTATTATATTATTATATTATTATATTATTATATTATTATATTATTATATTATTATATTATTATATTATTATATTATTATATTATTATATTATTATATTATTATATTATTATATTATTATATTATTATATTATTATATTATTATATTATTATATTATTATATTATTATATTATTATATTATTATATTATTATATTATTATATTATTATATTATTATATTATTATATTATTATATTATTATATTATTATATTATTATATTATTATATTATTATATTATTATATTATTATATTATTATATTATTATATTATTATATTATTATATTATTATATTATTATATTATTATATTATTATATTATTATATTATTATATTATTATATTATTATATTATTATATTATTATATTATTATATTATTATATTATTATATTATTATATTATTATATTATTATATTATTATATTATTATATTATTATATTATTATATTATTATATTATTATATTATTATATTATTATATTATTATATTATTATATTATTATATTATTATATTATTATATTATTATATTATTATATTATTATATTATTATATTATTATATTATTATATTATTATATTATTATATTATTATATTATTATATTATTATATTATTATATTATTATATTATTATATTATTATATTATTATATTATTATATTATTATATTATTATATTATTATATTATTATATTATTATATTATTATATTATTATATTATTATATTATTATATTATTATATTATTATATTATTATATTATTATATTATTATATTATTATATTATTATATTATTATATTATTATATTATTATATTATTATATTATTATATTATTATATTATTATATTATTATATTATTATATTATTATATTATTATATTATTATATTATTATATTATTATATTATTATATTATTATATTATTATATTATTATATTATTATATTATTATATTATTATATTATTATATTATTATATTATTATATTATTATATTATTATATTATTATATTATTATATTATTATATTATTATATTATTATATTATTATATTATTATATTATTATATTATTATATTATTATATTATTATATTATTATATTATTATATTATTATATTATTATATTATTATATTATTATATTATTATATTATTATATTATTATATTATTATATTATTATATTATTATATTATTATATTATTATATTATTATATTATTATATTATTATATTATTATATTATTATATTATTATATTATTATATTATTATATTATTATATTATTATATTATTATATTATTATATTATTATATTATTATATTATTATATTATTATATTATTATATTATTATATTATTATATTATTATATTATTATATTATTATATTATTATATTATTATATTATTATATTATTATATTATTATATTATTATATTATTATATTATTATATTATTATATTATTATATTATTATATTATTATATTATTATATTATTATATTATTATATTATTATATTATTATATTATTATATTATTATATTATTATATTATTATATTATTATATTATTATATTATTATATTATTATATTATTATATTATTATATTATTATATTATTATATTATTATATTATTATATTATTATATTATTATATTATTATATTATTATATTATTATATTATTATATTATTATATTATTATATTATTATATTATTATATTATTATATTATTATATTATTATATTATTATATTATTATATTATTATATTATTATATTATTATATTATTATATTATTATATTATTATATTATTATATTATTATATTATTATATTATTATATTATTATATTATTATATTATTATATTATTATATTATTATATTATTATATTATTATATTATTATATTATTATATTATTATATTATTATATTATTATATTATTATATTATTATATTATTATATTATTATATTATTATATTATTATATTATTATATTATTATATTATTATATTATTATATTATTATATTATTATATTATTATATTATTATATTATTATATTATTATATTATTATATTATTATATTATTATTATTATTATTATATTATTATATTATTATATTATTATATTATTATATTATTATATTATTATATTATTATATTATTATATTATTATATTATTATATTATTATATTATTATATTATTATATTATTATATTATTATATTATTATATTATTATATTATTATATTATTATATTATTATATTATTATATTATTATATTATTATATTATTATATTATTATATTATTATATTATTATATTATTATATTATTATATTATTATATTATTATATTATTATATTATTATATTATTATATTATTATATTATTATATTATTATATTATTATATTATTATATTATTATATTATTATATTATTATATTATTATATTATTATATTATTATATTATTATATTATTATATTATTATATTATTATATTATTATATTATTATATTATTATATTATTATATTATTATATTATTATATTATTATATTATTATATTATTATATTATTATATTATTATATTATTATATTATTATATTATTATATTATTATATTATTATATTATTATATTATTATATTATTATATTATTATATTATTATATTATTATATTATTATATTATTATATTATTATATTATTATATTATTATATTATTATATTATTATATTATTATATTATTATATTATTATATTATTATATTATTATATTATTATATTATTATATTATTATATTATTATATTATTATATTATTATATTATTATATTATTATATTATTATATTATTATATTATTATATTATTATATTATTATATTATTATATTATTATATTATTATATTATTATATTATTATATTATTATATTATTATATTATTATATTATTATATTATTATATTATTATATTATTATATTATTATATTATTATATTATTATATTATTATATTATTATATTATTATATTATTATATTATTATATTATTATATTATTATATTATTATATTATTATATTATTATATTATTATATTATTATATTATTATATTATTATATTATTATATTATTATATTATTATATTATTATATTATTATATTATTATATTATTATATTATTATATTATTATATTATTATATTATTATATTATTATATTATTATATTATTATATTATTATATTATTATATTATTATATTATTATATTATTATATTATTATATTATTATATTATTATATTATTATATTATTATATTATTATATTATTATATTATTATATTATTATATTATTATATTATTATATTATTATATTATTATATTATTATATTATTATATTATTATATTATTATATTATTATATTATTATATTATTATATTATTATATTATTATATTATTATATTATTATATTATTATATTATTATATTATTATATTATTATATTATTATATTATTATATTATTATATTATTATATTATTATATTATTATATTATTATATTATTATATTATTATATTATTATATTATTATATTATTATATTATTATATTATTATATTATTATATTATTATATTATTATATTATTATATTATTATATTATTATATTATTATATTATTATATTATTATATTATTATATTATTATATTATTATATTATTATATTATTATATTATTATATTATTATATTATTATATTATTATATTATTATATTATTATATTATTATATTATTATATTATTATATTATTATATTATTATATTATTATATTATTATATTATTATATTATTATATTATTATATTATTATATTATTATATTATTATATTATTATATTATTATATTATTATATTATTATATTATTATATTATTATATTATTATATTATTATATTATTATATTATTATATTATTATATTATTATATTATTATATTATTATATTATTATATTATTATATTATTATATTATTATATTATTATATTATTATATTATTATATTATTATATTATTATATTATTATATTATTATATTATTATATTATTATATTATTATATTATTATATTATTATATTATTATATTATTATATTATTATATTATTATATTATTATATTATTATATTATTATATTATTATATTATTATATTATTATATTATTATATTATTATATTATTATATTATTATATTATTATATTATTATATTATTATATTATTATATTATTATATTATTATATTATTATATTATTATATTATTATATTATTATATTATTATATTATTATATTATTATATTATTATATTATTATATTATTATATTATTATATTATTATATTATTATATTATTATATTATTATATTATTATATTATTATATTATTATATTATTATATTATTATATTATTATATTATTATATTATTATATTATTATATTATTATATTATTATATTATTATATTATTATATTATTATATTATTATATTATTATATTATTATATTATTATATTATTATATTATTATATTATTATATTATTATATTATTATATTATTATATTATTATATTATTATATTATTATATTATTATATTATTATATTATTATATTATTATATTATTATATTATTATATTATTATATTATTATATTATTATATTATTATATTATTATATTATTATATTATTATATTATTATATTATTATATTATTATATTATTATATTATTATATTATTATATTATTATATTATTATATTATTATATTATTATATTATTATATTATTATATTATTATATTATTATATTATTATATTATTATATTATTATATTATTATATTATTATATTATTATATTATTATATTATTATATTATTATATTATTATATTATTATATTATTATATTATTATATTATTATATTATTATATTATTATATTATTATATTATTATATTATTATATTATTATATTATTATATTATTATATTATTATATTATTATATTATTATATTATTATATTATTATATTATTATATTATTATATTATTATATTATTATATTATTATATTATTATATTATTATATTATTATATTATTATATTATTATATTATTATATTATTATATTATTATATTATTATATTATTATATTATTATATTATTATATTATTATATTATTATATTATTATATTATTATATTATTATATTATTATATTATTATATTATTATATTATTATATTATTATATTATTATATTATTATATTATTATATTATTATATTATTATATTATTATATTATTATATTATTATATTATTATATTATTATATTATTATATTATTATATTATTATATTATTATATTATTATATTATTATATTATTATATTATTATATTATTATATTATTATATTATTATATTATTATATTATTATATTATTATATTATTATATTATTATATTATTATATTATTATATTATTATATTATTATATTATTATATTATTATATTATTATATTATTATATTATTATATTATTATATTATTATATTATTATATTATTATATTATTATATTATTATATTATTATATTATTATATTATTATATTATTATATTATTATATTATTATATTATTATATTATTATATTATTATATTATTATATTATTATATTATTATATTATTATATTATTATATTATTATATTATTATATTATTATATTATTATATTATTATATTATTATATTATTATATTATTATATTATTATATTATTATATTATTATATTATTATATTATTATATTATTATATTATTATATTATTATATTATTATATTATTATATTATTATATTATTATATTATTATATTATTATATTATTATATTATTATATTATTATATTATTATATTATTATATTATTATATTATTATATTATTATATTATTATATTATTATATTATTATATTATTATATTATTATATTATTATATTATTATATTATTATATTATTATATTATTATATTATTATATTATTATATTATTATATTATTATATTATTATATTATTATATTATTATATTATTATATTATTATATTATTATATTATTATATTATTATATTATTATATTATTATATTATTATATTATTATATTATTATATTATTATATTATTATATTATTATATTATTATATTATTATATTATTATATTATTATATTATTATATTATTATATTATTATATTATTATATTATTATATTATTATATTATTATATTATTATATTATTATATTATTATATTATTATATTATTATATTATTATATTATTATATTATTATATTATTATATTATTATATTATTATATTATTATATTATTATATTATTATATTATTATATTATTATATTATTATATTATTATATTATTATATTATTATATTATTATATTATTATATTATTATATTATTATATTATTATATTATTATATTATTATATTATTATATTATTATATTATTATATTATTATATTATTATATTATTATATTATTATATTATTATATTATTATATTATTATATTATTATATTATTATATTATTATATTATTATATTATTATATTATTATATTATTATATTATTATATTATTATATTATTATATTATTATATTATTATATTATTATATTATTATATTATTATATTATTATATTATTATATTATTATATTATTATATTATTATATTATTATATTATTATATTATTATATTATTATATTATTATATTATTATATTATTATATTATTATATTATTATATTATTATATTATTATATTATTATATTATTATATTATTATATTATTATATTATTATATTATTATATTATTATATTATTATATTATTATATTATTATATTATTATATTATTATATTATTATATTATTATATTATTATATTATTATATTATTATATTATTATATTATTATATTATTATATTATTATATTATTATATTATTATATTATTATATTATTATATTATTATATTATTATATTATTATATTATTATATTATTATATTATTATATTATTATATTATTATATTATTATATTATTATATTATTATATTATTATATTATTATATTATTATATTATTATATTATTATATTATTATATTATTATATTATTATATTATTATATTATTATATTATTATATTATTATATTATTATATTATTATATTATTATATTATTATATTATTATATTATTATATTATTATATTATTATATTATTATATTATTATATTATTATATTATTATATTATTATATTATTATATTATTATATTATTATATTATTATATTATTATATTATTATATTATTATATTATTATATTATTATATTATTATATTATTATATTATTATATTATTATATTATTATATTATTATATTATTATATTATTATATTATTATATTATTATATTATTATATTATTATATTATTATATTATTATATTATTATATTATTATATTATTATATTATTATATTATTATATTATTATATTATTATATTATTATATTATTATATTATTATATTATTATATTATTATATTATTATATTATTATATTATTATATTATTATATTATTATATTATTATATTATTATATTATTATATTATTATATTATTATATTATTATATTATTATATTATTATATTATTATATTATTATATTATTATATTATTATATTATTATATTATTATATTATTATATTATTATATTATTATATTATTATATTATTATATTATTATATTATTATATTATTATATTATTATATTATTATATTATTATATTATTATATTATTATATTATTATATTATTATATTATTATATTATTATATTATTATATTATTATATTATTATATTATTATATTATTATATTATTATATTATTATATTATTATATTATTATATTATTATATTATTATATTATTATATTATTATATTATTATATTATTATATTATTATATTATTATATTATTATATTATTATATTATTATATTATTATATTATTATATTATTATATTATTATATTATTATATTATTATATTATTATATTATTATATTATTATATTATTATATTATTATATTATTATATTATTATATTATTATATTATTATATTATTATATTATTATATTATTATATTATTATATTATTATATTATTATATTATTATATTATTATATTATTATATTATTATATTATTATATTATTGTATTATTATATTATTATATTATTATATTATTGTATTATTATATTATTATATTATTATATTATTATATTATTATATTATTATATTATTATATTATTATATTATTATATTATTATATTATTATATTATTATATTATTATATTATTATATTATTATATTATTATATTATTATATTATTATATTATTATATTATTATATTATTATATTATTATATTATTATATTATTATATTATTATATTATTATATTATTATATTATTATATTATTATATTATTATATTATTATATTATTATATTATTATATTATTATATTATTATATTATTATATTATTATATTATTATATTATTATATTATTATATTATTATATTATTATATTATTATATTATTATATTATTATATTATTATATTATTATATTATTATATTATTATATTATTATAATATTATATTATATAACTAATTCAATTTATTACAGCCTACGACTTAAAGAAATTAGTCCATTAATAGATTTTTTTTCAGAAAAACTTTGCAGATTACAGATGAATGGTTGCTGAGTGAAGTTTCGGATAAGAAATTGCAGTATGCAGAACAGTTCATTATAAATGTGATTGTCTTGTGCTAATAGTACTTTGAATATTGGCTATCGAGAAACCGGACCAATTCTGTCAACACTGACTTACCTTTCCTTTCCTTCCCCGATAAAAAATACTAATTATCGATCACTTAGGTCTCTGTAACCGGGTCGAGTCTGTTATAACTAACATTCCTATCCACTCTTTCAATCAATTATAAAATTCAACTGTCACTGTTTTAAGCAAATTTCCCATGCCAATACCGATTAGTTTTGAAACCTCTTCTTTTAGCATTTCAAGTTTTTTTTAAATTTAAGCCTGGAGCTCTTTCTATGACTAAATGAAATCGTTTGTATTTTGACTGTTATTTTAATCGCTGTTGTTATTGTATTTTAACTGTGGGTTGGTTAAGCCTAAACATAGACATATGTATGTCTATGTTTAGGATTAACTAACCCACAGTTGTTGGTTGGTTTGAAAAACTACTCATTGAGATTTTGTAATGGCTGTTCCTTGTATTTGCAATTTTGCTGTAAATCAATTATCTTAACATAACCTCAAAATCACTACAAAGCCAATGATGTCAACCTACACATTTTGCAAGTTTATAAAGACAACAAAAATCTACTGCCCAATTTTCTTGTGACATGGATGAGCATATAATATAATATAATAATATAATAACCTAATCATTAAAATAAAAAATAAGCCCAAAACATGCGAAACCTAAAATACGTACACCTACGCCTATAAAATAATATGGAATAAAAACAAAAAGTTGGGAAAATACATCGAACCGAAAATAATTAGAATACAAAATAATTTCAAGGTCAGTGAACAGTTCTATTGTTTACGTGTGGAAAATTTGGTTTCTACGGTTTATTTTTGTTAAATATAAAACAAACAAAAGTATTTTCACATGGTCAAAGGCCACGGTATAAAACATCATTAGTGTTTCGTTGTGTAGCAGCGAAAGATTAATTGCTTCCATACGATAAAAAAAAAATCATAAAAAGAAAATGATTAAGCCCACTTCCAAATTTACATCAATACGATTTTCAATTTTTTTTTTTTGTTTTTTAACTTGTTGGTTAAAGATCATTCACATATGAAATTCGTGTAACGTGTATAAATATATGTTTCGTTTTTTTTTATTTATTAATAGAACATAAAATGTTTATAAAGAGAAAAGTGCACGATACAATCGAAGTGAATGGCCTTGACACTGAAAATTAATTTTCCTTCACACGAAAACACATTGAAAATGCGAAACAATAAATTATAATTGATTCAAATAATTTTGAGGGCCAATGAACACTGAATTTTCAATGTTAAATACCAACAATGTCAATGATATAGATTTTTTTTTTCGTTTGTTTTCAAAAATAATAAAATGTCTGCCTTATCTCACTCATTTCTTTGTTTATAGTATTTTAGAAATTGGAATGCGAAATTTCATCGAAATTCTTAATATTAACAAAAATTGATTACCTAATTGATGTGCGATAGAATTCTTCTATCGTTATATTTTAATTTTGATAGAAATTAATTCAATCCGTTAATTAAGTCGATCAAACACGTTACTTGGCAAGCCTAATTCGCCATCTTTTTTATTATTTTTTTAATTCACTAGAAATTTAAAATTATGTAAATTATTCTTTCGTCTTTATAATGTGGTTTTTCCATCAAAGCCTCATATCTAATGTCATTGCAAAGTACTTCATTGCAAAGCTGCATTTGCGTAAGGGATCTGCTGAATTTGTGAATTTGGTATCAACAGGCTTTTGGTAATTTATCTGTAGATTCTTCGATAATGTCACCAACAGCCAGAATCGCAGTATCGTCATCAAGAAGATGGTATTCGGTCTCCTTGTCGATCTCAAACGAAAACGGCTGGTTGATTCAGCGACTCAGCTGTCAATCAATGCCACAACGGTGTGGCTCGATACGCCCACCCCCATTCACAATCGACAACGGTTATAAAATGCTACCAAAGAAGTATTCTTCCCAAACAGCGGAGCCAAACTCCGTGTATTTGACGAAACGGGATAATTCAAAACTGGATATTTTAAAACGAGATAAGGTACAAAACGAGATATGGTACAAAACTGGATATTTCAAAATTGGATAATTCAAAACGAGATAAGGGACAAAACGAGATATGGTACAACACTGGATATTTCAAAACAGGATATTTCGACATGTGATTTAAACTTAAAATGATTTTTTGGGAAAGTTCTGGAATATGGCCAATAAGGAAAGAACTCGGGAATACTTAACCGATTATGATGAAATTCGATATGTAGGATGAAAATTGTTGAAAATTAATTAATTAATTGAGAAAAATCTCACATAGATTCTCTAAAGTGAAGAAAAGTTATATTAAGTAGAAGAATAAAAAATAGATGAAGATAAATTTTACTGACAGTAAACTCGATCAAGTCAATGATTATTTTAATAAGATGAGAAAAGCAGCAATTTGAAAAAACCATTAAATGAAAATTCTATTTCTCTCCTTAGAAATATTCAAGTATGGAACTTTACTAAACTTATTCCAGAACTTTCCCAACAAATCATTTTATGTTTAAATCACTTATTGAAATATCCTGTTATGAAATATCCAGTTTTGTACCATATCTCGTTTTGTCAAATCCTATTTTGAAATATCCAGTTTCAAAAAGGTCCAGTTATGAGCGGTTCCCGTCGACTATATCCAATACGTCACAAAGCAGCTTATATCGAATTCCAACATAATGGTGGACTTAGGAATTTGCTGGCCATCGGCATCTCCTGTCCTTTGTCCACTTCATATGGTTAAGAAAAAAGATCTAGATTGGAGACCTTGTGGTGATTATCGAAGGCTTAATACGGTCACATTACCAGATCGTTACGGTACCCGATTCTCCATATTCAAAACTTCTCCATGCATATACATGGATGCACAATTTTCTCCATAATAGATCTAGTCAGAGCATATCATTTAATTCCCGTCACAACTGAAGACGTTTACAAAACGGCAATCACAACCCCATTTGGTCTTTTCGAATTCACTCGAATTTCATTTGGCCTCAGAAATGCCGCCCAAATGTTTCAGCGATTTATGAATGAAGTCATTTTCCGATTTTGACGGAAAACCCAACAGTTTATCGGTATGGTAAATTACTACCATCGGTTTATACCGAAACCGGTGGAAATTCTCGCTCCAATTCACACTTAGCCGCCCTGCTAAAGAAGCCCAAAACAGCCAAAAAATACTTTTCGTCCGGTGAATGCTAAAATGCATTCACACATCTCAAAAGTAAATGGGAAAACGTAACCTTGTTAGTACATCTGCTGAACGACGCTAAGTTTAGTTTCACAACCGATGCATCAAACACTGCTGTCGGACCAGTACTACAACAATACAAAAACGCAAGCTGGGAACCTCTTGGCTGAACGAAAATACTCAGCATTTGACAGGGAATTACTTGCAATATATCTATCTATAAAACTCTTTAGATATTTGTAGAAGGTCGAGATTTTATCATCTACTCCGATCACAAACCTCTGACTAGAGCACTTCAGTCTAAAACTGGACGTAATCCTAGACAAGCACGACATTTGGATTACATCAGTCAGTTTACCACGGATATTCGGCATGTGAAAAGTAAAGATAATGTCGTGGCGGATACATTCTTCCGCACGATCCACAACGAAGCGGCACCAGACAACAATCAAACAAACACAATCGAAACAGTTAAAGCAAATTTCGACTATCACACGATCATTCAAGCACAAAAAAGAGACTTAGAACTTCAAAATTTACTTTCTGGTTCCGAACGTTACATCCAGGTATCCGCGCAACTCGTAAATTGATTACTGCTTGATACTTCTGGCCTAGTATAAACAAGGGCATAAACCACTGGACACAATCTTGTTTATCCTGCCAAAGTTCGTAAGTCCAAAGGCATACAAAGGTGCCTTTAGGACAATTCGAAATTCCATCAGGCCGATTTGAACATATTCACATGGACATAGTGGGACCCGATTCGGCGTTCCGCTTGAAATCACGGCCGACCAAGGAACGCAATTCGAATCCAAACTATTCGTCGAATTAATAAAACTTCTGGGATCTCATCGCATTCGAACAACCGCTTATCACCGTCAAGCGAATGGCATGGTCGAACGATCCCATCGACAGCTTACGTCGAGCCACGGTTAAAGAAGAAAAAAAAAATCTTAATTGCTCACCAGCCGAGATGGTTTACGATCAAACTATCTAACTACCCGGTGAGATCTTTATTGAAAATCCTCTTACACCTCAATCATCAACTGACACAGTCATCGACCAACTACGCAACACTATGCAAAACCTTGTCCCCTCTGCAACACGACAACCTACTCATAACGATACATTTGTTCCTAAATCGCTCGAGCGATGCGATTTCGTTTTCGTAAGAGTAGACAAAATTCGCACTGGATTTCAACCTCCGTACGACGGACATTATAAAGCGATAAGAAGATTCAGACGACACTTTGTTATTTTGATAAAAGGAAAACAACAATCAAATGTGACGCATTTGTCAATTAACGATTAATTCAATTGATTTGTAATATTTAATAAATTTTTTATAAATCAAATTTATATTAATTTTAAAGTTTTGTGTCAAATAAAGTGTATATAAATTAGATTTTCGATGCGATTACATGACATATTGGTCATAAAACGGTTAATTCAATGGAATTGTAATGTTTGATCAATTTTTGTTTAAATCTAATTTATATTAATTTTAAAGTATTGTGTGAAATAAAGTATATATAAATTAGATTTTTGGAGATAACATGACGCATTGGTCATGCAACGGTTAATTTTAATAGTTTGTAATATTTAATCAATTTTTTTAAAATTTAACTTATATTAATTTTAAAGTTTTGTGTCAAATCAATAATACACCCTATTGGCCCTACATTCTAATCAATCAATCAAATCTATAGAAACTTTTTTCGGTTTAACCGACCTAGATCCATATGTGGAGATGCACACACACACACACTTGACACACTTCTTCATCAACTGACTATAACAAAAAATGTATCAACGGAATTTTTTCCTAAATTTCATTGCATTTTGTTATCAAATAATATTTTTTTAGTAATAAAAAAGTTAAAAATTACAAAAAAAATAAAAAATATTTTAAAAAAAATGCATCAATGATTGTTTACATCGTACAGAATTAAACAAAACCTAAAAATAGACCAAGAAAATTTGCAAATTATTTTTTTGAAAATTGTTTTGTGTCATTAACCTCAAAAACCATATGCATACAGATTTATTGAGAATTTTTATTTTTTATAAAATGTTTAAGATACCGATTACACAATATGAGAGGATATTAAAATTTTTTGAATCGAAATTTGCATTCGAGGTTTGTTATTTTTTTTATTTTTTATTTTTTATTTTTTGTAAATGATGTATTTCATTGTTGGTTGCTTGCTTGTTTTGTGCCGGGTGAATAATTTAACTTGATCCAACTGCTCACTCCTATTTGCTACGTCCACGTAGCAAGAAGATTCCAAATCTCGTTCATGGCATAAAATGACAGTGCTCGGTCACATTCTGTGAGCCGATCCTAAATGAATCGTTCCGCAATCTCTGAGAGGAGAGCCACCATTTGATAGGCGCAGAAGTCATTGTTGACCAAGATGGCCTGTAAAAACCGATTATTATTATGAAGGCATGTAGTTCTAATGGCGAAATTGGGTACCGGTCGAAACTGGATATTTTACAACTGGATTTGACGAAACAGGATAATTCAAAACTGGATATTTTAAAACGAGATAAGGTACAAAACGAGATATGGTACAAAACTGGATATTTCAAAATTGGATAATTCAAAACGAGGTAAGGCACAAAACGAGATATGGTACAACACTGGATATTTCAAAACTGGATATTTCGACATGTGATTTAAACTTAAAATGATTTTTTAGGAAAGTTCTTGAATATGGTCAATTAGGGAGGAACTCGGTAAGTTCTTAACCGATTATGATGAAATTTGATATGTAGGGTGGGAATGGCATTTTAAAATGATTTTTTTGAAAAGTTCTGGAATATGGTCTATTAGAGAGGAACTCGGTGAGTTCTTAACCGATTATGATGAAATTCGATATGTAGGATGAAAATGTTGATGAAAATTAATTAATTTTTCTCACATAGATTCTCTAAAGTGAAGAAAAGTTATATTAAGTATAAGAATAAAAAATATATAAAGATACATTTTACTGACAGTAAACTCGATCAAGTCAATGATTATTTTAATAAGATGAGAAAAGCAACAATTAAAAAAACATTAAGTGAAGGAAAATTCTATTTCTCTCCTTAGAAATATTTAAGTATGGAACCTTACTGACCTTATTCCAGACCTTTCCCAACAAATCAATTTTAAATTCCATTCCCATCCTACATATAGAATTTCATCATAATCGGTTAAGAACTCACCGAGTTCCTTCCTAATTGGTCATATTTCAGAACTTTCCTAAAAAATCATTATAAGTTTAAATCACATGTCGAAATATCCAGTTTTGTACCATATCTCGTTTTGTACCTTATCTCGTTTTGTCAAATCCTATTTCGAAATATCCAGTTTTAAAATGTGCAGTTCTTAGCGGTTCCCGGCGAAATGGGATATACTCGCTTATTGATATTTTGAACAATAAAAAATATACTTGGTTCGAAATAAGTATCTCACTCTGTATATTCTTAATCCTATATAAAAGCTTAAAACAAAATAATGCATTAATTAATTATAACTATTATTCGTTTATTTATATAGGGTAAATAAACTATGGATGAACATAAAAAAAACAAAATAATTAATTAGGTTGCATTTAAAATTCGTTCAGTGCAATTATTTCCGGCGGAAACGATTTTTGAATTAATCCATACGTATATATAATTTATTTATATTACAGTTAAGTGTTGGATTGTCGCTCGCTCGTAATCTTATCGAAAACCATTTTGAACAAAAGACAGCAGGTTACAGCATCTACAGAAATATAATTTAAACATTTCTATGATGACATTTTACTTGTATTATATTGCGCGTTGTCAACAACTAGATCTTATCTCATTTACTTAAAAACACAGATCTTTATCATTATAGTGTAATGATTGTTGTAATTTTTGATTACTTATACAAATATTAAGTCATATCTGTAAAACTACAGATATGATCAGATATAATCAGATTTACAGATATAATCAATTAAGATGTGAACTTATCTAAAATTAAGTGATTTAAATATTATCGACATACACTTAGGTACATTTTTAAATAATTATTATCGATAGTCTAATTATTATAATTTGAGTGTAAATCAGTTGGTTGACTTGAGTTTCACTTAAATCTTTGGGTTAGCAAACTTAACTTGGTCCATTTATTTTGGATATATGGTAAATAACATAACATACACGTGTACATAACGCCAAACCTTTATTATGCTTTCTGAAGATGATCAAATCAATATATATATATAAATATATATATATATATATATATATATATATATATATATATATATATATATATATATATATATATATATATATATATATATATATATTTATATATATATATATATATATATATATATATATATATATATATGTATATATATATATATTTACTTGTTATTGACGTGCTAGATGTCGCTACTGATATCGTTCGAAAATAAACAAAATATTTTTATATGTATAATCGCCTAAATGTCATATATTTATACAAATTGTTGACGATATTCCATCGACCCGACATCTGGAACATCAATGGATAAACTGTTTTTTTCTTATGATGATAGTACTGTATGTATTTATACTATGATATAAGTTAAGACTCTGTCAGCATAAGACCGGATACTCAGATAGAATTGCAATACAAGATATAAAATAATTTATATAAAAATATAATAAAACTAAAATTACTATGATGGCACAAATTCAAGAAATAATTAGGCAATTAGCCGATGCACTCAACGCTCAAATTGAGTTAAATAAAAAACTAAAAAGAAGGCTCGATCAATTGGAAGGAAGAATACCAACAGTTGCAAATAACACATCACTCTCAGGGCCAAAAACGGAGCAAGATTTAATGGAAATAAGCAGACTACCGAAATATATATATATATATATATATATATATATATATATATATATATATATATATATATATATATATATATATATTTACTGTAAAATACTCGCATGTAAGTAATTCATTCATGTTTTGAGTCAAGTGCGGTGTTGGATTATTGGCGATTACATGATGTGTTTGTCGTGGGACGGTTGGTTCAATTGATTTGTAATGTTGGGTCAATTTTTTTTAAGGTCTGCTTGTATGAATTGAAATTTTGTCATAGACAGCTATGGATGACGTTTTTGTGTGGGAAAGAATTCCCATGGGAGGGTTGAAGTATTGTGTGAGGGTTATTGATGTAATTTTTAGCAGCGGGGTGCACGGTGTTTTGCCACTGTCTCTTTGCTTTTTTCTAACTGAATGAATTGCGTAGAGGGATGTTTTTGTTTGTGGGAAGGGCGTGGAAGGTTGAATGGATCGGCGGTGGTAGGCTGGTGCCGGACTCGTGAGGAATCTGGGTATTTTTTTCCATGTTTCATTTGTCAAACGGTAACATGTTTTTTATGTTGTCCTCCCTCCGAACGCATGTGTGTGGTCCGGTATTGGAATGTAGGGGGTTTTTCCCTTACCGATCGACGTTTTTGGAGTGTTTTTTTGGAAAGAGTATCGTGGGGAACGGACGGCACGTACCGTCGGTGAGGGGTGTGGGTGTGATCGGGGTGAATTTTGTGAGGCAGAGAAGAGGAGCCGGACGATGTACGATTTTTGTAATTGTTGGTAGCAGTTGTTTTGCGATCTTGGATAGGTGCACGGTTTTTTATTGTATATGCGAGTGGGTATATGTGTTGGTGTTCTGGTGTGAATACATTGGGGAGGGTAGGAGGCATTCACATTCAAATAGATCGATGTTTTGATTTTTTTGAAATAAAATGTCACATATCGGCGGTGAATGGCGGTAGGTGACAAAATTTTACATATCATCGTTCATCTCTTTTCGCATTGTTTCCTCATCGTTTTTACCTCTTTATCTACAAAAAATTTTAAAAAGTGGTCTTAATCGTAGGGTTGTGGTTTTCAACGTCATGAAAGTGTGTTTTGATGGTTAACGTAAGGGATATGTTGTTTGACAAATGAAGTATGGAGGTGTATGTGGTATATGTTGTTTGACAAATGAGTTTGGCACCGCCTTGTTACCGTCGATTTGTTTTGTTTTTGCGCTTTTCCTACAAATAGATTTCTTTTTGTGTGGTTTATGTAGGTTGAAAGGGGGCAGGGTACTGGTGCCTTGTTGTTGGGGATTGCATCGGTAGTTTTCATAGAATGTTTTAGATTATTTGTAGGAGTTTGTTTGCCCTGAGGGATCGTCATCTATAGTTGTCTAAACAAATAAATAAATTAATTAATTAATTGTACATTTCAGGCAAAAACTAATCCAATTTATTACAGTCTGCGGCTAAGAGCAATTAGTTAATTGATAGATTTGGCTTTCAGGGGACAGTTGCTGACAAGAGATGCCCGAATGCAGAGCAGTTCAGTAAAATTGTGATTGTCTTATGCTAACAGTAGTTCGAATATTGGCTACCGGGAAACCGGACCAATTCTGTCATTACTAACATACTCTTCCTTTCCCTACTCCAACAAATTTACTAACTATTGGCCGCCATGGTGTCCTGGTTAGTCTTTGGTCGTACACTCTAAATCAATCAAGCAATCAAAAAAACTTAAATCACCAGTTATCTCTCATAGTAAATAAAGTTAAAACTTATAGTGCGGATACCTGCAAGTGCTTAGTGAAACATACCGAAGTTACGCATTGGACATCTTGGTCAGAGGACTAAATAGTAATATATTCGAAATGCTCACTATTCAAAGGCTAGGAACCTAAGAAATTACCTCTACGGAGCAAGGAAAATAAGGATTCTTATGGATCACCAGCCGTTAACCTTTGTCCTTAGCAATAAAAATAATAATGATAGCTAAAAAGATGGAAAGCCAGGCCAGAGAAGTAAAAATACAAGATTGTCGATAAACCTGCAATAATAAAGTAGCCAATGCGTTATGAAGGCTAAACAAAGTCAGTATAGGCGATTTAAGCCAGCTACAAGACCTAAAGGAAAATTATTAAATCAATCAACTTATGAAAGGGTTAAATATCAAAACGAGACATTTAAAATCGAATGATGGAATTTTACCAACAAAGAAATAATACCATCACAAATGTTGCCAACAGTACTGCAAGCAAATATTACAGAACAGGGAATCAAACTCAATCTGGAATATCATCATGATTTAAATGTTCAAAAAATAAAGAAGCTTCGAAAACTGACCACAGTTCAACAAATGAATAACGTCACTGACATTATCATCATAATGATTCTTGAAACCACAAAAAATGATCCTGTTCCAAAACAAAGATGCAACAGATCACTCCTCACTAAGCTAACTCCGTTTAGAACAGTTTCATAACAAATCAACAATTTCAGTATCGATTCTGTTAAATAAACCACATAAAGCTATGACAACAGGTCACCAACCCAATCTCAAAACGAATCATAAGGACATCAGCATACTTTTCAGATTATTAGAAATTTGGCTAAATCATCCCTATTTCTAAACTAAGAAAGTCCTTCGATAGTTTACATCATTCTCGACCGATTTTATTTCTAAATGGAGTACGTAAGATCATGGAAATTGTTATTCTCAATAGGCCCCCGTCTTTATTAGAAACCTATATATTTCAAAGGAACAGTTTCAATTTCGAAGCAGGAAGTGGAGTGTCAACCGGTGCTAAGTGCAGTACTGAGACTGACAAAAGGGCAAAGTCTGTAAATTAATTGAATGCGGAGTCTTCACTACCTCATTAAAATAATTAAGTCATAGCTTAAAAACAGGAAATTCTGTGTTTTTCATTCTTCCATCATGATAGTTTAAAAACCTGACCCAAAAAACTAAAATCCAAATAAATGCCACAGTTCAAACAGGCTCACAAAAAGATCAAGATGCTATCTGAATTTCTTTAATCCATACCTCAAAAACCTCAGGAAATGGCAGATTAACTCCCAGATAACTCCCCAAGATAACTCCCCATCGGTAATATACCGATTTCTTCATCTAAATTGTGGTCTTTTCTCTAAAAGAAAGTTAACTTTTTAGAAGGCCCATTATAGCGTATTGCGGGCTTGCATTGATCAACTTTCAACTTGTGTTTAATGTTAAGCCTAAACCAACAAATGCACAAATAACAAATTTCTTGAAGAATGCCCTAATTTAGAGAGCCTCAATAACTGTCTTGATCGTCAGTGGTAAATTAAGCCTTCTTCATATATGTAGAACTAAAACGCACCAACAAATTTGCACATATACTATTTCATCAATACATAAAGGTAATCATAGTTTTCTCTAAAATATATAGGAGCATACCATAACTCTTGAAAACTTCAATCAAAACTCACACTTTAAGAATCCTTAAATTCTAATTTTAAGTTTCATCTAAATCCTGATCTTTAATCTTCATAATCAAACTTTTTCACGGATCTTCCACGGATCAAAAATATTTGTGCTCTAAATAATGGTTTATCTGGATTAATTTATCATAACATATCAAGTTATTTTCCAAAACTATGTCCGCATCATTGACAAATAAGGTTGATAGCATTCATTTTGCCAAAAAGCTCGGCAAAAATTGTTAAACTTAATAAATTTCTCCCTATTATAGTATAATAGAAATAAATATAGAATATATTGTAATTCGCTTACCAGTTAGTTGGTGATTCATGAAAACATAGATTGTCCAATTAACAAATATCCACTTAAAAATGTCAGATCTCCCGTTTCTTTATGCTTATTCTAAATATTTGTAAATATAATACCACACTTCTTAAGTCACTACACATTCCCACCTCTATTTCAAATATTCATCTATTACTTCATCCCACACTGGGATGAACATCCCACACTGGGATGAACATCCCACACTGGGATTTTAACTTGTTACATTACAATATTATATTTAGTTATTTGTATGGATTGACAGTCAAACAAAAACTAAGCAACAAAAAATAATTGCAACGATATCTTCGCTCCCAAAAACTGTAAAACAAAATCCTATGAAAGATAAAACAAAAACAAAACTCGATTGCTACAATTTGAACAATTGGACGATGTAAAATTTAAATTTTCAGAATTTACCGTTAAATTTATTTCGTAACCAATTTAAAAATGTAAATTTTTGTTTTTGTTTTGGTCAGTAGTGGAATTTAATATTACGTATGTAATATGTTCATAAACCAGTAGCGAACAAGTATATTTCTTCGTCACGCTGCCAATGAGAACTTATTTGGTCAAGCCTAATAAAAGCAGGCGTAAGTATTTTCCATTGCCATAAAATTGCCATAAATCTTTATTGAAAACATATCTATAACGACGGTGGATGTTGTGTCGTTATTTTTAATCATTCAGATTTGGATTTTTGTGCGAAGCAAAGCTCAGTTTCGCTCTGACGTGGAATCGTAATAATTTTGTTAAAAATTAATGGTCATCTCATCAAGCCATGGCGATCAAATTATATGAATGTGCACGAAATATCTGAATAATTGTTAGTATTTGTGTAGCGATAGTCGCCTCAGTACTCCTCTGCGAGTGATTGTCTTTCTTATTCTGATTTAATTTGATATTGTAAGAACATGACGTGCTTATGTCAAGCTGAGCTACTTTTAGTGAAAGCCATCGCAATCTCGTAGATATTCAGTGTTAGGGGAGAACTCTAAATTGGCTTATTGCGGTATGTGACGAACCCATGTTGAGTTTTTAGAGTGAAAGAATGAGTCTGAAGAAGTGATTCATATGTTGTAGGGGGTCACCATTTTTCCTCGGAGACCCCGATGTCCCTGTTTGGTGATTAGCAGGTAATTTGTTGGACAACCAACTACCACTTCGTCGTAGAAGTGCTAAAATACCAGGCGAACCTGATGTTTGACTACCTGACGAATGAACAACAGCTATGCGAATTTTCGCGTTTGTGCAGACTTCGAATTCGTACCTTTTCAGAGAATAGCAACAGTAATAATCGCCCAAAGCCGCCTGAGTCCAGCTCAATGTCAGGTAATTATAGCTAGGCAGCACAGCTCCTTAAATAAAAATTTCAGAAACGGATCGCCGAGCCTTTTTCGAAAAGTAAACGCACACTTTATCATGGCACGTGATTTGACTCACTATCCGGTACCCGAACACCACTTATATAATATTATCTAAGTATTACTAAAAACTTTAACTAGGAAAAAACGTGTCACGTGGGATGTGCTCAATCAGTAAGAAACTAGGCGTGTTTCTCAGTAGTGTAGCAGCCATGAAATAGTATTGATTGTAGCACGTTTCTTTTTCAAGAAACACAAGAAAAAGTTGAGACCACGTGTCTCAAGTTTAGATATTACTTTAAGGTCCTTTATATAGCTACGTTTACGCATGCGACTATAGACAATCTGTCAAAATATATGTTCTCACCATATTTTCTTTGGCACGACTTATGAGACAACGGTATTAAATAATTTTTGGAATATTTACTGAAGCCATTCGAAAATTGACAATTTATGCAGTTATATTATGTGTATAATGTATTTAAAATGCATATAATATGAGTATCAACTTAACCTTCATAGTAGAAGGTTGTATAATTAAATTAAATTGTGCGGGAAAATGTTTTCTATTTATTTAAAAAATAATAATTTAATTTCAAACCAATAAAATTGTAAATTAATATTTAGTAAAATTTAGTGATGTGTTCCATAAGCCGTGTAAAATCTCGTGAAATTTGTAATATGCATATAGAATGGCTTAAATATTAAAAATGGAGAATTTCGTGTGTATGAACTCTGTTACTCACTAGTAAGGTTAGTAACTACTAAACTAGCATATTTTACTATTTATCACAAAGATTTTAATAACGAAATTAAAATAAATACTAAATTTGAAATAAAAAAAAATAAATTTATAGGTTATGTCGCAATTACAAAATGTAAGCATGTAGACATGTGAAACGAAAAAGTACAAAACTGCAAAAGTTATTATAGGTGTGATGTATAAAATTTAGTGTAGGCGTTTATTTATTTGTTCACGATTTATTAGTGCGGCGCTGCATGTTGTTGTTTTTTTATTTTATTTAAAATTAAAAGATCTTTACGTTAACTGTAGTGTAATAAGGCACTTATTTAACCTTGCCTTATCCTGGTTACCAGGTTTAATTAGTTAAACAACAATCGTTCCTCTTCTAATTAAATTTTGTATAAATTTGAATTTTAAATAGTACAAATATTATGATAATTGTTACCTTTTTTAACTATAACCAATGAGCTAACTGCTAAAGTAGATTATTTTATTGGATCAATTACTCTTCAACTTATACTACGGGTACACCATACCAAATAGGTATGATCGCTATTGAAAATGCTATTGAAAAATAGAAGGTAACTTCTAAGAGGTATTTGATCCAATTCGGTTAGTCACTGATCAATTTTTTAATGACAGTAATGCAGGCACAATGTTAATATGGACTAGTGTTAGACAATGAGACTTTGTGTATTTGGTATAAAACGGTGAATTTGATCGAATTTGGACGAATAATTGACTTAATAAAATAAATCATTTCGGTGATTTTACGTCGATCAAAAAAAATATAAATAAGAATTTCATGCAAGTACTTTGTGTATTTGGTATAAAACGGTGAATTCAATCAAACTTGAACGTTTAATTATTTCATTATAATTTAATAATTTCGGTGATTTTGTGTCGAGTAAAGTGAATATAAATAGGGTTTTCATGCAAGTATTTTGTGTATTTGGTATGAAACGGTGAATTTGATCTTTTATGATTTTAATTTTATTTACAATGATTTTGGTGATTTTGTGTCGAGTAAAGTGAATTTAAACAGGATTTTCATGCAAGTCCGGTGTGTATTTGGTATGAAACGGTCAATTGCACTTGAACGTTTAATTGTTTTAATAAAGTTTTGTTTATAATAATTTCGGTGATTTCTCGTCGAGTAAAGTGAATATAATTAGGATTTTTATGCAAATACTTTGTTTATTTGGCAAAAAACGGTGAATTCGATAGAATTTAAACGAATAATTTTCTTAATAAAATAAATAATTTCGGTGATTTTGTGTCAAGTAAAGTGATGTATTTGGTATAAAACGGTGAATTTGATCAAATTTGAGCGTTTATGATTTTAATTTTATTTACAGCGGTTTCGGTGATTTCGTGTCGAGTAAAGTGAATATAAATAGATTTTCATGCAAGTTCTTTGTGTATTTGGTAAAAAACGGTGGATTCGATCGAATTTAAACGTTTCATTATTACAATAAAATTTAATTTATAATGATTTTTGTGATTTTGTGTATTGTAAATTGAATATAAACAGGATTTTTATGCAAGTACTTTGTAAATTTAGTGTAAAACAGTGAATTCGATCAAACATGAACGTTTAATTTTTTCAATAAATTAAATAATTTCGGTGATTTCGTGTCGAGTAAAGTGAATATAAATAGGATTTTTATGTAAGTACTTTGTGTATTTAGTATAAAACGGTGAATTTGGTCAAATTTGAGCGTTTATGATTTTAATTTTATTTGCAATGATTTTGATGATTTTGTGTCGAGTAAAGTGAATATAAATAGGATTTTCATGCAAGTACTTTGTGTCTTTGGTACGAAACGGTGAATTCGATCAAATTTAAACGTTTAATGTTTAAATAAAATTTTTATTTATAATGTTTTTCGTGATTTTACGTCGATTAAAGTGAATATAAATAGGATTTTCATGCAAATACTTTGTGTATTTGGTATAAAACGGTGAATTTGATCAAATTTGAGCGTTTATGAATTTAATTTTATTTACAACGATTTCGGTGATTTTGTGTCAAGTAAAGTGAAATAAATAGGATTTTCATGCAAGTACTGTATGTATTTGGTATAAAACGGTGAATCGAAATGTTCGAATTTGAAAATTTAATCATTTTAATAAAATTTTATCATTATATTTCGATGATTTTGTGTCGATTGAAGTGAATATAACTAAGAAGTTTAGGCAAGTACCTTGTGTATTTGGAATAAAACGGTGAATACTGTTGAATTTTAAATTTTCATGTTTTAATAAAATTTTATTTATAATGATTTCGTTGATTTTGTGTCGAGTAAAGTGAATATAAATAGAATTTTTATGCAAGTATTTTGTGGATTTGGTATAAAACGGTGAATTTGATCGAATATGAACGTTTAATTATTTTAATAAAATTTTACTAATAGTTTCAGTGACTTTGTGTCGAGTAAACTGAATATAAATAGGATTTTTATGCAACTACTTTGTTTATTTGGTGTAAAACAGTGAATTCGATCAAACTTGAACGTTTGATTTTTTCAATAAAATAATTTCGGTGATTTCGTGTCGAGTAAAGTGAATATAAATTGGATTTTCATTGCAAGCACCTTGTGTATTTGGCATAAAACGGTGAATTTGATAGAATTTAAACAAATAATTGTCTTAATAAAATAAATAATTTCGGTGATTTTGTGTCGAGTAAAGTGAATAGAAATAGGATTTTTAAATACAATTATAAATAGATAAGTACTTTGTTTATTTGGTATAAAACGGTGAATTTGACCGAATTTGAGCGTTTATGATTTTAATTTTATTTACAACGATTTCGATTATTTTGTGTCGAGAAAAGTGAATATAAATAGAATTTTCAAAGAAGTTATTTATATATTTGGAATAAAACGGTGAGTTTGGCCAAATTTTAACTTTTATTATTTTAATAAAATTTTATTTATCATAATTTTGGTGATTTTGTGTCGAGTAAAGTGAATATAAACAGAATATTCATGCAAGTACTGTATATTTGGTTTAAAACGGTGAATTCGATCGAATTCGAACGTTTAATTGTTTTAATAAAATTTTATTTATAATAATTTCGATGATTATGTGTCGAGTAAAAACAATATAAATATAATTTTCATGCAAGTATCTTGTGTATTTGGTATGAAACGGTGAATTTGTTCAAATTTGAAAGTTTTATTATTTTAATACAATTTTATTTATAATGATTTCGGTGATTTTGTGTATTTAGTATACAACGGTGAATCCGTTCAAATTTGAATGTTTAGTTACTTTAAAAAAATCTTTATTTAGAATGATTTCGGTGATAAAACGGTGAATAAAACGGTGGGTTTGACCGAATTTGAACGATTATTATTTTAATAAAATTTTATTTTTAATGAAATTCGGTGATTTTGTATCGAGTAAAGTAAATATAAATTGGATTTTCATACAAGTACTTTGTGTATTTGGCATAAAACGGTGAATTCGACCGAATTTATAGGGCTGGAAACATTTATTTTCACATCGACAATTTTTTTAAGTCGACCATTTTTAAAAATATGATTGAAACTTGGCAGTTTCCATTTTATATAAATAAGTTCTTTGCCTAAAATTTTAAGTTATCCCACATTTAGTTTTCCTGCTGGATCAATGCAATTTTGCAATATTTTTGCATGGAATAAAAAAACAAAAGAAAAAAAACAATATAATGAATACAAAGTCAATATTTTTGCTGATATTTTTAATTCTACATTTTCGAAATCGGCATTTTGGCTAGTCGACTTTTTTTGTCGACAATCATTGCTGTGTGTTGTTTAACAGCTTATACGAAGAAATACAATGTCTCATAGTTCCCTTTTAGAAAAACCATCTGCTTATTACAGTGGAAGAGAAAATTCCTCCTAAATGTCAAATATGGCACTATGAAAATGCGGACTGTTTAGAAATGGACAAGCTATTTCAAAAGTTCCAATGGCACTCTTGTTTTGTCGGGAAAACTGCAGTCCTTCTGCTTTTGGCTGGCATTGTCACAGAAATGTAAAAACAGTTCATGTCTTTCAGTCTCTCTAAGCCAACAAAAAAGGCAGTCAGTAATTCTCAATCCAATATACTCCTATGCTGAGGACATCTCACTTTCCTCCATCAGAAACACAATTTTGATTCTCTTTCCGATAGGGGTATTGTGGGAATCGTATGACTCGTTTTTCAAGGCCCTCACGTAATTTAAGACGGCCTATGCAGGGAGATTCAATCTTAATATCAAAAGTAAAAAAATCGAAGATTGAAACCGTTATTCCTTTTATTTATTTCTTACCTCATTCCCTCCCAATCCTTTTGCTTTTTAGTTTAAAAAAGAGGTTTAGCCTTGGTTCCATAAAAAAATACACTACAAAGATTGTCAAGGTCATCAGCTGTAAAGCAATGTGTTGTCTTACAACAGATAGTCTACACTTTTTCACAATCGAGATACTTTTATCAAACGCCGCTAATTTTAAATGGTTTGACTTTGACATTTTTGTATGGTACTAACACCATACACTCGAAAATTGACAGTTTATGTGTATATGTATCCCATTAACATAACCTTCAAGTTCAAAGAACAAAAACTAATAACATTTTTTATGTTGGTATATCGACATAATTATATGATGTTAATATATTCTGGTTAACAATTACAGTAAACATATCTTTCATAACCCGTTAATCAAGTTGTATTGCAACCTGTTGTTTAAGGTGATAAATCAGCTAATATTTTTAGGTTTTGTTACAACTACCTGAACTAAAGCAAGTTAAATACTTAAATGTCAACTGAGTGAGTTAAAATTTTTCATTTCTAATCGAATTCATTGTTTGAACTTTAAACTCAAATCAAAGTAATAAAATGTCTTATGTTCAACTGTACAGTTATAATATTATGTATTAGATAGAAAAATAAGAAGAAAACACCGGATACAAATCGCGTGTATAAATCAATTTAATTTGTGTTTACAGTAGTTGAAATATTCGTTTTACACTAAACCGTTTTCGGATGACCTTGACTATTTATGAATTATTATTTTTTCAATTGGTGACCCTTTATATTTTATATATGGCTGATATTTACATACAGTGAAGTTACCTATTCGATTGATAACGCAACACACATACATACACTAATTATAAATGCAAACCTATATTACCCGGATCTACACGATAAGTAATGACTTTTAATTTTATTATATTTCTTGTAATTTCAAGAATAGAATATCGTCACGTGTCGAACGAAACCAAGTAAATAATTTAAATTTGTATCTTAAACTAACAAAAAAAAAATATCGATGGTGTGCATAGTTTTTCAAAACTCTGACCTTGTTTTGACTTCTAAACCATTTTACATATATGATAATATGTTATGTCCAGTTACAGTTGTGCCAGTCAACTGTAACTGGACAACATATCGAGAGTACAGTTTCATTTACATATTAGGTCCATCGTTTTGACGTATCGTAATCTGACATTAAGATTCTCGCCGCAATGCGTGCAGTCATACAAATTTAAATCGAAATCGAAAATGAACTTGACGTATAAAAAATTGATTCAATAATTGAAGTGTATGTACTTATTATCTTATCTTAGTACTTATTTTTTGTCTACGATTAATTTATGAGGTTTGCAAGCATTACATTACACGTTTTGGTTCCGGATTCATTTTCATTAAATAATACTACTTAAACCACATGCGTTGTGTTATCAAAATGTTATGAGTAAAATTATACAGATGTTATACTTATCGGGCAGAGCTGTTTATAAGATACATGCACAATATTTGGTGAAATTGTGAGCGAGTAATATTATTGTTTTAGCTGGTGACCTTAACTCCATTTGACATTAACTTAAGCTATAAGGTTGACAAAGGCTCAATTTAACAAAATTTCAAACTCTACAAATCAGGTACAAACGTGGATTACATCAAACTAATTTGACATTCAATAAAATTCAATTTTGGCGCTTATGTCTTTAATGCAATCACTGAAAAAAATATTAAACCATCGTCAATTCAAATGTTTACCTTACGATAACGCGTTATAAACATGTTTGAACATGAATTTACCAACGATTTATAAAATGTTACAGTCCAACCAGGTTCTGGCATATGCACATAATATCTGTGTAATTGGGTTAAATGGCAACAGTGTTAAAGAACTATTGGATCCATTTGTACTATCCCCGACTTCCGCTGGTCTCAAAATCAATAAGTCTAAAACAAAATGAATGATCACTATGGTACTCGGTACGGGCCCTGGTTTAAAGGCCTTTAAGCCCGTTTTATTATTATTATTTATTTTTATGTCAAAGTATTAAGCACTGAAAAATGAGGAACTGAACTGAACTGTAGTATAAATAGACCTTAAAGTGTATATAAATTAGATTTTCGTTGATTATATGACGTATTGGTCATAAAACGGTTAATCCAATTAATTTGTAATATTTAATCAATTTTTTTAAATCTAATTTATATTAATTTTAAAGTTTTGTGTCAAATAAAGTGTATATAAATTAGATTTTCGGCGGTTACATGACGTATTGGTCATAAAACGGTTAATGAATTGATTTGTAATGTTTCAAGTTTTAAAAATCTAATTTATATTATAATTTTTATAATTTTATATTTTTAATGATGTAATAATTTAATTAATTGTAAATTTCAGGCAAAACCTAATCCAATTTATTACAGATTTTTTTTTCATATTTAGCGGAATGAATGGCTTATAGGTGTTAAAATAGTAGTATCGCAATAAATAAGATTTTTCGAATTGAATGAAACCGGGACTTTATTTGAGAACAGAATTACTCTTTAAGATTTTATGAAGAACTATCATTGGACTGAGCATCTGCGATGACAGCATAATCAATATTCAATACTTTCCGTCTGAATTGACGAGGAGATGTTTTTTTTCCGATTCTGATTAAACGCATCACCATAGTGCTTTAAGATCGGTGTAGAGAGTGAAAGTACGGACGTACTTTCGAGAAGATGTCAAAAAGTTTGAACCCTGAATAAGCCGCAAGAAGTTCATGATCATAAGCACTTTATTTTTTGCGTATCATTGAGACAGAAAAGAAGCCGAATGGTTACCAAGTATCCGTAATGGACTGCTGAACCACTGTTCCAATCGCTGTATCAGAAGCGTCAACCATGATGGACAGAGGTACTGATAATGATGGATGGATCAGTCAAGGAACGTCCATAAGTTTGTTTTTGCAGTTGTCGGATGCTTCCATTGCTGTTATCGATCACTGAATTGGAACGCGATTGTTCTTAACGTAACCTTTTAGGTAGTCGTTCAGTAATGCCTAACCAGTAGCAGTACCAGGAATGAAGCGTCAATAAAAGTGTATCATGCTTAAAACACCTTTCAGTGGTAGTTCGAAATTTTTGTGGACTTGAATCCGTTCTTGCGATGGTAATACGTCTTGTCCAGTAACCAAGTGGGCTGAAAAGACTTTTTCGGATTTTTTTCTTTACAAGAAGTCAATTCTTCAAAACTTTATGCATAAGACGTTGAAACGACTGCAAAGACCGAAAGTCATTTAAAAAATTCGAAAATTCGAAAAGGTGTCGAACCCGCTTCTTTGGGATATCCATTATGGTTCTATCGGAATATGATGATAGGTCTGAACAAGGTATATCGTTGTGAAAAAAATTCAGTCCTCGAGTTGTTGAGTAAAATCCTGTAGTTTGGAATCGGATACCGATCTGGAATCGTGATTTTTATTAAGTGCTCGGAAATCTCCGCACGGTCTCCATTCTCCAATATTTTTTGAGATGTAGGGGGCTGGACCCAAAGACTGCTGCTAGGTTGGCAAATCCTGAGTTTGATCATGTGTTCCGGAAACAATTCCATCTGGAAACATACGTCGTGTTTTGCATGTAATCAGAGGTCCGTTTGTCTCAAGTTTGTGAGTCACGTAACTTCTGGTCGATTGAACAAGTTGAACTTTAATAATTAGAACTGAAAGCAAGCATCTCAAGGACACTTATTTGCGATTGTTTCATAGTTTCGTGCTCGTTATTAGCTCGCCCAGCCAGTATTGATAAAAAAAAACGTCGTTTTTGAGCGGAGTGTCCACCATTTCAACTTGCTGCGGCCATTTTTAAATCCAGAATTAACGAATGGTTGCTTCGTTTAAGTTGTCTCTAGCGTTCCATTTCATGGTGCTCAACAATTGAGACGGCTTCTAGTCATCAATTGTCAACCCATGCATTAAGTTGTTCATCTTCGACTTTTCCGGCCTGCTAAGCCCACGGATCACTTCGGTTTTATAGGCGGTGTATGGTTGAGAACTTTTTGCATTAATAATCAAATACGCGAAAGTACCATGATGTCGTGAATTGGGAATCCTAACCACGTGCGCAGATTCAATTGACTCCGATGAAATTCCGGCAACCTTGAATGATTGCTCGAGAATTTTAAACCATACGACTGGGTTCTAAGCATATAAAGGTTGCGGAGGTTTGAATGTCAGTCGAGCAATTAAAGCAACCGAAGCAGATAAATTCGTTAAAACCTGTGGAGGTTCTTGCAGGTTAAGATTAATTTGTGTAACGACTCTGGCAACAGCATCATGGATCATAGATACTTGATCATTAAAAACATGAATTTAAAACCCTGGCAACAGCTTTTCGGAATATATAGGCCTATCGTTTTTACTTATACGTTTTTGAGCCTGTTGTGACCATATTCGAGGCATATGATGAAAGGTACATTTATATCCCAAATTCGGCCTCCTAACCAATCCTTATTTTCCCTCTCGATATGACCTTCTTTACTATTTAGCTTGAAAGTCTAACTAGTTTTTATAGAGGAAACACATTTTTATTCATCCAATGGCGATTCTAGAGCCGGATGCATGTAGTATCTTCATCAATGTCCTTTGGTTTCCTATGTCAAGGATTTCAATGCTTTTTGCGGTTGGTTTCCAGTGCTTTCCAGTTCTAGTAAATTGTTTCCTTTCATGGTTTGGCGATATAATCAAAAGTACATCCGATCGAGGAGGTCGTTTTCGAACTCTTTCTCACCGTTTAAGTGCTCTTTTCTGCCACTTTTGCTTAGCTCCTACAAGTTTACTTTCTAGGTCTCTTTTTGGTACTATGACCAGATTTACGAGATTAAATGAATTTTTAATCCGCTTTTTACCCAGATGAGACTCAGTCTAGGGTGGTGAATCTCTCTAATCCGAAATCTGCATTAGAAGCGTTTTGCTTATTACTTTCTTTTGATTAGTTGAAATGTCCAGGTTCACACTAGCCATGGATCTCGTACTGTTGGTGTGCAACCTCCACCAGTTGCGTATCTTCAACGGCAACTAGTTTCAAAACACCTAGACGTTCAAATTCAACACTAATACGACGTTTGAAGTCACATCTCCTAGTGACCATTCTTATCGTTTGATTTTTTATTGCGTCGGAATATTACCCGGGATTAGCCTATATACATTATCTTAATGGTCTTATTAACTGTTCTCACTGGGCATACTCCTTTGCCGGGTAAAGTGAGTAGACATATGGGTTTCCGTTTTTCCATGCCTTCGGAAAAACTCTTCTTTTTAGGCAGTCATTCAGAAAGAGCGTGATACCAGGCTCTATTATAGGTCATGCTCTTTGTATCACTTTGACCTCAATATTATCAAGGCCTGATGCATTGCCAGATTTCTTTGATATTATCAAGATCGGCAGGCGAAGCAACAATATCTTCTTTATAGCAAACTCGTAGACCCAATTAAATTGTTGGCAAAACTTTCACCCAATCATTTCTCTGTTGGCACTTCACTACGGACTTAAGGATTATTTGAAATGTTTGATATCTAACATTTGGTTCAATTCCTTAAACATCTGGGACTCAAATAGTCTACCAAGATCACCTGAAATTTTCTCTGGTATTCCAAAATTTTGTATCTATCCTGATATCAACGGAATCAAGGAGTTTTTGCCGTTATGTCATAAATATAGAAATAGCTGTAGGCCATCGCGTAAACCTATCTATAATCGTTAATATTTTCTAACGATGTTGGTTTGACGGAGGCAGTGGATTTCGAAGTCGATTTAATTTCCGGCAATTAAATTTATCCTGGATAGGAAATCTGCGGTGCTGCTGTCCGTCGTAAATTGACTTATATAATCTAAAATCTGGACTTGACGTGGTGGTGTTTTGTCGCTCTTTTTTTGAAAATGCAAAAACCAACGGCTAAATGCTAACCGTATATAAATGCAAAATTGTCGCCCTTCTAACCTATGTCGGAAATGGACTACCGCTCGATACGTGGCTTCAAGGTCGCGGTCGTATGTACGGTAACGTTGTTTTGTTGGTGAGAGAGCTTTAGAAAAGAACCCCAAAGGGCTCACCATTTTTAGTTACTTGGTGGATCAGCGCTCCTATAGCTACATCTGATGCATCTACGACTAGTTGGAATTCAACGTCTTTCATTGGATGTGCTAAGATGGTAGCGTAGATCAAATCATGTTTACACCGTTGGAATGCCAAACTGTATCCACTATATTCACTATATTCTGGACGATCAATTGATTTTCTACCGCATGTGGAATAAATTTACGATAGAAATTTATCATCGCCAGAAATCTCTTTAACTCTTACGCTAATTTTGGCTGTTAATAATTTCGAAGAACTTCGACTTTTTCTGGTAAAGCCGTTCAAACACGATTTGCAAGTGCTGCTTGTGATCCTCTAAAGATGTTGATGAAATCGCAATATTGTCAAAGTAGGAGAATACAAAATTTATTCCTTACAGTTCCTCATTTATCAAACGTAATTGCGTTTGGGCAGTGTTGCGAAAGCCAAATGGCATATACGCAAACTCAAATAGCCCAAACTGTGTTGTTATAGCCATCTTTGGTATATCTGCAGGCTCGACCGGAACTTGGTGAAATACTCTTCGCAAATCGATCGTTGAAAAAAATGTTTTACCGTGCAAAATACATGCAAAGTCCTAAATAAACGGTATTTGATACCTGGCAGATGTGGTGATTAAATTAATTTGGCAGTAGTTGCCACATGGACACCAAATTCCGTTTTGTTTTCGAACCATATGAAGTGGTGAGGCCCAATTACTGCTTGACGGCCTGCATATGCCTTCGAGGCCTGCATATGTATTGTCGTGAAACAATGTGATATCTTGATATTGTTGAATGATATCTGCGGAAGGATCATCAAATGTCAAGAATTTGACATTTGTCGAACAATCGGAAACATACATTCGATTCAAAAGCATTTGTTCAACCACTTGTGCCTCCCCAAGTGGTTTATAATCTAGTTTTTTTTACTCTCTAAAATTAATTGGTGTGGACGACATTTTCCGGCTGAATCGCCATATTTGTGATGCCACCAACAGGTCTCAAACTTTGGTTCACTAGCCGATGTTAATTTTTTTATATCATATCACCTTTTTGATTGGGATCGTGAGTGATTCTGACATTACATTTTATTAATGCATAGCGTCAAACTCTGTATCTGAGTCTCTAGCGACGTAATAGGATCGTTGCTTGTTGACACAATCATATTTGTTCCAATAAACCTTCGGTGACTTTGTCTCTGATGACGGCTTTTTATCATCAAGCTGAACACCTTCGAACAAAGTTTTAAATTTCGTGTGCTCTGAACATTCGTATCGCTCTACAAAATTTTTATTTTAAGTTTCCGGACTTTTCCGTTGCCGGTGGCTTGATGACCGCTGCGTTCACTTGCAATAATATACTTGTATCGACCGCTGTTAGGAGCATGTACAATTTTGTGTCATCCTGTGTAATACTGCCGAGTGTGCTTAACCAAAAATTATCATATGCTCGGATCGCTTGAAAGTCAGCATTCTTCTACTATCCGCTGTCGGGGACTTGTAATATTTGTCTTTAACATATCATATCAATTGACAAGAAATCTTTATTTTGGTTATCGGCAAGGCCTTGGATTAATTTGACGGTATCCTCCAAAGCGTTGCAATTGCATATCGTGGTGAATACGGAAAATATCCTTTACCATTTTTCATCGGTTTAATATTAACGAACAAAAATGTGATGAGTATTAGAGATTTTGTGAATTCTGTGTGAGTTTTCTATGAATTTTATTTATTTTAGATTGATTTGTGTGAATCTCGTTAAACTCAGAATTCTATACGAGTTTGATCGATTTCATATTTTTCAAACGAATTCACAATATTGAGTTTTTTTGTGAGAAATTGATACATGTGTCACAATTAAGTCATAAGAACCAATATATGTACTAATTTTCCCTAAAAATTCCCCAAATTCTTTGCGCGCTGTATTATTTTTTCATGGAACACATATAGACTGGGAAAAACATTGAAGCCATATTTTAGAAACACCACACGAATTTAACATTCCTAATTGTTAACTGAATTTATGACAAACTCCGCAGTAAAATCTAGATGTGACTGATTATTTAATTTTATGTCGATACATAATGCGTCTCACATACATTTGCTATCTAGTGATTAGATAATTATATTCATAGATACGGATAACCTACTATCATATGCTGGAAAAAACGTGATTTTTTTTTCATAGATAATTTTTTAGTATTAACAAATCTATTATGTTAAAAAAATTAAGCAACTTAGGTACAATTTCGATTATAATATATATATCGAAACATTGAACTAATCTACTCTGTCCTAATTTCGATAAACGGTAATTAATCATTTTGACATTATGTTAGACGTTAGAAATAATTTATCTATCCCTAATCAAAAAAAATTGAAAAATTGAATGTTTTCAAACATATTTCAAAGACATCGATCGACATCCCGCAGTCGTTTTTACATTTAATTATAGAATTGTAAACTTTGCTTATTCTGACATCTCATGTCAATTCATTGGGAACTTCTTAAGTAACAACTGAACCTGATAATATTTCTTCAAAACTAGACTTTGTAAATTATAATAATTCATTGTATTTATTTTATTATAAAAACTATTATTTATTGATCACAACTTAGATTTTAATATACGAATTTAACAAATGTGCGCATACCAACCAATCAAATCAAGACATCTAAACCATGTGACAAGATTTACCAATCAAATCACTCGTTTGCGGAACAAAAACAAAATAAAATAAAAAACAAAAAAATTATAAAGCAAAAAAATGTTTACTTTGTTATTATTCTTTATAATTTTTTTGTTTTTTATTTTAATTTTTTTTTAAGTGATTTGATTGGTAAATCTTAACGGTAAATAAAACGGTTAATTTAATTGATTTGTATCAATTTTGTTAAAATCTAATTTATATTAATTTTAAAGTTTTGTGTAAAATAAAGTGTATATAAATTAGATGGGAAGAATTTATTTTATTTGTAAATTTCAGGCAAAAACTAATCCAATTTATTACAGCATAAGGCTTGCAGAAATTATATTATTATGTTATTATAATATAATTATGTTATTATATTATGGATCAATTATTCATAATTTCCAGGTAAAAATTAATTTAATTTATTACACTCTACGGCTTGGAGATATTAACCTATTAATAGATTTTGTTTTTAGGAATTTTTTACAGATTACAGTTGGATGGTGGCACACTAGAGTTGATGATACGAGATGAAAGAATACAGAGAACAAAATGCAGAGCAGTTCTATAAAATTGTGATTGTCTTATGCTAACAGTAGTTTGAATATTGGCTACCGATAAACCGGACCAATTTTGTTATTACTGACCTACCTTACCTATTAAAAATCCTACCATTTTTTAAATGTAAAAAGGCTGTGGGAATAGGACCGGCGTTAACCGGAACACATGACAATCGCATTATTATGGACTTTCTGAGAGCATCCTGCGTTTGGTCCAAATTATCTCTCTAATTTAAACATTTACCTGGAACGTAAATGTATCGCTTTGTGGATGCCACATTAAACCAAGTGTTTTAGCATTTCGATCAGCCTCAATTAACTTGGGAATATTTGCGTCTTTATCTTCGGTTAATGATTGTATAGAATTTGATTTCCATTTGCGCAATCTAAAGCCACAACTGTTTAGGATTTCAACTATTTCGTTCTTTAAGAAAACTGCATTTTCTACTATGGTACTTCCTCCAACGAACAAATGGCAAGGAATTGTGCACATGCCGTTCTACAAGTGACAGTCGTACATTTGTATGGACATAGTTCTTCCTGTGGACTCGCTCGCCATAAAATAAAATTTCCACCAAAATCTTCCGGTACATCTTTTCTATATCTGCATTGATGGCAATAATATTTTGTCGAAATCGCATTAGAGTAGTTGCCAAATCAGGTTGCAATTTTAGACCAACATGCAAGCAATCATTTAGTCGTGCTATCATCACTCCACGGTGTCCGTATCATTTGTCCTATAGTTAGATATATTTTTTGTTAATGCATGGTAGTCCTTACTCCTTATAGTATTCTGCCGATCTTGCGAATTTTGTTTCAGTTCCCTTAATTCTTAATTTTGCATTGTATGACTCGCCTAATCCTAGTCGTGGCTCTACAAATGGTAACCTTACAATAAACCTTCCATTTGGAGTTCTAGTGGTCGTGTTCAGAGGGATCTTTAACGTGGACTATATTGGCTAATGGTTCCACCACTTCCCAAAATATTTTTTGGCATTCCCATCAAATTTTGATTTTGTATTGCATAATCAACCCCGCTGCCTATAAACGAAGGCGATGGAAGTACCCGTTTTGGTTGGAATATACCCATCAATTGTTGGGATGTTTGCTTCTTAAATCTAGCACAGAAATTTTCATCGCCGACCACAATACTAGCTGCTGCTACATCTACATCGCTGTAATTTGCAGCAGATAGATATTTAGTCGGCATGTATGATCCCAAACCTCATTGACCCATGTCTTTTGAACCAACATGACATCCATGTCAGTTTTTAATATTTGGAGCAGAAAAGCAGCTAATGCTGCCTTACAGTAATGACGGTTGATTTGAATAAATTTAAACATTTTACTGCATAAATACAACCTCCACCACAGTGGAACCAGATTCTGTAGTTGAATCCATACCGAGTCCGCAAAGTGATTTCATTGATAAGGATAACTCAGTGTCCAAAGAAATCTTTAACTCTGTCTTTTCAGAGTAAACCTTCGTATCAATTGGGCAACCGTCCTCAGCCAAAATTCCGTGCATTACGGAGGTACCCTTATCTGGTTCTGGTGCCCCTAAATTAGTAGCCTCATCCTTTTTGAAGCTAACCACACTACCTGTCTTGACTAGCACTTCCAACGACTGTGTGTTAATGATGATGAAAACCGATCTGTTGACCTCTTTAGCTTCCTCCACCCTGGATATCCTCCGGTTAGAATCCGGATTGCTGATCTGCAACAATTTAAAAATAATCTTTGGATTACTCGGTTCAACCGGTATCCACGCACGAGCTCTCGGCTTACTAGAAATATCCTCCAACGCAATTACATCAAGCCTGGCTCCAGGCTAAACCTCATCAAGACTGCTGATTGCCATTTTGTAAAGATCTAGGAATCTTTGATTGGCACAGGCTGTTAATTTGACATGATTCCTATACCAACCTCCACACCGACATGTAGAAGCCACCTCAGTTCTTCTTCATAAGAAAGATGAGGCCAAAGCCTTTTCCACTAAAAGCTCGCACTAAAGAATACATTTTAGGTTGCGATAAACATGTCGAAATGCGTAAAATAATTTTTTTACGTAGTAGCCACATTATCAATATATTTCGACATGTTTTGACATGTTAAAAATCGAAACTCGAACTGCTTACATAATCGCACTCCTAATGCCGTTCAGGAGGTGTATATAAAGAACAGCGTGTATGCTTGCTCGATCGAATGGATTCCAATGGTAGCTCTGCAAATGCCGATTATGTTTACATCCGTGTTGTATAGAAGATGAAAATTTCATATAACCGAAAACAGAGAAAGTTTGAAAGTCAAAATAATAATTGTACATATCGGACAATTACACCAATAAATAAAATTTTAAAATATCATACATAGCAATTTACTAAAACACAAAGCAAAGCACTAATTTTTAAAACATATTATAATTATATTATCTAAAACGTTGATATTGACACAACAACAAACACTTATAATTTATAAATTCAATCATTCGGTTGTATTAGATTTAAGTGCGAGGTACTGTGTACACTGTACAGTAAATATTAGATTGAATCGAATTTAAAATAAAATACAACGCAACTCTTAAAATCGAATACCATTACAAAATTTTTTGCATAATTATATATGTGTGTAGGTATACAGTTAAATTAAATTATCGTTATAAATTGACCGTACACTGTTTTGATACGAATCAGCTCTATTGTGAGTTTGCGCACAAAATTTGAATTCTCACAACAAATGAATTCGGCTATACGCATGTATGAATGAATAAATGTTTTATTTAAAAAAAAAACCACCAAATACATATCAATTCAATTAGTGACGTCATCCAATAATTACGTACGTTTTGTTGTTTTAATACATAGAAAATTTTGTATTCCGCGTTCTGTTCTGTTATATCACGATTTAAATTTTTTATATCTATACACGCAGCAGTCATTTGTCAATATATGTTCAATTGTGTGAGACACAAAATTTATTTCGTCTGTCGAATGTTTATTATTGTTTTAAACTTTTGTTTTTTTCATCTGTCATAAATTTACCTTAAAAATTTAAAAACAATTTACGTGCCTAACTGTATACTCTGTGTTTGTGGTGAAAATATTTGAAAAATTATTTACGGATTTTCGCATTGAATATCGTATTGTTTGATTTGTTGTTATTGGTTTTTCGTTTGGTGATTGATTAAAAGTGAAAATTTGTGTGACTTACTGTATTTAAAACAAAGTTTTGGTGGTTAAATAGTTTAAAATTTTTTTTTGGTTTTTTTAATAATCTAAAGGTTAGTAATAAGATCAGGAAAACTAGAATTGATACAAAAAAAAAAATTCATGTGATGATGAAATAATCGAAAAATGGATGTTTATTTAAAATAATTTAATAAACAAATCGAATGTGAATATGTGTGTTGTTTCGTTTAGCAGTGTATTCGGCGAAAATTAAAAGTGTGCTAATATTTAAAAATACTTTTATGTTTGTTTGTTTTTCATCGTTGAACGTTTTTTCGAGTATCTAATTTCTTAAAGGTTCAATTAAGCGCACAAGCACAATATGATCGTGGACCATTGGAAATTTATTGTTTCAAGATATATGCTTTTATTACTTAATATATTATATTGAATTAATAAATTGAAGGACGATTCTATTTATTTTTCGTTTCAAACAAAATTAGCAATATTTTATGTTTTAGTACATTTTCTGTATATAAACATAATGTTACCATATATTATAGTTCTCATAGATGAAAGTACTATTCCAACAACCAAATCAATACAAGTGTTAATATATATAAAAAAAATATTTATTACATTTTACAGATCCAGTAGTTATCATGTTCACACTGTTAATACTGGGTCAGACCGACTAACATATAAAAAAAATACATGTAAACATGTTCGTTCTATAGATTATGATCACCAATCCCAGAAAACAAAATACTTGACACTGAAAATATATCATGTATAACTTAAAAAGTGTTTACTTAATAGGACTTAGATGTTGAAATAATTAAAATTTTAATCAAGAAAATGTATGATTGTACTGATATAGTTTGCAGACGCAGATAGAACTTGTATCGGTAAAAAAAATTGATTGATTAGAGTGTATGGCCAAAGATTAAGGAGCGACCGGTTTGCACGGCACTACCGTAGATCCCTGTCACATCTAACAAAACCAAAGGACTGGCTAGGTGTCAGAGGGAAAGCAAAGGCATGTTTGTAAATTTCAAACTACTATTAGCACAAGACATTAGTTTGTAAATATTACAAATCAATTGAATTAACCGTTTTATGACTAATACGTCATGTAATCACCGAAAATCTAATTTATATACACTTTATTTGACACAAAACTTTAAAATTAATACAAATTAGATTTAAAAAAATTTGATTAAACATTACAAATCATTTGAATAACTGTTTTATGACAAAACGTCATGTAATCGCCGAAAATCTAATTTATATACACTTTATTTGACACAAAACATTAAAATTAATACAAACTAGATTTTAAAAAAGTTGACTAAACATTACAAATCAATTGAAATAACCGTTTTATGACCAATACGTCATATAATCGCCGAAAATCTAATTTATATACATTTAATTTGACAGAAAACTTTAAAATTAATATAAATTCGATTTAAAAATTTGATTAAATATTACAAATCAATTGAATTATCCATTTTATGACCAATACGTCATGTAATCGCCGAAAATTTAATTTATATATACTTTATTTGACACAAATCTTTAAATTTAATATAAATTAGATTTTTAAAAAATTGATTAAACATTACAAATCAATTAAATTAACCGTTTTATGATCAATACGTAATGTAATCGCCGAAAATGTAATTTTTATACATTTTATTTGACACAAAACTTTAAAATTAATACAAATTAGATTTAAAAAAATTTGATTAAACATTACAAACCAATTAAATTAACCGTTTTATGATCAATACGTCATATAATCGCCAAAAATTTAGTTTATATACATTTAATTTGACAGAAAATTTTAAAATTAATATAAATTCGATTTAAAAAATTTGATTAAACATTACAAATCAATTGAATTATCCATTTTATGACCAATACGTCATGTAATCGCCGAAAATTTAATTTATATATACTTTATTTGACACAAATCTTTAAATTTAATATAAATTAGATTTTTAAAAAATTGATTAAACATTACAAATCAATTAAATTAACCGTTTTATGATCAATACGTAATGTAATCGCCGAAAATGTAATTTTTATACATTTTATTTGACACAAAACTTTAAAATTAATACAAATTAGATTTAAAAAAATTTGATTAAACATTACAAACCAATTAAATTAACCGTTTTATGATCAATACGTCATATAATCGCCAAAAATTTAGTTTATATACATTTAATTTGACAGAAAATTTTAAAATTAATACAAATTAGATTTAAAAAAATTTGATTAAACATTACAAATCATTTGAATAACTGTTTTATGACAAAACGTCATGTAATCGCCGAAAATCTAATTTATATACACTTTATTTGACACAAAACATTAAAATTAATACAAACTAGATTTTAAAAAAGTTGACTAAACATTACAAATCAATTGAAATAACCGTTTTATGACCAATACGTCATATAATCGCCGAAAATCTAATTTATATACATTTAATTTGACAGAAAACTTTAAAATTAATATAAATTCGATTTAAAAATTTGATTAAATATTACAAATCAATTGAATTATCCATTTTATGACCAATACGTCATGTAATCGCCGAAAATTTAATTTATATATACTTTATTTGACACAAATCTTTAAATTTAATATAAATTAGATTTTTAAAAAATTGATTAAACATTACAAATCAATTAAATTAACCGTTTTATGATCAATACGTAATGTAATCGCCGAAAATGTAATTTTTATACATTTTATTTGACACAAAACTTTAAAATTAATACAAATTAGATTTAAAAAAATTTGATTAAACATTACAAACCAATTAAATTAACCGTTTTATGATCAATACGTCATATAATCGCCAAAAATTTAGTTTATATACATTTAATTTGACAGAAAATTTTAAAATTAATATAAATTCGATTTAAAAAATTTGATTAAACATTACAAATCAATTGAATTATCCATTTTATGACCAATACGTCATGTAATCGCCGAAAATTTAATTTACATATACTTTATTTGACCCAAATCTTTAAAATTAATACAAATTAGATTTTTTAAAAATTGACTAAACATTACAAATCAATTGAATTAACCGTTTTATGACAAAACGTCATGTAATCACCGAAAATCTAATTTATATACACTTTATTTGACACAAAACTTTAAATTTAACACAAATTAGATTTTAAAAAAATTGATTAGAAATTACAAATCAATTGAGTTAACTGTTTTATGACCAATACGTCATAAAAACATACGAAAACCTAACTTATAAACATGCGATCATGTTTCAGTACAAAACATGTAAATCAGTAAAAAACACGTGAAAAACAAGTTGTTAGGAAAAGTAATAATGGATAAACCGGAAAATGTCAAGTTGTTTAACTCTAAATAATAGAGTTGCCGAGGCACCGTCAAGGGGTTTCTGCTCCTTTCAAATCTCATCAAAAATGCCATTTAAAACCCTTGTTGCTCGGTCACTTACCCAATTTGATTGGCTATAGCTTTAATTAAATTGACACTGAGCCTCGAAAACAAGCTCTTCTTTTTTGTTTCGCCTAAATGTTTATCGATTAATACTTAATTCTTTAATATCAAAAGCTGATATCACTGAATCTTCCCTTGTAAATTTGATGTGTAAAAGTTATGATGTACAAAAACTCTGTAAGAATAAAACTCTAACCAAAAGTGAAATCTATGGCTTAAGTTACGTAAACTAAGTTCATAACATCGGGATTATCGGGGACAAACCAATCAAAACACAGTAAATCATATGGACTCCATATTAAAAAAAAATTGGAGGAAAAAGAGTACGGGTGTTTGGGTGTTCAGGGGTTCGGAAATTATTTCCGATGTTATGAACTCAGATTTAAAGATGGAATTAAAGTGATCATAAGCATAAAACAAGTTTAAATGAAAATAATCTTCTGACCACATTTCCTCAGTCATCATTAACTTATAGTTTAACAAAGTTATTGTTTTTTATTCACACGTTTGGATTGGGATTTGTTTTGTGGATTATTTGAACCAGTTTTTTCTGGAAATAACAAATTGAAAGTCATGTGATGGTCCATAATACAGAGTTTCACAATGCTCGTAGAATAACAAAAAATAAAACTATGGGAGCATGCTATAAATAAGTGACCTAGGCAAGTCGATAAATTATTTGTAATTCTAGTGGGTATATTGATTAATGGCTTCAATCCGCATGAGATGTCTCCATAAATAAATAATTATCAGAAGTTGAAGGTCGATTCAAAATATTTCAGTACATGTCACCAAACACTAATAAGTTTTTTGTTTTGATTCTTGAAAAACGACGAACTAAGTCCGTCGCTAAAAACAGTCAAGCTTAAGGTATGAAGCTTATAAGTGAAAACAAAAAACGATGTAGAATTGAATTAAAAATCAGTATTTCTAAATTTGAGTGTTCCTTGAGTTATTCAATACATTTGAGTGTTTTTTGATTGGATGACCGAGAGCGTTACCTAGAAGCAAAATAACTTTAAATTCGAGGCCCTTGTGGTTCGTATATAGCGTTTTACTTCTGATATAAAATGTTTGTGAGACCAGTCATCCAAAGAACTGGCATTTTACCAAAATAATTGGTAATGGTCTTAGGGCCCCATTTACAAAAAGTAGCTACATCGTCTAATCTCCTGAAGTGCCTGTGCAAAATAAAAATGTGATACGATCCTTTAAGCCTTTAAACCTACGTACAGTTTTTTTTAGGTTTAGTTACGTTTATTCTGTTCAGCATTTATTTTCAAAATAGCCAAGTTTCGTCCTTATTTCAAACAATTAAGTCTTTTATTTCTAGAAGAACATCTCTCGTGTATTATGATAATTTAGAACATGATTTTGTTCCAGAAAATACTGCAAAAACGCAAACTACTAACTGAATTTTTTAGCCACGTTTTGCCACTCTTTTTACCTAAGTTTGTTTCATAAAAATCATTACCAATTTGAAATTCCGATTCCTTAATTTGTCCTTAAAAGGTAACTTTTACAGTGTTTTCGAATAGTTTTTTTGGCACACAAGAAATCCTCAATCTACTGAGACAAAATTCCTTTAGCCTGCTTAGAAGAGACTTCTTTGTTGCTGTCTTCACTTGACTTCACTTGTATATATTCAGACTATTCCTAACATTTTTTTAATTATGTTTCCAAATGGATACAATTGATAAGAGTTATTTGACCATGATAAAATATTAAATTTTTTGCCTCGTTTTAAGCTTCAGGAATTATGACGATTATGACGTGATGAATGTATTGAACAGTGTGTAATCGGAATTTCGGAATTGTTATCAATAATTGTTTCATAATGCTATATTTTAAGATATAGAAATGTTTAAATAACGAAAATATACTATTCCAGCGCGTCTTGGAGTCCAGCTGCACAGGAAGCTTTTTTCTATCTCAAGTTAGATAAATTAATGTAGTATTACATTTTTAGTCGGTGAGCAACGAAGCATCAATCTGACACTTACTTACATTACTTCATTAAAGGACATCCATGACTGCGAGATAAATTGCGTCAGCGGTTTGCAGAGTTGTTGTCATATAGAATTGTAGTTGACACACATATACCCGATGTTGATTTCAATTTTTTTGGGCGCTTTGGCTAACAATTGATTGAATGATTGATTGATTAGAACTTCCAGAATGCCAAGCATAAAGGTTCCCTACGAACAAAGTCTATTAAAAAGTAATTCCTCTAAGCCGTAGGCTGTAACAGATGGCATTAGATTTCACCTGTAAATTATAAATTTATTATTTTACCTTCATAAAAGCTTAAATTTATTAAGTGTAATATTGTTAATTTTAATATAAAACAAATTTTATTTGACACAAAACTTTAAAATTAATACAAGTTAGAATTTAAAAAAATTTATTAAACATTACAAATCATTTGAATTAACTGTTTTATGACCAATACGTCATATAATCACCGAAAATTTAATTTATATACACTTTATTTGACACAAAACTTTAAAATCAATATAAATTAAATTTTACAAAAATTTATTAAACTTTACAAATCAATTGAATTAACCGTTTTATGACAAATACGTTCTTTGGGCCCATAATTCATAAGTTTTTTATTTTTTATGAACATTGACGTTTAAACATATCGTCTGTTGCGTGATAAGGGTATTTTCACAATACTTTAGGAAAATTTTCCAAATCGGATTGGTCAATCTAGAAGGGCAGCTTTATTTTTAGTCTATAAATGACCAGTTTCAGTTCCTATAAGAGCCTTCGACATGCTAATATCTCTGGACATTGCATATATAAGCATTTTGACCGATAACGGAGATGGTGACAAGTTTTACCTGGCCAACCATACTAAGAACAGATAGAAAGAAATTAACTGAGTGACAGAAAGTTAAGCGATCTCCTTTTTTGTACGAAAAAGTCTTTCCATGCGGTCGTATTTGTGTACTGATTGAAAGGTCAATTACATTTTCTTTAGAAGAACTTTACCTTCCAATGTCATTAAAGTTTGCAGTTCCATATCATCAGGCCATTTCTGACTATGGATTTTTGCAAAACAAACCAATGTTTTTTCACAATTCTGTCATTTGAAATGTGTTGGACCGAGCAAGCGCAATGATTAAACCTGCCGTGTTTTGGTCTGGATGTACCGGTTTCTACTTCATTTAAAAAATAATCACACTTGAGAGAACGGCACAAATACCTAGCGTACGGTAGCCGATCTATGGTAAAGGGTTATATTTTGCACACGTCGAGACAATTTAAAACCAATTTTGGCTAGTATAAATCACAGCAGCTCAAGAGATCGACGATGTTCTTATGTTATGGGTACCACAAAAGCTCAGGTACATGCAGTAACACAAACGTCAGACCAGGTGCTACTACTACAACAAAATTAAGACAGCTGCTCACACTTTTTTCAGATAAACACGTGAGCATTACGTGCCAATCCAGTAGTGTTACGTGCGTATTACGAACAACAAACTAAAAAAAAATAAATTTTAACAATTTTTTTTATACTTAGAATCATAGTTAGATACTTGTAAAGGGTGATTTAAATTGAGTTAGTACTCCACTTTTTAGCCACTGAATTTATTGGAGAACATCGTATTCTAAAACCCAAACTATGATTTTTTTTTTGGCTAATATTTAGTGTGTATCTTAAGGACAACTGTGGCACGTGTTGTCAAGGCCATAATGATTTGAAGGTCACATTTTTATTATTTTGTTTAAGACAAACTTATAGACCTTGGGATATCCTTGAAAAAGTCGAAATAATTCTAGAGTTTTTTTAAATTTAGATTTTAACCTCCAATTGAATCACCCTATACAAACTTGTTGAAATAAACAAAAAAATGTTTAATCATTTTGCTATTAAGTTAAATAGCAGTGATTTCGATATAGAAAATATGACATCATAATACGACTATCATCGAATAGTTATTGGAATTTGACCATCTCGCATATCTCAGACGTACACATATTTTTACCGATTCAATAGTGAATAATATTTACTTATTTGAAAATATCAAACAAATAATAAAAAACTAACAAGTTATTATGGAATATCCGAACGAAATGCATAAACCTTAAAAATAGAATTTATGGTAACCTCTTGTAATACCAAAAAATTATTAATAGCTAATTGAACAGAGTCTCGGCAAAAGCGAACACTAAATGTACTAATTATTGGAGCAAAAAGTGTGCGGAATTGATTTGTTGTTGGTTTTTGTTTAAATTAACGAGTAACGATTTATTTGCTGTCTTTAATTTTTTTTTTGTAATTTCACAAATGTACGGATTCATATTTCTGGTTACTTTAGCATAGTGAGAATTAAAATGGCGTACATTTCGTAAAACTATATGTGATTCAAAGTAAGAAAAGTTAAGTAAACATAAAAGCTGATGCTGTATTAGTTTGACAAATCTGATCATTAAATCGGAATAGTGAATTTTAAATCTGCCTAGTAAGAAGCTTTAAGCTTAAGCCGCTGCTGAACAAGTCCACCAATCTATTTATTTTTGACCTCACTTTTGATACTTTTGACAGTAAAATCATCCTCGTATTTTCGCTAGCATCTATTGGCCATCTGATATCTGCCCAACCCTCTTAAGACAGTCATGCTCGATCCGTAAACTGTCCAATTAAATCCAATATTCTTTTTCGCTACTGAATTTTTGTCTGCGATTTCAATACATTTTTAATTTCTTCAGGAGTCCATTCTTCTGGTGGTAGAACTTTCCTGAGTCTAACGTCGATGATGTTTTCTTTGTCTGTCACTCAGCCGCAATACTATTCGGCTTGGTCGTCTTGATAAGACATGGGCATTTCTGTCTTAATGCACGTTCCATTAACCGTTCGAAAGACACAGGCGCGTTGCCTAAGTTTTTATTTATTTCTACCACCGGTTATTTTTCTTTTGCAATGAAATAAAGTTCAAAAAAGAAAACGAAGATCAAACAGAAAAAGGAATCTCGACGATTCCTTTTTCTGTTTGATCTTCGTTTTCTTTTTTGAACTTATATTTTTGGTATTTAACTCCTCTTTCTCTATAGCCTCACGAAGTCATACCACCAACTTCTCCTTATTTTCGTTAATTGATAAATCTTGTTGCTCACACTCCTAATTCAATTCCACGACTTTTTACTCATAAAAAGGTAATATTCTTATATTATTCACAATCCCACCGCTGTCACCAAGTGTTACGTTTTTGTAACACTGCCCTGTGGTTCACCTGTTTTGTTTCTTTCAATTCAAAATTGAGTGGTTTCTAAACTTATTTAATTTCTTCATGCCATATTTTGTCAAAATCTTGCTCAACGTCATCGTTGAGCAGACTTTTTTCTCTTTGAGTGCTTCCTCCATTATATTGATTATTATGTAAACTTCTTGTATTGTTGAGTGTTCGCTACGAAACCCAAACTGATAATGTGAGATTGAGATATTCCTTTCAGTTATCGGATTTAACCTATCAATTTCGATTACCTGCTTTTGGTGAAGTTAATAGGATTCCTTCATTTTTTCAGATTCTATCGTTATTATTTGACATTCCAAGGCTTTGAGGTTTCTAATAAATAAATTATTTAATTAGTTGAATCAGAGTTAAAAATTTCATTGTTGATTAAAATTTTTGAAGTGGACTATCTAATTTTAAGTGTTTGTAGATACTAAGTGTATGTAAATCAATTCTATAAAATGATAGGGACTCATACAATTATATTGAAATTAAAGTTTTGGTTATCAAATTTGGAATAAAATATTGATAGTTGTAATATTATAGATAAAAACGAAGACATATTGTCATCAAATTATGGATAGTAGTAGAAGTATAAAACATTTTAAGTAGGAAATCGAATTTTCGTTAAAACGATCTACGAAACAAATTTGTTAAGGTTTAGTGTATATTCCGTCCAAGTTTATGGCATCAAAGTTTTCTAAGCTTATGTGATGCTTCAAATGCGTATCCTCTAACAGTTGAAATTTATAATGTTTAATCGAGAGAAACCATTCAGGTGGTGAGTATCATACAAAAGTCTACGATCGTATTGTTTTAGATCTGGAAGATGCCTACAATCAGAAAGGAATGTAACCTCAGTTGATTTGTCACCGATCGTATATCGTGTTGGGCGGGTTGTCACTCACGTTGTCTAGAAAGAACTGTATATATAGTCTGCTGAGACTTCTATCTATTTCCATGTCATCTGCTTGATTATTCATTCTTATACAAAAAGAATGTCCACCATCATCTGTAGAGCGTCTACGATATAACGGATATCTATCCATTATCATATCATGTATGCTCCGAAAAAATTCATATATTTTTAGTAATAACTCGATGACAGCGAGACCTATCGGATTTGCAAGAACCTGTATTAGGCCCAGACTCACCTATAGGGTCCACCTATAGGGTTCAAAAAAATTCGCTAAGAGCCAGGACAAATCTATATCCAAAATCTAAACTCAATTGAAGATGGTGTTTCCGAGGTTAGCGGTGTCGAACATTTACTAAGAGAAACCCCTGGCCACCAAGCAGCTCAACCCAGAGGCTACTTCGTAGCCTTTTATGTGCTATTTTGTACTTTATAGTCATAAGACAAATACCGGGTAGTAAATCCTTGAGTAGTAAATCGTTTGAGAATAAATTTTATTGGACTTCACTGGAAGTTAAAAGATATCCGGCAACGTTCCTTACCCAAAACTCAACATCTAATTGTTATTTATTTTGAAACTCATCTCGCATATTTGTTAAAATCCTGCCAAAGTTTAATGCAGCACTCTTGATCGTAGTTTGCGAGGCGACGTACTGTATAGTTTAGTGACATTCACTATGCCGAGGCTAATTGAGCAGACCTTATTCGGGCAATTATATTATTCGAACCTCTCCGTTATGTTTTTTCCACTTCTGGTTTTTCCAAACGTAATGGTGTATGCCAAGTCCAAATATCTAACTGTATTTTGAAACCAATCCTTGAACTCCTTAACCTTGCTTCTTATAGCTTCTTATATTGAGCAAAAAGTCTACGGACGCGATGTAAAATTTCTTTGGCATTTCTATACATTATTCGATATGCATTGTCTTAGAACACTTTCCGAGCGGTTGGATTACGATAATAATCTATTTACAAATTGTAAATTAAGGACCTTTGAGAAATAGTAAAATATCATAAAGTGGATCGTATGATGGATGCATTTTACTTATTCGGGACAATAGTCCCTGTGTAGTTTTTAAAATAATATCTCTTGGAGCCTAAGTCTTATTACTATCACCGGTCTTTAAAACAGCCATTTGCCTATATGAGCCTAAATGTTGTTTACACACAAAAATTTTGAATTTTTCAATCAAGCATTGCCACGAAAAAAAATTATGACATACCATGCTTTTCAGCGTGACAATTTAGATAAATTGAGCTAATCGAATATTAAAACCGCAGAACATGAGGGCACTTCTTCCTTTGCCTAAAAACAAAACTAGTTTCTCATAATAGATCACAGGTCTGTATTACATAACTTCCACTGTAAATTTTTTTATGACACTTTGAACAAATGAAACAGTTGTTTTTATGTAAAATGTATGCAAACTGAGCAAATCGAATAATCCAAAAGCTGCCGATGAAGAAACTTTTTCATGTAATCGAAATTGAAAAAAGTAAGTCATACTAGATCACTGTTCCGGTTTACATTACTTAATCTGTGAATTTATTTAAACTACTTTGGATAAAATTAGCATAAAAATTGCGCACACCGAACGATAAATTGGCAGAAAATGTGAAAACTTCTTCATGTTCTCGAAATTGTAACAAGTTTGTTAAATAACATGACTGGTCGCATTACATAACTTTATCTGTTTCTTGAAGATACTTAAAACAAATGCAATAGTTTTCTTCTAATTTATGCAAATTGAGCAAATCGAATAGTAAAGTAACATAACATGAGAATAAAGAAACATTTCTTTTGTTTTTGAAATTGAAATAAATTTGCCAAAGTAAATCACGTTTTTGATTTTAATAACATGATCAATTATTTTCTTGAAAGTTCTTTGGACAAATGCACAGTTTTCTTTATTCAAAATATAGACAAATTGAGCAAATCGAATAATAGCAGAAAATACGAACTTTTTCAAGAGTTCTAAAATGAAAAAAATTGGTTTTAGTAGATTACTGTTAAGCATTACATAAATTCATCTTTAAATTTCTTTAAGAAACATGGAATAAATTAAACAATTTACTAGATACAAAATTTATGAAAATTGAGCAAATCTAAGGGTCAAAAAGCAGAACATGAAAAGAGTCTTTTAAGTGATCAAAATTGGTAAAGATAGATCATTGTTTCGCTTTACATAACTTCATCTTCGTATTTCTGTAAGACACTTTGAAAATTTAGATAAATGCTACAGCTTTTTAAAACTGAACTACGATTTAACTATTAATTGGTCTATTAACGGATGTTTTCTTTTTTGTAGGGTATAACCCATTTGATAGTAATTTAATGATGGTACATTTACAATACAACTTAAAGCTTTATTTTGGAATTTCTGTAATATGTTCCCATTGGCCTTCTTAGAACATCCCCAAAACTAAATACCGAAGGTCCATATTGGTTTTATAATTTGCCTATAGCAACAGTTTATTATTTTATGATAGCGCGAAATTTCTACTTATAAGCCAGTACATTTTTTCATCAGGACATGATTGATTTGGTTTCATTTAGCTGGGTTTGCCATTTCTTTCTAGTTGCTCAGTATATTAGTAGCCCTTTGCACTTTGCTAGTTGCTTCTTCTAAATTACTGTGAGATATGTAAAATTTTAGAATCTGATGGAACTACTTTGGAATATTTCGATGCAGTTTATATTCTAAAAGATCTTTTGTGCTATTGGGATTTATTAGTCCAAAAGCTTCTCCACCTTCCTAATATAGGCAAGATTGCTGCTTGCAGAGGCCAACATACATTTCTCCGGAACCAAATACCTCTCTTCAAAATTAAGCCACATTAGTGTACACAGAGCAACACACTCACATAGTATATGCTCTGCGGTTTCTGTCTCTTCCAAACAGAGTCTGCACTACGTCTCTGTGGACAGGTTCATTTTATTCAAATGATCTCTGGTTGAAGTGACCTGTAAACAAACTAATTAGTTTCCTAATACTCCCTTTACTAAAATTGACGGCCAAGTCCTTATAGTGAAATGGTCTGATCAAAGATTTGGCCTGTCTTTGGCCGGGAATACAGTTCCAATAGGTCAAGCACTGTATTTTTTTCCATTTACTAATTGTGTATGGTACAGAGGCCCACGGGTCTAACTCCATTGAAGTATCCGATAGTAATATCATATAGAATGATGGCAGACATCGTACATTCATGCCCGCCATAAATAATGATAACCAAATCGTCCTCATAACCAATGGCGTCATAACCGAGTAGATGTAGCTCATCAAGCAATTTGCCAATCACGAGTGACCACAGCAAAAGTGAGAGGATACCACCTTGTGGGCACCCCTTTACTGCCGTAATCGTGACAGACTCATTACCTAATTTGGAGATAATATTCCTACTAACCAACATGAAACTAATCCAGTGGTTAGTCTGATCATCAATACCTCTATGCCTGATTGCCCTAGCAATTGAGTCGTATCCAGGATTGCCAAAAGCTCCCTCACTATCCAAAATTTGCAAAGTGCAATTTTTTTCGAGCGGTAGGCCGCTTCGACCTTGGTAATGAGTAGATGCGGCGCCCTCTCTGTGGATTAACCTTTTCTGTAGGTGAATTGATTAGGATTCAGAGGTCTGGTTACAGTAAAACAGTCCCTGATATGAAGATCTACCAGTGGTTCCATAGTTTTGATAAACAATGAAGTAAGACTGATAAGTCGAAAGGATTTAGGGAGTTCACTCGGCCTTTTGCCAAGCTTTGGGATAAAAACCACATTGACTTGGCTGCAAGCACAGATTTATTATACCACAGGTATATTAAATCTGTGCTCCAAGCTTGTGATATATGACCCAAATTGAAGCTAGTTCTAAATAAGGCTACCAGAGCAGGTTTTTTAATCAAGTTCAAGCCCTTTTGAAGTCTTGAACGGCTGAAAGGAATTAATAGTTTGCTTTCGTAAGAAGATAAAAGCACTTCATTATTCAAACAAGTTGCAGTTTCTAGGTCACTAATTGAACTCAAAGATGTTGGCAGCATGTCTGCTTTGATGAATAAAGTATCCCTGTAGGTCTTCCAGGTTGTAAAACCAGGGATACGACGCTCTGTCGTCTTTATGATCACTTCCGGTATATCGAACCTGATGTGCATGTGGTCCGACAATGAAAGTTCTTTTGATGCATGCCAGTTTGCGACTAGTTGGGAATAAACTGACTCGACAGAGTGAGATCCAACACGTCTTGATGAATGGTGCTAATGAAACTGGAGTTAGAACCTTTATTTAAAATGTCTATGTGATTACTTATAAGATAACTTAAAAGGGACTCACCTCTATTATTTGTGTCACTGCTTCCCCGAATGATAAGATGCGGGCTTGCGTCGCTGCCGATGATGAATTGTTGGTTTTTTAGGTTGCAGTAATCCAACAGGTCCTGTAGAACTACAGGTGGAATACTTACCGAGTCACCAAGGAAGTATGCCGAAGATCACATTGTCTCTTGCACTCCCTTACTAGTCGGTACTTCCATGATTATTGCAACCAAATCCTTAGTGATGAACTTTGGAATTGGAAGAACGTTAATATTAGATGAAACAAATATTGTTGTTCGAAGAACTGTTTCCCTATGCGATCGTAAATCAACTTACATGACTTAAGGTGGAGGCCCCTGATTTTTCCTCCACTAACCCAAGGTACCTGAATAAGGCCAAGGGTTAAATGTTGTTGATCAAACCTGTTGCAAAAGGTATCCGAGGCTCCTTTTGCATGATGTAGGTTTGATTGTAATGTTCTAAAAGTACCAGCCATACTTGATTATTATGGTAAGGAGTTATTCGCTCCTGGCTGCTTACCCGCCGACTATTTTGCGGAATTAAGCGTGTCGTTGCAACGTTTCCCAGTAACATCTCAGCGCCACTAGGCTTGATTCTCAAATTGGGTGCCGTTGACTTGGCGTGTCTTCCCTGGACAGCCTTTAGTGTGGTCACCCTATTTGCTTTCATCGGTGCTAAAGTAGGAGTTACGGAGAGATCCACTGATCGTTTTCTCGACAAAGAGGCAGCGAGAACAGGATGCAGCACTGCTGTTCTCAGCCGCTCCCTTGTTGTCGTTAGTACCTCCTCCTTCTAAGGCTGGTAAAGGACTCCCCCTTGCTGGAGTTGACTCCAATAATTTGGTTGGTAGAGGCGAATCACTCTTGAGGGCGAGTCTGATGTGACCGAAGTGGTATGCCACGTTTCCCTTGGATTGCAGTGTTTTCATGGAAGAATCGCCTAGTTGTCGTTCTTTGCATTATCTTCCAGGAATTTGCCGCGTGACCATTGTTCTGCGCGGCCATGGTAGCAAGAATTTTTTCTCTAGATAAACTAAGGCTCTATGGAAAAACCCCCTAACTATGTTTGGCTGAGAAAAGTCATCCTATTCCACCAAAGTTATTTTTAGACCACATTTTGACCTTAGCTGGTCGAAATTATTCCTCAACCATTCCGCTGTGGAATAATCGGAAAATACGAAGAAAAGTCATCCTGTTTATCGGAAAGAACCAAACAATTGGGGTCCCTGCTACTTGGCTAAAAGAGGCCTTAACCAGAGAAGTTCCAATTTTAGTTTTTTAGTCAGGTAGTTTAGGGGATTCCAAAATAATTTCGAAAGACCTATCACGCTTACCACAAGACCTACTGTATATAGGGTAGTTGTTGCCTTTGTTGAGTCCTGTTTTAAAACGCCTTCAGGAGTTGAGCTTCACCCATTCACTGGAGTTGAGGGACATGTCCCTAATACCAAACCCAATGCTTGAGGAGCCCGATGTTTGAGAGATAACACTATTGTCATCGCAAATGGTGTCCGTTGTTGGAGTAGTGGCCCCAGGGCATCTACCTCCATATCATATCCTGTGTGATCTTGCTCAGCAGCTGGCAAAGTTGATGATTTTAAAGAGGCATCACAATCTGTATTTATATTTTTAGAATTTATATAAAAATCCCACGAGTAACCGAGAAATTAAGGGCACCCATAGCAGAAATCGGTATACTGTGGGAAGGCAACATTAAACCGGAGGTCGTTTGGTATCCACTGTTGATTTTGTAAATCATTGTTATGTTTTCAAGAGCAGTTTGTCTTGGAAGAGGTTGGAAGGTATTTCCAAGATATAATACAAACAAATCAGTATGTTCCTTTGCGCTTCTATTTCAAGTTCCATCTTCAAATTTTATTGCTGATACTTGTGTTTTAGGACTTTTATACTTTTTATTGTCCTCCAGAGAGGATAGCCTGTATCTTTATAACCAGAAACGCTAGTAAGGTAATTATCAATCGGTTCATTCATTCTTATTCTTATTATTGTTCATTTTTGTAGCCTTTGATTTAAAGTTTTAGTTTATTGGTTAGATAGTTGAGTATCATTTTACTTTGTTGAGCCCGATTTCTTTGCTAAGTTTTCCATGCTTTCCACAAAGAGTAGTTAATATATGTTCGTGTTCGATGGTCCGATATCAGCTTCTTTTCTAGCAATATAGGCTTTAGGCGCTTAAGTAGTAGTTTTTTAAATAGCTTAGACATTATTGGTAGCAAGCTTATAGGTCTGTACGACGTTACTTCTTCTGGTGGCTTGCCTGGTTTTGATATCAGTATTATTTGTGAAACCTTTCATTGTATTGGGAATTATCCAGTTCTAAGTACTGCGTTGAATAAGTAGGTAAGAAATCGAATACCCTTATCTGGTGGCTCTTGCAAAACCTTTCCTGTGATAAAAACATATCCTGGAGCTTCCTTAGGATTTAACTCTCTCTGTATTACAGTTTTTACTTCAAAGATAGAAAAATTCGAGGTTATATGATTCATTTGCAATGGCAATTCTAAATGCATTTGAATGTTGTTGTTCTCTTCGTCCGTAGTTTCTGATGCGTATGGTTGAAATACTCTTTCGAAATGGTCTGCAAATACATCAGCCTTTTTTTCATTTTTGCTCGCCCACTGACCGTTACTTTAAGTATTGGCGGAATATTATGTTGTGGTTTTTTCAGCTTCTAAGTCGCTGTCCACAGTAAATAATCCGTGTTTTCTGTTGGTGAGAGTGGCGACAAATATTTATGAATTGACTGATTTTTTTTTATTGAGCAGCAGTTTCTTTAACTATTTGACCGCCTTGTTTAACTTGTGTTTATCTTCTATTAGTCTATATCGTTGCCATTGCTGTCTAAATTTTCTTTTGTCCTTAATCATTTTCTTGACAAGATTTGAACATTCTCCATTCTTTTCTTTCTCATTTTTTTACTGGTGCAGACTTCCAAGCTGCCAACTATATCACACTCCGTCTTTAATTTGATTTTTGTATTTAGATTCTCTTTTACCTTACATCTGAATTGGTTCCAGTCTGTTGTTTTGTTGCTTAACATCGATTGTTTCTGCATGTTTCTTATCATTTTAGCCAGAGTGATTAAAACACGGAAGTGTTCCGATGATAAGTCTAAACATGGCCTCGCTTTAATGTAATTACTTGCGATTCCTTTGGTGACGCAGAAATCTATGACGTCTGGAATCTTTCTCCTTTCACTAGGCCAGTAGGTAGGTTCACAGGTTGAAACATGATTAAGCTTATTTTTTTGAATTGATTTAAGTAACGCTGGGCCACTCGTTGTAGCCAATCTTGATCCCCACTCTTGGTGTTTTGCGTTATAATTACCCTGCTATAAAGCGATGACCCAAAGATGTACAAAAATGATCAAATTGTTCCATTTTTATTGCATGTTTTGGTGGGCAATAGATGGCCGAAATTGTTATAAGACCCAACCAATCTTGTATTACCACAGTAGTTGCTTGTAGATGCTCCTCATACTTTTTTATTTCATGTTGTTTAATTATGTTGCAGTGTCCCCATGTGCTATTCCATCAGAATAGGTTGTTTCATAAATGGTGTATCTTGGTATTTTGAGACAACTTCTACTGGTGTTATGCATTTCGGATATTAGCATGACATTTATCAAAAAACTTTTTACTTCTTGTCCATGTTGTGACAAGTCAATAGCATTCCAGATTGCTAATTTAAGGGTTCTGAACATTGAATGATTTGACAACGATTGCTAGAAGGTTCAGGATGGTATTCATTTTGACCATTAATTTTTCCATCATATTTTCCAACCGTTGTGTGGAAGACTGCTCAGGCTGTTGGTTATGAGTTTTTGAATTCTCCGTTGGCTGATTTTCTTTTGTATAATTTTTATCCGAAGTTTGATTTTTAATTGAATCTTTGAGTTTCTACGCATATGTTGTTCCACTAACAAGCTGATAAGATGGATTTAGATTTACATAAGATGAATTCGGATTGGATGGTTGCGACTTCTCAACTCGTTTTTCTTTTAGAGAGGGAAATCTGCGTCTTTGTACCTCTTGGTAAACGTTGCAACCTCAATAGTTGGCTGTAGAGGTTGCAGCGTTATTTTGCCTCTGTACCCCACTTTTTCTTGTCACAATCATTTGTGAGATGTTCTTCTGTACAAATATATGGTTGATCCTTCTTTTGCTCTTTATACTGGATGCATGCCATGATAACAACAATACCCGCTCAAGTCGAATGTTAAACTTCTATGCTTCTTAGAATTTTTATTATCAATTGGGGTATCGTTAGGATGGTAACGATACCCCAATTGATAATAAAAGTTCCACTCAATCTTGTTGTTTTTCGATCTATGAATATGTTATAGAAGGCTTCCTTTCAACAAGTAATCTATAATTTGGTTGTAGCGCTTTTGTTCTTATTCATATTTAGCGCTTTTTAAGGGGCACGATTTGTCAAAGTGGTTGTCTGCAAATCTAAAGCATTTAGATTATCGTCCACAAGTTTACTGGATGTGACCTTGGCATTTTTACATTGCAGCTCATCGGTTTTTTTTAACTCAAAAATTGTCCTTACGTCAATTTACTTAGCGACAAATTATTTTTCTTCATCTAAAAAAAAAAATATTAAGATGACAAGTATGCTTTAGATCAAACGTGTCTTAAAATTTATTTACAACTTTAAATATACAATTATATGAATCGATTTAATTTTAATTATTTATTTACTTCTAATAATAATGTGTATGTGTCTTTGTGTTTGCCTCTATATATGTTCTAATGTGTACGCGCAAAAATGTTAATAGAAAAAAACGTAGAACGATAGCCTTGAGGGTGTTCTTTTAAATTACCAGCAATTTTATATGTGTTTATAATTAGTAGATTTTAAATTAGATGTTTGAAAGACATGTGCAGTTGTAGTTGTATATTTACATATACACATACCGTAAAAACTTTATCAAGTACTAGTTAAAAATTTAAATACATACAAGATTTTATACACAACTAGTTTCCGCCATTAATTTTTAATATTTACTAACCGCACAAAGTACAAGCAACGAAGTAGTTAATAAGTTTTTTATGTTTTATAATTTACTAGTTTTTTTTTAAATTCTATACATTAACAATATGTTTGCGTCATAAAACTGAAACCATAATATCGAAACGTGCGAGCACAGTGGTAAAATGATTTTGTTTGTAGTTTTCGCTGCAACAATATTTTGCATTCGATTTTGCATGTGCTTTGGCCTTAGAACAAAAATTAGAGCACCACACAAACACAAAACTATATATATAATTTTCTAATGCCGTGTATAAATGAAAAAAAGTCTATGGTGACAATTTATTGAATGATATACCAAAGTCAATAAAAATCAATAATTTGTTTAAAATTTTTATTAATGTCCATATAAACGAAACTAACGTATGGATTAACTATTCATAATTCATCAAAGTGTATAAAACAACATAATGTTATTTTCACTTTTTTTTTTTTTTTTTGTAATATGATAATATGTATAAAAATTGACCCGATGCTCTTTATAATGAAATTTTTTTTTCTTTTTGACTAACATAATAAAATAAATAAATAAAATGTAAAACTCAATTAGTCATCAGGGAAAAACATTTCTTAAATGTTTGTTTTAAAGTTGTTAAAATATTACAGGTCAATATTAACTTTTTTAAAACCAGTGGCGTATTCAAAAGCATAAATGGTTAGGTCATTTAAAAAGTTCTGAACTTTTTTTTAATTTATTTTATTACAATCTAGTCTCCTAAACTAATGAGCAATTTGTTTCTGACTTAATTTACTAAGGTAAGTATATCTATGACTCCACCCATTGGTGTTCCACAGTTTCTGGTAAGTTGTTGTTTATACCACATCGTTATTGTGGATCTAAATCAGCAAGCCGTGTTGGTGCTAACAATTAAACCAGTTCAAAGGGTTTGGTTCTTTTCAGTCTGTGTTTAATATTGGCTGAATTACTTCTATATCCACATGTTGCTGGAGTCTTTCTTCGTGTTTTCTTGTATTTTTTTAAATTTCAATTGAAACGGGGTCCACTTTAAGGTCTCTATGTAGATCACATTCCTGACGTACCATGGTGCATCGACGATGTCCCTTAGTACTCTGTTCTGAAACCTTTGAATGATATTGACGTTACTGGGTTTTGTACAACCCCAAAGTTCAATACCATAAGTCCATATTGATTCCAGCATTTGCTTATAAAGTAGCAGCTTATTGTAGATGCCAATGCATTTTTCTATATTTTAGTTTTAGTTATTCAATTTTCTGTTTGACGTGGACCTTCCATCTAAGTTTAGCATCCAGGGTCATGCCTAGATACTTAGCTGTGTTCGCATACGGTATTAGTTCTCGATTTATTGAAACAGGTATATGTTCAGCTCGTTTGTTGGTAAAATTTATGTGAACTGATTTGGTTTCATTTAGCTTAATTCGCCATATTTTAGTCCATTTATATACTTCGGAGGGGAACTGCTCAGAACTGGACATTTTTAAAACTGGATATTTCAAAATAGGATTTGACAAAACGACATAAATTACAAAACTGGATATTTCAAAATTGGATAATTCAAAACGAGATAAAATTCAAAACGGGATATGGTACAACACTGGATCTTTCAAAACAGGATATTTCGACATGTGATTTAAACTTAAAATGATTTTTTAGGAAAGTTCTGGAATATGGTAAATTAGGAAGGAACTCGGCGAGTTCTTAACCGATCATGATGAAATTCGATATGCAGGATGAAAATGTTGATGAAAATTAATTAATTTTTCTCACATAAATTCTCTAAAGTGAAGAAAATATATATTAAGTAGAAGAATAAAAAATAGATGAAGATACATTTTACTGACAGTAAACTCGATCAAGTCAATGATTATTTTAATAAGATGAGAAAAGCAGCAATTAAAAAAAAACCATTAAGTGAAGTAAAATTCTATCTCTCTGCTTAAAATCATTCAAGTATGAAACCTTACTGGTCATATTCCAGAGGTTTTCCCAAAAAAGGTTTTAAAATCAAATTTAATTATACACATAAAGAAAAAAAAACACTAATTGAAGGAAAATTCTCTTTCTCTCCTTAGAAATATTTAAGTATGGAATCTTACTGGACATATTCCAGAACTTTCCCAAAAAATCATTTTTAAATCCCATTTTCATCCTACATATCGAATTTCATCATAATCGGTTAAGAACTCGCCGAGTTCCTTCCTAATTGGCCATATTCCAGAACTTTCCAAAAAATCATTTTAAAATTCCATTTCTATCATACATATAGAATTTCATCATAATCGGTTAAGAACTCGCCGAGTTTCTTCCTAACTGGCCATAAAAATCATTTTAAGTTTAAATCACATGTCGAATATCCTGTTTTGAAATATCCAGTGTTATACCATATCTCGTTTTGTACCTTATCTCGTATTGAAACATCCAATTTTGAAATATCCAGTTTTGTACCTTATCTCGTTTTGTCAAATCCTATTGTGAAATATTCAGTTTTAAAATGTCCAGTTCTGAGCGGTTCCCCTTTTTCCTAGTTTACTGAAGAATTCGAGATAATCTTTTCCTTTTAGCGCGTGTTTCGCAGGGCAGTAAACACTAACAACACTAACATAATTATTTTTCGTTTTGACGTTAACAGTAGTGGCTTGTATTTCAACTGTTTCATATTTCTGCACTGCGTAATGGTGGATATTATTTCTAATTATAACAAGGCTACCTCCTTTAGAGTGTTTTCCGGGTGATTGATTTATTAGTCCATTGGCCTTCCAGCATATAATTCTCAGATCATTGGCCATTTTTCTGTTTAAGGATAGCTCTCTCAGCTCTATAATCAAGTGTGTGTCTAACTATACGGAAGTCGTACATTCTTTCTTATTAGATCTCCAGTATAAAGATAGGTCAAATTTAATGAACCCTTTCATTGATATTGAATTTTCTCAAAGGTAGATCAAATATTTCCTCCCGTGGAATTTCCGATACTTTTCGTAGTATTACTTCGGGCTTGTTTTTTCGAATGGTTGGTTTTCTACTTAAGTTTGAATTTTTTTCATTCATTTTTTTAAACTTGATGCTTTGCAATTTGAATAGCAGTGCTGCATCCTCTATAGTTATTGGGATGATTTTCTCTACAGTGAACGCATTTGGCCTGCCCATTTTTTGGTAGTACGGAATCTGTTGTATGATGTTTTCCGATACATTCGACACATCTCGGGTCCTTATTGCAGTACTTTTGTGTATGTCCATATATGTCCATAGGTGACATTGTGGTATAAGCTTAGACCTTCTTAAAGGCTGTATAATCACATCATTTTCATCAAAAATCGGGACGCGGGAAAAAGTGATTCAAACCGGGACAATCCCCAGCAAATCGGAACGTCTGGATATCCCTGGTTCACATACGTGACTAGCCAATCTGTCAATCAGTTGTATTTCAAGCATGCTATCCAAACAAAGATCAAGACTAATTTTACAACAATTTGGATGATCGACACCGGAGAAGGACGGTATAAAAGTGATTGGTGAATTTAATACTACAGCTGACAAAAATCAAACATACTTATGTGATACTATAGAAGAAAGAATGCTGTACTTTGCGATCGCACATGATCATATTGTAACCCATTCTTTCCACATAAAACCATATCGACTTGGAAACATGTACGCACCTTGGTATGACGTCCAGAAGTCAAATTGACTTCAGTTAACATTTTCGCCCAGGCGACTCTAGGTATGCCAATAATTAAACCAAACAATGATTGGTTCGATGAGGAGATTTGATGCCATCTTACTGTCGAGCAACAAAATATAGCTTGCATTCCTATATAGAGAAGCGCGAATCAAAGTCTTGCAAGCCTTTTTCAAATTAATCAAAATCCAAATTAATGATCTGGTATAATATGCCGTTCTTCTAGTATTGGTTTCATTTTTCTTAGTAACATTTTTTTAAATAACTTTGAGATTGCGGGGAGCATGCTTATTTGACAATATGACAAAAGTCGAGTTACATCTTTTCTAGACTTATTCTAGACGCATTGTGATTTGCGATATCTTCCACTTTTGAGGAATATACTCAGTGCGCATTATTGAATAGAATTTAATAGCTTTAAATTTAGAATTATCCGCTGTTTGGTCTGTAGCAAAAGGCTACAGACCAAACAGCTTTGTCTTGATCACTTTTCGACCAATTGGCGAGCTCGGATTTGCCGCCCTCTTAAAATATTAAAAGTAGCTTTCCATAAAAAATATTCTGTTCTCTTTGTTGCCGTTCACATAAATAATTTTGGGCATCTTCATTTTGGTCTTCTCGCAGTTTTTTAATTGCTCGATTTAATTTCCATTTTAATTTTGGCAATCTTTGCTCTTGCCATTGCCTTCGTATTTTCCGCTTTTCTTCAAAAACACTGATAGCATGCAATCTTTTTCTGCTGTTTCTTCAAAAATATCTCTGAGGTATGCTTCCGCTGCATCAATATTTGCTGGTGTGGTAAGAAGTATATCCATTTGGCAATTCTCTTCTATTTATCTACTGTATCCCATTAAGGTTTTTTATTTGTTAAACGTTTTAGTGTTTCTGTCTTTAGGCAATTGTAATGTTGCCATTGTATTTGTACATGCAATCCATTTAGTTATACAAAATTCGAATAGATCAGACACTTTATTTTTATCTGTAGCCTAGTAAGTAGGATATCCTGCTGATACACAATCCAAACACGTTTCATCCATAATGTTTTGCATTAAAATCACCTCGCGCAATTAATTTTTTAACTACCCAGGTGGTAAAAAAATTGCTTCTTTTTTATTGCGCATTTTGGAGGGTAGCATACTGATGATATTACGCAGTTTCCGGACCTCACATTCAGACAGATGTTTGTCGCTTGGATGTAATCTTCATCGTATTTCTCAACTTCGTATAGTGTTTCAGTCTTAGTTTGATAAATACAGCTGTACCAACATGTGCTTTATCATTTAGATGGTTAGTTACGTATATCGAAAACCCATTAATTTTGAAATTAATTTTTTTTTGTGAATTGTTTTTCTGGTAATAACATTATGTCAAAATTGTGGTCCATAAGGAATGCTTAAACCTCATTTTTGTGTTGGAATAGGCCATTTGTCGGAAAATTTTCATTATTTTCATTAGCCCCCAGGATGAAGACCTCCATTTTAAGGTCAATTCTGTACTCGACACTTGGAGAGGCATTTTACTGATTTGGTGTGCATTGATGAACCTTCCTACGACGAAATCACACTTGCCATGCAGATTGGTTGATTGATTGATAGATTGATTTAGAATGTACGACCAAGCATTAAGCAGGATATCCCGGAGAGCATCGGGCCCACCGTACACCAATTTTTACATAAACTTGCAAGGATAATGCAGGATATTAATTAAATTATTGAGAACAACTCGGTTACAGACACCTTGGCGGCCAATAGTTAGTAAATTTTTGTGGGGTAGGGAACGGAGGTTAGATCGGTTTCCTGGTAGCCAATATTTAAACAGTATGCTTAAAACAATCATAATGTTACTGAACTGCACTGCATTTTGTCATCTCTTATCAGCAACTCCAGTGTGCTACCATTCGTGTGTAATCTGCAAAGGTTCCTTGAAAACAAAATATATTAATTTTTGTTTTTATATATAAAACAAAAAGTATTGAATTCTTTGTTTTTATTAAAACAAGGTTCCATATTTCGTTTTTATAAAATTAAAAAAAGAATAATTACATCACTTATTGGTCATAAAACGGTTAACTCAATTGATTTGTAATGTTTAATCAATATTTTAAAATCTAATTTGTATTAACTTTAAAGTTTTGTGACAAATAAAGTGTATATAAGATTATCGACGATTCCATGACGTATATATGACGTATATATGTATTATATATGTATTATATATATATATATATATATATATATATATATATATATATATATATATATATATATATATATATATATCATGTAACTGCCGAAAATTTAATTTATATATACTTTATTTGACACAAAACTTTAAAATTAATATAAGTTAGATTTTAAAAAAATTTATTAAACATTACAAATCAATTGAATTAACCGTTTTATGACCAATACGTCATGTAATTGCCGAAAATCTAATTTATATACACTTTATTTGACACAAAACTTTAAAATTAATACAAATTAGATTTAAAAAAAATTTATTAAACATTACAAATCAATTGAATTAACCGTTTTATGACCAATACGTCATGTAATTTCCGAAAATCGAATTTATATATACTTTATTTGACACAAAACTTTAAAATTAACACACATTAGCTTTAAAAAAAATTATTAAAGATTACAAATCAAATGAATTACACGGGTTATGATAAATTCGTCCCTGGTGTGTATACTAATCTCTTGTTCGTAAAGTCGACATGTCCAGATTTAGTTTCTTTTAATTTTAAGCGCCATTTTTTTTGCCCAGTTGTGTACTTGCTCTATGGTGGTTTGTAATTTCTTTATTGTAAGCTCAGAATATCCATCTTCTTGCTTAAGCCTGAAATATCTTTTTCTGCCAAAATTGGCCAAAAAGCCAATAATTTTATACCACATTTAGCTGGTTTAGGTGGTGTATGTTCTGCATGAAAGGACAACGCCTACAAAAAGCCACCAAATGCTCGTCAATAGTAACCTTTTTGTAAGAAACATAAGGCAGTGGCATATTGGTGACCCGCTTACTCCAAAGGTTACGAATAGGCGCCAACTTATTGCGAGCTTAGCCTCCCTGCCGATCGCTCCTTTTATCAATCCGAATAAATAAAGTTATAGAGTCAAATTAACAAGAAGTTTGCTTACGATGGACTCAATAATTAAAAAGTTACAAGACAATAAAATCTGAATTGGGAGAAATTTCACTGGAACCTGAACCTAAACTCAAACCCAATATTTAAGTTTAATAATTTTTTTTTACATAGATTGGAAAATACAGGAATCTATTGGTCTGTCAGTTGATCTATCTGTATAGAAGATGTAATCTGTCAGTTTCAGAAGTACAAAAAAAATTTAATAAACTTTTGGGATTACCAGGTACAACGCCTCGGCATGTTTACACTGCGTTTAAGTTCAGCATGTTTAGATTATAGGGGCTTTCCTTAAAGATGTCGTCAAATTCAATACAAGCAAACAATTAAAATGTCTACAAGTAAAATTAACACTACCGTCGTAACATCTTCTATTTAAATATTTTGCGATCTTATTCGTTTTGATATATCAGCGATCTTATTAGAAAAATAAATAAAAAAATTTGTTTTCTTTGTCATTTGTTTTTCTTGTAAAATCCGGATACGGATCCAATAACAAAAGTGGTGGATTCAATTTGATTGTGCGCAAACTTAAAATGAGTAAGGACAAATTATAGTTATGTTGCTTTTCATTTGTCAATTGATTCGTTAATGAGAAAATATTTGTACTTACTATTTAACGGGTGTCTCATTTTGCAATTACACCACGATGATTCACTTCGTCATTTGAGTTGCCAGTGAAATATATTTGTAAAAACCGATAGTTTGGAGTTTAGACACACAAATGGCAATAATTAGATTGCTTTGAGCTGAATCTGACCGTGAGCCTTTAATGTAGATAAAAACTACATTTCATCGAAATTAATATTCGTTACCAAATTTTTTTCTTCCCGCAATATAATTCAACTGATTTGACATTTCAAAATAAAAAAATTAATAAAAATCATGGCCTACTGAAAAGAAAACACAAAACAAAGTACCTTACAAGTTAAATTTAATGAAGATAAAAAATTAAAAGTAATAAAAACATAATATTCCATACCCAACAGACTTCGAAACACCTTGGTTTAACAATTTTACGGTTTAGATGGTTCGATTGAATCTGAACCCTTTCACTTCACAACAATAAAATCATCGGAACCAACTTCAGGAAAAACTTGTTATGTTTTACCATTTATTTCACCAAAACTGTATCTTCAACTTTAATTGCTTTTGGATTAGCCTGACGTCGTTTGCAACAATTTATTCCTTGTCCTTTTCTCTCATTTTTTGCTCTTTTTCAATCACTTCTTCATCTGGTTTCATTTGCATTCCGCCATTCAAAACATCAATTCTGCAGGCGATTTACCTGTTTCCTAGAGTTTTTCCAATCTTCCTTTGATTGTTGACTGATAATGATAAATTTTTTCAGTGATTGATTTTGACGTTCTATCTCCATTAGTTTGTGGCCAGTACAAAATATTTGGAACAGATTCAATGTTCTTTTCTTTTAAATAGTTGTTGAATTCTACTCAAATCGAATTTTATTTTTGTTTATTATTTCGATTCTTTATAACGGGTGTTACAATTAACGGCTGTACTAGTAAATAATGCCTAAAAGACAAAGGCCTCATAAAATCAATGGCTAAATCCTATAGATTGATTTTTCCGCTTTGTTGGTTCAGGTTGGTTTAATCTCGAAAGAGCAATTTTGTCGTTTTGTATATCGATATCTATTCTCGAATTTTGGTCAATTTAGAATGGTTTATGATCGGTTATTAGATCGAAATCCTTCCCAAATAAGTAGAAATTAAATTTTTCAACTGCCCAATCTGCCAGTGTTCTTTTTCTGTGTAGCATCTGCTTCTATTCTTCCTTGACTTTTGCAATATTTCGGGAGCACATGAAATTCTAAACACTAGCTGGATGCACATAAACAAATTTCTGCTGGTGATAAACGTGCGGTGAGATGTCGTGATTGATTTGATATGGCTATCTTTAGCTATCCTGTTTAATCCGCATTAAAAATGATAATCTTAACCTTTTTCTATATCAACATCTCTCAATTATTTGAGCCAAATAATGTTTTGATTTGATCCTGAATCAATTATCTATTTTATCTAGTTTAACCCTGCCTAAAACGCAACTAATTTCATTTTCATTTGGACAGTCGGTAAAGTCAGGTTTGCTTTCTTGCACATTTAAGAATTTTTTTGATTGCGTTCCACGTCTTTGATTGCTGTGCGGCTATGATTTTTTTGCCAGTTCTTGTTCATGTACCATTTCAAATACAACACCTAAAGACGTAGCGATTCACTTTCCTAAACCAAAATTGCTTCCTTAAAATACCAAAAGTCTTCTCAGCACCAAAATGTCCAGATGAATGAACTTCCGTTACCACCCGACTGCAGAAGCACTTTGGCATAGTGAACTATTTGTCTCTATTTTCAGATTTGAAATAGATGTAGACTTTATTTCCGAATCATTTATTTATGCCCATGTTGATTATGAAACACATCCAAGGTAGCCTTCTCATCTGATTCAACACTTTCTAACACTGGCACTCTACTCAATGCGTCAACGTAAGCTATTTGTTGTTCTTTTCTATGTTTGATTTCAAAATCAAATTCTTGCCTAACTCATAACTGTTTTAATTTTATTCCATGGCGTTCGTCTTCCGACTAAATATGCGACTGGTCTTTTAGCACATTCTTGAATTTGAAATTATATTTCTGCTAAATGCACCGCACTTCCATCTGTGTCTACTTCGTATTGCATTGCACGATCATATCTGTGGGAATAGATATATAATATTTTATATTATATATCTATTCCCACAGCCTTTTAACATTTAACAAACGGTAGGATCGGAGGAATTTTCATATATTTGTAAAAATATATTTCCATGGTGTAATTGCTAAAAAACAGTGGATTTGATCAAGTTCAATTGTTTAATTATTTTATTAAAATTCGATTTCTAGTGTTTTTGGTTTTAAAGTAAATTTAAATAGGATTTTAATGCAAGTACATTGTGTAATTGCTAAAAAACGGTGGATTCGATCAATTTCAGTTGTTTAATTATTTTAATAAAATTCGATTTGTTGAATTTTTCGGCAGTTCAACAAATAAATTAGGAAAATGTAGTTTGCAAATATTTTATAATCTATATACAAATAAATAAAATATATTAAATAGATAAAATATATCTATATTAACTAATAACTCTAAATTTATTTGTTTTTAAGTATTTGTAATTCTTAGGATCTTTTAGTTTTGTTGGAGTGTAGATTGGTTTTGTCTGTTCGTAATATTTGGGTGGTCTCTTTTAGAGAACAACGGAACGAATTTCAAGGGAAACTAATCAAATTTATTACAGCATATGGATTGCAGAATTATAATTTTATAATATTATAATTAATTAAATTTCAATTTCAGATTGAAATTAATTCTATTTCTTACAGTCTATGGCTAAGAGCAATTAGTTCATTAATAGATTTTGTTTTCAGGAAACCTCTGCAGATTACAGATGAGTGGTGGCACATTGGAGTTGCTGATAAGAGATGGCAGAATGCAGAGCAGTACAACAAAAATGTGATTGTCTTACACTAACAGTAGTTTGAATATTGGATACCGGGAAATCGGACCAATTAAGTCATAACTAACATACTTTTCCTTTCCCTAACCCACAAATATTTACTAACTATTGGCCGCCAAGGTGTCTGTAACCGGGTCGATCTCAATAATTTAACTAGTATCCTTCCATATCCTTCCAAGTATATGTAAAAACGGGTGTACTGTGGGCCCGGCGCTTTCCGGGATATCCTGCTTAATGCTTGGCAGTACATTCAAAATCAATCAATCAATCAATCAATTTGTAAAAATATATTTCCATGCATGATAGAAACGACCCGGTTTCAGACACCTCATGATCATTACGGCACAATTCTATTTTATTTTTGTGGTGTAGGAAAAGGAAAGGTATCTCAGTAATAACAGAATTAGTCCGATTTCCCAGTGGCCACTCTTCAAACTATTGTTAGCATAAGACAATCACAATTTTAGTGAGCTGCTCTGCATTTTATTTTCTGTCATCTCTTATCGTATGTAAGAGTGGAATTATCGAGAGTGCGATTCAGAAGATGTTTGGCAGACTTGACCGCTGCCTGCCATAAACCATTAACATGAGGTGAGCGTGGCGGAATATGCACGAACTGAATCACGTCTTCAGAGCACGTGCGGATGATATGGTCTCTGGTCTCTCGATCAAAAAACAACTTGCGAACTTCTTCTAGTTTTCGTCGGCCTATAACGAAATTTGTGGGATTGTCACAGAATAAAGTATGGCAAAGGCCACGACGACAAACAAATCTTTTCAATGCGGCTATAAAGGTATTTGATGTTAAGTCGCTCACTATCTCTATGTGAACGGCCTTTGTAGAGAGACATATAAAAATGGCGATGTATGCCTTGGTTCGGCGATTACCTCGATGTCTGTAGTGAACCATTACCAGACCTCAGAAGTCAATTACAGAATTAACGAACGGTCTGACAGGCTACATTCGTTGAGCCGATAAGTTTCCCATTAACTGTTGTTGATGTATGGGACAATGTCGAAAACTGATAATGCGACGATGCAACGTTCGCCGAGCGATGTTTCTGCCTCCCACGACCAATAATTTTTGGCGAATTATAGAAAGAGCCTGTGGCCCGGCATGAAGGTTCCTTAAATGAAAATGCTCAAAGAGCGCAAAACAAATGCATGATTTTTTGCATTGAACGAACTGAGTTCCTAAAGGAAATACAACACCTAAAGACGTAGCCATTCATTTTTCTGAACCAAAATTGCTTTCTTAAAATACCAAGAGTCTTCTCAGCACCAAAATGTCCAGATGAATGAACTTCCGTTACCACCCGACTGCGGAAGCACTTTGGCATAGTAAACTATTTGTAACAAAAGCGCTCTAAAGAGCGCTTTTGTTGGCAGTGGCTCATTTTTGGAAAGGGATTATTTGATGTCATCATGCTGCACCATGTGAATAATAGACCTTTGTGATTGGCCAAGCTCTTCAGGTGTAAACGTAAAACTGCTGTCTGAATTGAACACCTTGCACCTCACGTATACGTCTATGAAACGATGAACGTAGGCAAACACCCGCCGAAGCCTTTGAAATGAGTTCACAAATGTGAACGCAGAAACCAAACTTTTGTTTGGTCTGGTAAAAATAGAAATCATGATATTAATCTTCATCCTCTAGTACTTCATCAATATCACGGCTTTTTTGACGTATATGTAAATTTAAACTGACGTCCGACAAAAAGGCCATTAACCCACATCGAGCATTTGATTAATTTCTCGGGAACATGCCCTGAGATACGACATCTGCCGGTTTATTTTTTATATCCACGTGGTTCTGAATTGTAGATACTCGATTCGAAGTAAAGGTAGTCCAGTTAGAAGGATAAGCCGCCAACCAATTCAAAACAATTTCTGAATCTGTCCTACAAAACACGCCATCGTAATTGATTTCTAACTCCAAAATGCTACGATGCAGGAGCTCCGCTAACATGATTGGAGCAAAGCGAGATTTGGTACATAATAAATTACATCCAGTGACCTGATGGTTTGATATTCACCAAACGTAGACAGCATCCGTAGGTAGTGGTTAATGCATCCGAGAATCCGTGAATCTGAATTATACTCGATTTTGATGAGAAAACGAACCGCGAGAATTTAAGCATCTTGACTAAGGATAATTGATTACGAAATTTTGTCCACTGCTCGCGATAGCTTTGTGGTAATTGCTCGTCCCATCCAAATTTCAATATCCATAACTGTTACATAAAAGTTTTTGCCAACACTGCCAGTGGATTTAGTAATCCCAATGGATCGAATAGATTTGCCATATCCGCTAAAACACTGCGCTTGGTAACCTCGCGGTCGCCTGACCTCGGTGAGTAACTTAAACAGAAAATATGTTCTTTAGGCTGCCATGCGAGGTCTAAGGGTTTCACGCAGTCATTTCCACCAATTTGGATACTTTTTTCTCAAAGATCTTTCCCGAAGAGTTTAAACCATTTAAACCATTTATTAGCTCGTAACTTCTTCAGACCTTAAATATCAACTAAGGCGTCGTTTATAAAGTTGAGTTCGGACGCTGAATCGATTTCCTGCAAGGTCCAGCCCTACAAATACGAACTTGATGATATCTTTGAATTCAATTGATACACAGTGCCAATGGCGTCATCATGTTGAATTTGTGGCAACGATAAATGTCAAGGTTGGCACTACTACACACAAAACAACGTTTCTGAATATCTACATTCCTTATAGTTGTGCACAAGCTCGTGTTGTGACGATATGAGTTAAAAAAAATTTCGATGATGCCGCTGTTGTCGATGGTAACTTCTTCACTTTCCAAAGCCAAACATCGTTTGTTGCGACACGCTTCGAAATCCGAGCACTTAGGAAGTTTTTTACTTTCCACTTTATCTTCGCATTTGGATAACGAGGTTGCATCAAGTTTGCATAGACCAAGAACACCAAGAATGCATTGGCCATATCTTCATAAATTTCTAGGCCTTGTAATGCACGAAAATTTGCATTTACGGAATCGACAAGATATGCCGTAACGACATAGCACTTTTGGAAATTGATTCGAGCTCAGAAATCTCTCGAATGTGCGCATAAAAAATTGTTCTTTGATTACTATATCTACTCTCCAACATTTTCAGCGCTTCTTCGTAGTTATTATCCGTTATTTTTAAATATTTGATTATATTACTGGAGGGCTCCTTTAGGCAATTTTGCAGATGTAAAAATTGTTCCATTCGGTTTATTTACCCGAAAAATGAGCTTACTCTAATTTTGGCAAATGAACGGCGCTTGTACGTTTTGGTTGTAAGATTGACATGTGAGCTACCGAGATGTTAGCTACTAATTCACGACGCGTTGTATATTGCACGGATAATAATTTAGCTTTCACTCCATAATAAGTTTCAATGAACACGTCACGTGAGTCCTTATCGATTTCTGAAGGATCCAAACGCTCTTTATTTGTTTGGACACTTTGAAATTGTGCAAAATAATTTGCCAAAACTCCAAATCGTGTGGTAGCATTAAATTCCGTCATGGTTGATACATTTTGCTCGACATAATTTTTAATCTTGGATTGCGCTCATTTAATCGACGATCTACTCATTTTAAGCTGTTGTATAGTTTAACAGCATCTGCCTCTGTCATGATGATACAATCGAAATATTTTTAGATGCTATATTAGACTCGATATATATTAAATCTGACGATTGGCGATGAAACTTCAAGATTTGCAACACGAGGTTGGTGACGCGATGTAACCTTTGTACTGATTTGTAGCGATGATGATTGATGATGAAATTTTGAGACGCCTGGAGTAAGAATAATAATATAAATCTTTAAAATAAAGTGAACGCTCCTTTGGTACTTAAGAAATGATAACCTAGAGACCTACGGAAATACGGCATATTGGTCAACAGGGAAATTACTTTATTGACGGCTACAAAAAAAGAATCCGTTGGAGTTAGGAAATCAAGAATAAGACGTTCTTATTTTAAAGGCTTACCAATGGGTTAAATCTATACAAACTTGACCATAAGATAGGTAGACAAATTACTAGATGAAACGAGTTAAATGCAAGGATGTGCGTCGACACGTCAACAATTATTGTCGACGTTGACTCGTCAACAATGCGTCAACAATACGTCGACGTCAATTTCATGTCGACAATGACGTAATGTCAAGAAAAAAAATTATTTCGATAATTTCTTTTGTTTTTGTTTCCTTTTTTTGCTTTTACTTTACAAAAGTAAGATGCCATAATTTTAAAATTAATGTGCCAACCAGCGACTTAGCAACTTTAAGTAAGAATACGACAGATTGAGTCCACATGTTACTGACTAGTGAAGTTTTAAGAACTGAACGAAAATGTTTCATTTAAATTAATTGTCATTTAACAAAGATAACAGAGGGAAAATTAAGGAACAAACTGTAGGAAATGTCAAATAATTTTATACTCCAAGAGAATTTGTTGAATTAGCTAGAAAAAGTAACATTCGTCAATGTCCATAATGTTAGACTATAAGACGGATCCATATAGATATTAGGGAAACCGCTTAAAACTGGACATTTTAAAACTGGATATTTCAAAATAGGATTTGACAATACGAGATAAGTACAAAACGAGATATGGTACAAAACTGGATATTTCAAAATTGGATAATTCAAAACGAGATAAGGTACGAAATTAGATATGGTACAAAACTGGATATTTCAAAACAGGATATTTCGATATGTGATTTAAACTTAAAAAGGTTTTTTTAGGAAAGTTCTGGAATATGGGCAGTTAGGAAGGAACTCGGTGATTTCTTAACCGATTACGATGAAATTCGATATGTAGGATGAAAATAGGATTTTAAAATGATTTTTTGGGAAAGTTCTGGAATATGGCCAGTTAGGGAGAAACTCGGTGAGTTCTTAACCGATTATTATGAAATTCGATATGTAGGATGAAAATAGGATTTTAAAATGATTTGTTGGGAAAGTTCTGGAATAAAGCCAGTAAGGTTCCATACTTGAATATTTCTAAGAAGAGAAATAGAATTTTCCTTCACTTAATGTTTTTTTCTTTAATTGTATAATTAAAATTGATTTTAAAACCTTTTTTGGGAAAACCTCTGGAATATGGCCAGTTAGATTTCATACTTGAATAATTTTATAATCGGAATTGGAAATTATTGAAGTAAATGGGCTTATATTTATATATAATAATAAATAAATAAAACAAAATTTGTTTTTTTTAAATTATTTCATAGAAAAAAAATAAGAAAAATTGTTTGACGCGCCATCTATTGTTCTCGTTAAAAACATTTGCTATGCCATCTAGGATTTTTCTACGAATCAAAATTTAACGAAATCATGCTGTCGTTCGCATTTACTATGGAAACATAATGCGGGAGTAATATCGAAGTAGAAAGTATGCATGTAGAAGGACTTTTAACATTAGTTAAATAATAAAAAGGAATTACATGTCTTTTTATTTTAATGTCCCCTAGACATAATCTAAAAAAAAGGATTATAACAAGTATTGAAGCAACTATAGGATTTAATTGTATCATTGGAGGTGGTTTTAATACAAAAACTATTTTCTGGGGGTCAAGATTACCAACTCCAAAGGGTAAAGAGCAGCAAGAGGTATATCTAAACTCCATGAGTTTTTACAAAATAGTGAAAGTCTTAATCCGATTACTCACCTGTCATTATGACTGTTTGTTCAATGATTATTACAAAAGAAAATCCACATAGAGTAACAAACTATAAAGCCAATTGGGAACTGTTTAGGAAATATGTTAAAGGCAACAGCGATCTTCGAGTACCATTCAAATATCAGAATGGAAAGAGTAGAATAGCACTATAATAATTAAAAAGAAGAGGCTTCACTTATCCAGTTAAGATCAGAAAGTTGGTTACTGGAATTCGGAAAGCAAGAAAACCATGGCAGTGAAACCGAGCACTACAAAGCAAAATAATTTTGTATTACTTTTGCAATAAGTTTAAACGCAAAATTTAAAAACTAAAACATAAATTGGTTGGCAGATATCTACGTCAAAAAGACCAAATGATCAAATACCACAAATAAAAAATGACGGAAGAAATTGGGTAACAATTGTTAAGCAAAAATCAGAATTTTTAAAATATTTCAACCACGCTCAAGGCAATCAGCGAAATAGGATATAATCCAAGTATTTAAGGAGGATTATAGAGAAATACCACCTGTAACACAACAGGTGATTGAGTTAAAAGACTTCCATCAAGTAAGTTGATTAATCATAACCTGAAATCTGAGTAAAAAAAAAACCACCAGGCTATGATTTAATCATAGGTGTAACAGTAAAAGCACTTCCTGTGAAAGGAGTACGAACACTTCTTCAGACAAGCATAATTAATCTTGGCATAAATACCTCCTAATGGATTTAACACCAATTACAGAAAGTGTAAAGGCTTTTTGGAAGATTTTCAGGGCTATTAAATATCAATGCATGATAAGTTGCTATATTATACCAAAAAGTTTTAAAAGGTGTTTGGACTTATGGTAGCCAGATCTGAGCCTGGACTAAGAATAATAATACAAACCTTCAAAAATAAAGTGAACGCTTCTTTGGTACATAAAAAATGATAACCTACATAGAGACCTAAGGATGGAATATGTCTGTGAAGTAATCACCAATCATGCGAGATAATACATACATCTTGGACAGTAGAAAAATGACTTTTTTGACGGCCACAAAAAAAGAAATCGTTAAAGTTAAGAAATCAAGTCCAATTTTAAAGACTTATCAATGGGTTAAATTTCTGTATACTTGATCATAAGATAGCTAAACAAATTACAAGATGATAGAGAAAAATTACTAGATGATACGAGTTGATTCGTCAACAATGCGTCAACATTACTTCGACGTCAATTCCATTTTGACAATGATGTAATGTCAAGAAAATTATTTCGATTATTACTTTTGTTTTTGTTTCCTTTTTTTGCTTTTTCCTCTCTAATTCTATCCGAATTTTGCGTTAATTTTTTATTTTGTTTTACTTTACAACAGTAAGATGCCATAATTTTACAATTAATGTGCAAACCAGCGACCTAGCAACAACTTTAAGTGAGAATACGATAGATTGAGTCCACATGTTACTGGCCAGTGAAGTGTTAAGAACTGAACGAAAATGTTTCGTTTAAATCAATTGTCATTTAACAAAGTTAACAGAGCCAAAATTAAGGAACAAACTGTAGGAAATGTCAAATAATTTTATGTTCAATCTCCGCAATGTTAGACTATAAGACGGATCCATATAGATATTATGAGATATCTTGACCCTTAAATTTCTTAAGTTTGGGCGAAAAATGTGAGAAACGTGATATTGTCGGTTTTTTCTTTAATTTTAAATTGAGGAAGTGACTGATTTTCTCTTATCACAACTGCCGAACTGATTGAGTTGTATGACTTTAGGGAAAATATAAATAACGGGTTTTCCAATAAGAGGTTTCATTTTGATATTTAAAAAAAACGAGTATTTTTTAAGAGAAATCAATGAATGTTTATTTCATTGTAAAAAGGAAGGTATGCCATTAACATTTCAAAACCATATCAGCCAAATGGCCGCTACGGCTACGTTTGCAGCACCATATCCTTTTCATGAAATTCTCCATAACCAATTCGCACATTTGCGGCTGTATATCCTCGATAACTCCACGAATTGAATCGATTTGTGCAGTATTGGCATAGACCTTATCTTTCACGTGGTCCTAAAGTAAAAAGTCTAAAGGTGTTAAATCACAAGATCTCGGTGGCCAATTGTAGTCATATATTCGAGAAATAAGACGGTCAGGAAACATTTATTGCAAAATTGCGATTGTTTCGTTGCTTCTGTGGCATGTAGCGCCGTCTTATAAAATAAACGTGACACATCAATATCTTTCAATTTTCCAACTGGGTTATTTAACAAAAAAAAAAAAAAAAACAAGTAAAAGTACTATTTTTCTATTTTTATTGTTGACGCGTCAACAATTCACGTCGACAATGCAAGTTATTGTTGACTCTACAAAAATGCGTCTACAAATAATTGTCGACGTCAACGTTTGTTGACGTCGCACATCACTGGTTAAATATAATCAGTCAATATAAATGAATAATAAAAAATAAAATTAGGTTTTAAATTGTTATTTCGAATTTTAAATTTCGATACAAATTTCATGTTTCGAACCTAACAAAAAATTATTTTATTTTATTTTTCTAGAACCGATATTTTAATATACATTTTACAAAACATTCAACACAATGTTAGAAATCGATTTGCCAAGACTACAATCGTTGTCGCCTGCAAGAGAGGAAGCAATATCACCAATAATGGATTACAAGCATACTTATATCTCTCATGTAAGTACACCTTAAAATTATATATTTAAACAATTTGCAAAGGAGGTATAATAAATTAAAAATTTCAATTTGTTATTAAGACTTCTCATCTACATAACAAGTACATCCAAAAATATCGTTTCGACTACCAAAAATAGTATCTTTGATATTTTTTTTCAATCATCTTATATAAAAAATATATATATATTAACATTTTGGACCAAAAAAAAAAATGTAAATGACTAAATTGTGTCATTTAACCAAAAAAAAGATGATTTATATGCATAAATGTGCATGCGAATAGATGCATATCCTTTGTTCGCCGATCACGCATTTCACAAATAATGTATATCCGAAGGCAAGATTGTTTTATTGAATTTTCACAAAGAAAATTTAAATTTTATTTCATTACAAATGTTGGCGCAATTACAAAAGTGTAGATGAAAAAATGTGTCTGTATGTTTTTTTTATTTTTATTTTTCATTTCGCGCGCCCACCTATTTAATAATATGAATAATAATAAAAGAAAATTGCACATTTTCCAAAAAATAAATAAAAACTTGTACATGATAATAAAATCTAGATCCGAAGGAAATACACCATAATAATTAAATTAAAGACATTTCTATGTCAAGAATTATAATGAAAATAAAAAAGAGACCGAATTTATTTTAATTTTTGATGTCAGTCTTTAAAATTATTTGGGGCGACCACTTTAGTATTTGGGAAATTTAGCTCATTCATTTTTAAAAAATAATTTTATATATATATATATATATATATATATATATATATATATATATATATATATATATATATATGATGGGCACCGGTCGAAACTGGATATTTTACAACTGGATTTGACGAAACAGGATAATTCAAAACTCGATATTTCAAAACGAGATAAGGTACAAAACGAGATATAGTACAAAACTGGATATTTCAAAACAGGATATTCGACATGTGATTTAAACTTAAAATGATTTTTTAGGAAAGTTCTGGAATATGGCCAATTAGGGAGGAACTCGGTGAGTTCTTAACCGATTATGATGAAATTCTATATATAGGATAAGAATGGGATTTTAAAATGATTTTTTCAAATCAATGATTATTTTATTAAGATGAAAAAAGCAGCAATTAAAAAAACCATTAAGTAAAATTATTCAATTATGAAACCTAACTGGCCATATTCCAGAGGTTTTCCCAAAAACGGTTTTAAAATCAAATTTAATTATACAATTAACGAAAAAAAACATTAAGTGAAGGGAAATTCTATTTCTCTCCTTAGAAATATTCAAGTATGGAACCTTACTGAACTTATTCTAGAACTTTCCCAACAAATCATTTTCAAACCCCATTTTCATTCTACATATCGGATTTCATCATAATCAGTTAAGAACTCGCTGAGTTCCTTTCTAACTGGCCATAATCCAGAACATTCCCAAAAAATGGTTTTAAAATCCCATTTTCTTCCAACATATCGAATTTCATCAAAATCGGTTAAGAACTCGCCGAGTTCCTTTCGAACTGGCCATATTCCAGAACTTTTCCAAAAAATCATTTTAAATCCCATTTTCATCCTACATATCAAATTTCATCAAAATCGGTTAAGAAATCACCGAGTTCCTTTCTAATTGGCCATATTCCAGAACATTCCCAAAGAATCGTTTTAAAATCCCATTTTCTTCCTAAATATCGAATTTCATCAAAATCGGTTAAGAACTCGCCGAGTTCCTCCCTAATTGGCCATATTCCAGAACTTTCCTAAAAAATCATTTTAAGTTTAAGTCACATGTCGAAATATCCTGTTTTGAAATATCCAGTTTTGTACAATATCTCGTTTTGTACCTTATCTCGTTTTGAAATATCTCGTTTTGAAATATCCAGTTTTAAAATGTCCAGTTCTGAGCGGTTCCCATACGCGATATATGGATAAACCACATATTAATGAACAAATTGTAAGATGATTCTCGAAGAGCATGGGCAGCCAAAACTGTGGATGTAAAATATCCAACTTCCGAGTCACTGATTGACTTTTTTGAAAAACGATGCACACCTCTCGAAAATTGTGAGATATCAAATAGACGGCCACAACCAGGGCGACATAGTAATGAAATCAAGATGCATCATGCTTTTACATCGAAGTTGAGTACTTCAACTCAACCTACCTCTAAAGCAAGTGTGTCGCCACGAACCATAGCCTGTCGCAAATTTTCAAGTAATCATCGTCTCCAAGACTGCGAAGAATTTAAAGCATTAAACTTAAGTGGTCGAAAGGATTTTGTAGCCTCATTTGGATGTTGGTTCAACTGCCTAGCCAATGGCCATAGCTCAAAGGTATGGTTCCTTCAGAAGATGTTACTTGTGCCGTAAAAAACATTATACCGTCCTGCATTATCCTTCAGAAGCTAACAAACAACAACCTTCGTCTCAGCAAGAGGACACAAAGGCTAATGTCCAACTGCACCCAACATCATCCGTAACACTGAAAGAGACCTCTGCATGGGACTTATGCTTTAGATTCGGGATCCAACAGCACCATGATCAGTGAGGCTTGTGTTCGTCGGCTTAATCTATCTCGATCCAACTAACGGTACCGGGTCGAAAGAATCGCATCAAAAGGTACCACGAGAGGACTGACCACAATTGAAATTTCACCCCATTTTCACCCAGAACTGAAGTTTGAAATTCGAGCTTATATATTGTAGGACCTTCCGTCCAATATACCACGAGCTATTACGGAGTTACTTAACGAATGAGATGAACTTGATAAAATTACACTAGCTGACCCCACAAAAGACCAAATGGCAAACGGCAAACTAGAAGGCCCTAACAAATTGATCGCTCAAAACACGATGTTTGGCTGGATAATCGAGGAAGGGGACGCGCGTACGCCTGTATAAAATTCATTCAACATCAACCTTGAATTCAACATCAATATCGCCTCAGGTGTTATTAACAACGACTTCTATGTGGATGACGTTTTGAGTGGTGCTCACTCCGACGAAGCAGCCATCACTTCAAGCAAAAGTCTCCATCAAACACTAGGCTCAGCGGGATTCTAGTTGCATAAATTGGCTTCCAATTCTGAAAAATGTCTGCAAACCATCGGTGCAAAAGATCCAGTAAGTACCATAGCAATGTTGAAAGACAATGCGCATAAAGTACTAGGACTACACTGGAATTGCGAGAAAGATAGCTTCAACTTCAAAATTAACCTTGTACCTAGCTACTGACAAAGCGTCACTTTCTGTGGAACGCGTCTCGTTTATTTGATCTGCTAAGGTGGCTATCTCCAATCACCATCACCGTAAAAGTGCTTTTTCAAAAACTATGGTTGCTATCTCTAGGATAGGATAACGCTGCGTGCCCACTGAAATTGCTGATACCTGGACTAACCTCAAGGTCGAGATGGAGCACGTCGAGCGAATTGAAATACCAAGACACCTGAGGTACGACGATCAATATAAGGAAGCCCATGGATTCTGCGATGCCAGCAAAGCAGCTTACGCTGCAGCATTTTACTAACGTGTCATTAGTCCGATCGGTAAGATTAGAGTATACCTAATCGCATCCAAAACAAAAGTTTCACCTATTCGGCTTGTAATGATCCCAAAATTAGAGCTAAAAGCTGCACACCTACTGGCGAAACTAACAAAATCTGTCATTCAAACACTAAAAATAGAAAGCAGATCATCTTTTTCCTGGACAGATTCTGAAATAGTGCTCCATTGGGTAACCAAACAGCCCGCAACTCTACCAACGTTTATTGCGAATCAAACGTCACAGATACACGAATAGTTACCTAAAACAAAGTGGCAACATGTAAGCTCGAAATCAAACCCATGCGACAGCGCGTACCGAGGGCACATGCCAGCAGAAGTTTATTTTCACTCCAAAATATCATTTTCTAGCAATATATATATATATATATATATATATATATATATATATATATATATATATATATATATATATATATATATATATATATATATGTATATATATATATATATATATATATATATATATATATATATATATTTATATATATATATATATATATATATATATATATATATATATATATATATATATATATATATATATATATATATATATATATATATATATATATATATATATATATGAGCAGTCATTACATAGCATTCGTACCATGCATTTGGTACGAATGTTATTTAATGACTACCTTGATAGTTGACGTTAGCTAAATATGAATTCAATGCAGCCTATATATTTGGGGTACCGGTCGAAACTGAATATTTTACAACTGGATTTGACGAAACAGGATTTCAAAACTGGATATTTTAAAACGAGATAAGGTACAAAACGAGATTTGGTACAAAACTGGATATTTCAAAACAGGATATTTCGACATGTGATTTAAACTTAAAATGATTTTTTAAGAAAGTTCTGGAATATGGCCAATAAGGAAGGAACTCGGCGAGTTCTTAACCGATTATGATGAAATTCAGGTATTACTTTTTATAGCAATGGCTCTTTTGTTTTTGATTTTTGTTTATTCTGACATGTTTGTCATTTTTTCACGAATTCTCGAATATCCTTTGGTTGATCTACCCAAAACAGGCGTTGTCGGGCTCTAGTTAGTAATTGATAAATACTAGGATGATCTTTTGTAAACCAAGTTTAGAATTTCGTGTATTTCAGCTTTAGGGATTATTACCTTTGTGTATTTAAAAGTAAAATTTAAAAAAAGTTGTAGTATTTACTAACTGCTTTTGGTAAATTCTTTTCATTCTCTGGCCATCCCTTCATATAATGACTGATTTTAATAATTTTAATTCTACATCGTTGTTGATCAAACGCTTTGTATTCCGACTTACTTCTTTTTTTGCTTGCGCAGTTGTATCAGATGATGAATCACAGTTGCAACGCAAAACGTCTGCAATTGGTATTTGTTTGCTTTTTTTATAGACAATAATTGGTGAGTATTACAGAACATCCCGTATGATTCGTTGTAAACGTACTGGAGGCGGTATTAATGGTTTTCTTTTTCTAACGCTTTCGAGCTTGCGTCTACAGATAACTTTACATCCGTATTTACGTCGTAATATGCCAAAATGTTTCCTTTTGCAATAAAACTCGTATTGGTTCGGTAATATTCAATAGATTCGGTATAAATTCATGCAAATAAGTAATCATACCTGGTAGTCGTTGACAATTCTTTGACATTCGTCGTTTTGTTAATTTTATAAATAGCTTTTATTTTTTCTGGATCTGCTTCATAACCTTTCCTGAAAATTTTCTCGAAAAGTTGCACTCACCGTACCATTCAAAGTTAGCAATGACTCAAATGAAGCTGAACCGCGCACATTAACTAATAGCAACCGAAATTAGATGCAATCGTCGTTCTTTGGATCGATTGTGTAAATTCGTCGCATTGCATCAATTGAAAACACTCTACTGGTTGGCCATGTTTTCTGCGTAACTATTTCTTCGAAGAGGCATTTCTTGTGTAAAAAGACATATCCGAGTAAAGCAATGTTCTCGCAAACGGTTCACTGGCGCAAGTTGAAAAGAAACTCGTTAATGTTGTTACTAGTGGTCTCTTCACTCGCTGTGATGCGTTCTCTGTTTTGAAATACACTCGTTGATCATTCTCCAAATGAACTGCCAGATGCACAACAATCGAATGATATCTCTATAACGCTCAATTTACTGAGATCCATTAGATCGCACAGGAGGTGAGCTCCAAAAAACTTGAGTCTGTTTTGAGACAGACTATGACAGGTGCATAACAAATGAAGTATTGTTTCCTTCTCTTCTTCGTCGTTACAGCTTCGACAGTAATCATGAAAGAAAACACCAAGTCTGCTGGCATGGTTTACAGGCTCGATTGAGCCTTTGAGGTTAGCCTCTATTTGTCTTTCTAAAATTTTACAGAAATAAGAAGATAAGCTAATGGGCCTAAGGTCTTTAGAATTGCAATGAGAGCGTTTTCCCGTCTTACGTATAAAACTCTAAATCAACTACAGAATCTGGTTCCACTGTGGTGGAGGTTGAATTTAAACAGTAAAATGTTTAAATGTATTCAAATTAACTTTCATCACTGTAAGGCGTCAGCTGCTCTTCTGCTCCAAACAGTAAAAGATGACATTGATGTTTGAAGAACCATGGGTTGCTTTGACTTTACTGAGGACAGGTAATGTACTATTTTTGTAGGTTAAGATACATTTAGTTTTTGAAAGCATTCAAAAACTAAACGTATCTGGATGAATCAAGACATTTTTATCACCAATTTGTAATTTTTCTATCCGTATATCGTCGGTTGCTAATTTGTTTATTTTCGGCTCTGGAATATTTTTGAAACTTTAACTCTGTAGTTTATTCATTAGCTACACGATATCTACCAAAATTGTGCACATCAATTTTTCGTAAATTTTTTATATCATTGTTTATTATATTACCATAGATAAACATAAAAAGATCTCCCATTTGATGTAATCGTAATTTTTGAATTAATTTTTTTTTGTATAACTATCAAATCACACAAACAACGATGAGAGTGGAAATATCAGAATTTCTTTTTTTTTTTATTTTAATTGCGCAAATGAGAAATCTATTATGTATATTTATATGTGATATTACTTTTTCTATATTTTTACTAACTTAACACCCCAAATCTGACACCATGTGATGGAATAATGACCATCTAATAAAACAAACAGGTATTTTTGGTACGAATGGTATTTAATGACTTTCAAACCAAAGGACTTCCAATTAGCCAAATATAAATATAAATGAAATGAAAATAAATTTTGTTGAGCGCTGGTAGGGGCATGACCCAAAGCTGACGGCATGACCAAAATCAAATGAATGATAATAAAATTAAAATCTAGGTGACTGTGTGCTGAGATTAATGATTCCTGCAATAAATCGGTTAGTTCAATGTAACGGCTGTATTTCTACGCTAAGTTTACGCATGCGACTTGCTGACTTGTCAATCTGATAATGTGAATCCTTCATGAAAGGTATTGAAAACTTCAGTTGCCGATGTTGGCCGCAGGCGACTCTAAGTATGGTAAAAATTAAACCCAAAAATGATTGGTTTGATAAGAATTGTCGTCGTGATGTCGTGCAACAGAATATAGCCTATAAAGAAGCGGTAATGCCTTTTACAATCGCACGGAAGAACAAATCGGTAACCGACAAACGAATTTGTTAACGGAAAAAGAGTGAATGTTGGAAGGCTGAAGTCTTAAGAGTACAACATCTCAACAATGAGAACAGTGTTCGTAACTTTTTTACAGTAGCCGTCAGATCTAACCATATATTCAGACATAAATCTATCGTTATGGACTACTGTGGGAAACCTCCGTGTTAACATCGATGTGCTCAATACTTTGAAAGGGAATTTTTCTGATTTACTCAATCTTCAACAATGAGCATCAAATGCTGTATCTGAAGGATTTATCCAACGAGGAATTCCATTCTGGCCATGCAGAGACCAAAAATAAATCATTCCCCTTGGGTTGATTTTATTATTTCTGAGCTCTTGATATTCGGAGGGGATACTTTGTGGAACTATTTTTTCGACCTTATTCGTTTAGTATGGCAATACGAAGTTATGCCTGATGAAAAGAAAGTGGTCGCTTTATGCCCTACCCTAGAAAGAAGAGATCGCTCAAAATGCGAAAACTATCACGGCATAATCTCCTTTGCACAGCATACTAATTACCGTCTTCCATAATATTGGGGAGAATCACTTCCCTACCGGAAAAAAATTGTAGTTGTACTAACACCTCATCCACTATTTCCCAAGTAGCCTGGGAATTGTTAATTGAAGAATCAAATTTGTTTTTTTAGAAGAGGATTTTGTAGTACGAACCTCCACTTTTACCTGCTTTGATAGTTTGACTATGTATTTTTCCAGATTCTTATTGGAAGGATAACGTTTCAGCTTCTTAGAAATTTTTTTTTAAATATTTATATTCTGTAAAACCTTAGGATTCATGCACGGTTACAAGTTTGCCTATTTTGGATAATCAGTGATGAAAGTGGACAGTTCTATGTGAGACCCAAGAATATCTACAAAACTTTCAAAAGCAGCATTACAATTCATCTGAGAGTACACGGAATTCGAATTTTCAAACTTTAGGTGGTTATTTAATTTGGCGTAATTTACATGGGAAATAATTTTTCTTTAGTTAGGGGTAACTGAACTTGATATTGATGCTGATATATCCACTTTAATCAAATTGTGGTCAGAGAACTGGATAGATATGTTACTTATGTTAAAGTTGAAAATTTGTTCACTTTTCAAGAAAACATGGTCCAAACATGCTTGCATTATAGTAGGTTCGTTTAGGAAGTTGATTAGACCGTATGAAGCCAGCATTGTTTGGTAACCATATACATTAACATCTAAAAGGTTTAGATAAAGATCACCCATTAAAGCAACATTATTTTTGGTAAGCGTACGCAATAAAATTTTCAGATCATCACAGAAGACATTAATGATTTATTATTCAATCGGTAGACACAAATAATTGACCAATTTTTCCCTGCAATGTAAAGATCTAAACGAATAATATCAGCATCCAGTTGTAAACTTGAATTGAGAAATTTATAATATTTTTGTGTATAAAAACGCCAACACCACCGGACCGGTAACTGTCATTACAGCAAGCTCTAAAATTGTAATTCGGTAAACTAAACATTCCTCAAAATAAATCCATATTTCAGTCCCAAAAATTAAATCAAGTTTTCCATTTAGACTGAAGCACTGAAGGCTCATATTATCATGAAAAAGGTTAACCGATAGTCTAGAAACATCCCTTGTCTCTCCACGAGAGGTTCTAAGTTTGAATTCTGTCTTAACTGACCGCGCTACCACTTACAGTTCGCTGTAAGATAATATATGAAGATTTGTGGAGTCTAGTCGTAGGCTGGGACTATTTACTACCAACAGAATTCACTGACAAGTGGGATGGAATTAAACTAGAGCTGAGGTCTACTCATTTAAGGCAAATCTCACGATACATCCACTATTCTTAGAACATCTGCGTCTTTGAACTTCATGGATTTGGCAATGCCTCCGAGCACGCTTACATAATAGTGGTTTATAGCAGAATCATCACCTACAGCATAATATAAATACACATAGTACTACCATTATAAAAAAAAAACAATTCCAGATGTCGGGTCGATAGAATATTGTCAACATTTAGTATAAATGGATGAGATTTAGGCGATTATACATATACAAATATTTTGATTATTTTAAAACGATATCAGTAGCAACATCTAGCACGTCAATGGCCTAACATACCACGGTAGTATTATGTGTATTTATATTATGCCAACAGTCAAATGGTAGTACGTCTTCTGACTGCAAAATCTAAAGTCACGGTTACAAAGCCAACCTTAACTATTCCACTTCTGGAACTCTGGGAAGAACTATTGTTCTGGTCTGGGATACGAAAACCTTCGTCATACTGGAAATCCTTTGTGGCACACCGAGTGACTGAGATCCAAACCAATACTAGCCTGAATTCATGGAACCACATCCGATCAGAGAATAACATCCTCTAAATGTTTCATCCGAATAACGATCCTTCTGTTAAAATTGCGAACAACACATCGAGGGCCACTACGATCACAGGAATGAAACCATGCAAAATATCATTGCTTGTTCGAAATAAGAATGTTTTGCACTGGAAAAATCAAAGTCCGTTAGAGAAGACAGCAAGTTTTGGTCTTTACATCCTTTCTTAGATGTTGTCTTGGTAATCAAGGACAACTTACCAAGCTAATCCGAGACTGATCTTGTGACTTCCGATCTTTCATCTGAAGGAATCATAAGCGCGTTTCGAAGATTCATTGCCAGGCGGGGAAATATCACCAATATGAAACAAATTTTGTAGGTGTCAATAAATTTTTGTGCCTGAACCCTGCAATCTTTTCTAGGGCCGAAGCTCTCCCAACTCTTTCGCAGTTAATTTTTAACGTCCTACCTTACGCCGTCACCAGCCAAATCGAGGACGCACGAATACAGGTTCGATTTTAAATCTATTTGCACATTGCATTGCTCCAGCCAGCCTGTACTGACCATGGATTCTGCACTTCAACAGGGGGTCATAGTTGTGTTCATCGTCATCACCGATCGTAATCAGGTGATGTAAAATCACTTTTGCAACCCTCCCTCGTTGGGATTCGAACCCGGTACCTCCCGTCCCAAATACCGCAGCTTTAACTACTGCGCCAATTGCTCGGTGTCAATAAATTCCTACATCCAATAAACTGGCTCTTCCAACTTTTCGGAGGACTTTGTAAAGCAGGTGTGAAATCGAATTAAAACACACTTGAAAAAATCTATTGGAAACACGAAGCTGACGTCCGAGGTTTCTGGCATTTTATTACTAGAAAGAGAAAGAATTAATTCTTTGAACGAAAGCCTTCATACTAAAGTCTTTCCAGAGCCGAGGACAATTCCCTTCCTATATCCCATTTTCAAATCGGGTTAACAAAGCGAGATCAGCAACTATCGCGGAATTGCTAAATTTTTAACGATACTTATGACTTATTTGAATCAATAATTTTATCAGACTGTTTGAAGTTCCAAAATGCTAGTTCGTTTAAGATCGGTACGTGGAGTTTTGTTGCACTTAATTTCTAACCGCATGAAAAAGTATCGTTTGAAACTCGTTCCTCTCCAAGAATTTCGATGGCCAAAAATGAAGACCATGTAGCCCAATGCTATATGTTGCTTTACAGTGGAGATGACTGGTTCCTTGTCACTAATGATAGTTGTGCAGGAAGGAATATAAAAGTGCGTATTGCGGCAGGTAACAGTGCTTTGTATGCCCTCTAAGCTAAAGTCGATATACCTTGCAAATTTTGACAAGTTGAACATATTGAACTACGAGGTCAGGAATTTAATGAAAATTCCTGATATCATTCATAAAATAAAAGGAAAGGGGGTACGCTGGTGAGGTTACGTTTTGGGAGCTGATTCGGATCAACTACATGATCGAGGTTCGTTCGCCGAAAGCATACACAAATTAATTCTATTTACCACAACGAGAAGTGCTAAAAAGTTCAAGCAGCTCAAGTTTAGCTCAGGAACGTGCGTCTGCGGATGATAAATGGTTGATGATCTGTGGTGAACTAATGACTTTATTAATTCTGTTCCATGTAGACCTGATCGACGGTATAGCATTGGTATTAAATTCCCCGTCTTTGATTCTGGGACGGAGATTGAAGATTTTCAGTGCTCTCCAATCTTTCTTTGGATGGTTGATTGGTAGACGACTACGATATCTTTGGCAATCTTCCTAGATTCTATCATATGCGCGTTGTATATGTTTATATTTGGATGGCTCTGATCTAATTCCTACTGAGCCAATATAGGTCCTGGTCCCCTGCGTAGTACGTTTCATTTAGGGACCTTACCATTTGTTGATATTTATTAACTTGGTTTCGAGTTAGAGCACTCCTGTCTCGGTTCATTTTGGCTATTTCTGCCAAGAGAAACCTTCCATTATTTGTCAAGCTTAATAAGCCCTAGACAGACGCCTTTTAACTGTTGATCGGACTTGGTGATGATCGACAAGATTAACTTTAGATCTGACTTGTTGATTATCGGAAAGATTAGAATGCCACTGTTGTGGCTATATTTCGGCCTAGACAACGCCTTTAAGCCGGTTTAGAGTGTCACTTTTGGTCGCAAACTGAGAAATAAGGCAATTATATTTGAGTGATGTGCAATAATGCAATGGTAATGGTGATTCCTCAATCGTAAACAATAACCTTCAGATCATAAGGCACACCCTGTAGTGACTTAAATATTATCACGTGATTGCCTGGAATAGTACAAAAAACAAGCGCGGGATCGAAATCAATTAAACCAAATTGTTGATTCGGTAAGGGCCAGCAATAGCCTGTGAAACCCGTTTATCATATTATAGTAAAAAATTAGTTAAAACAAGTTTATTTACTTCCACACACGTAGGTACTATTATCAAAGTAAATTATGTAAATAGATTACAATCAATATCAGTTAAATTATGCATTAAAATAAAACGAAACGAGTAAATTGTTTTGTTGATTCTTTAAAATATCAATTATATCGCATACGTATAATTTATTTATAGTTTAGATTAGATAACGTTCGTTTAACTAATTAGAATAACTTTCATAATATATCGTCTTATTTGTGTTATATACCCTCTACAAAACGGTTGCCAACATCTAGGCAATTTATATATCGTCATTTTTCCAATACAAAATAAAAAAAAAACGTAAATTCGATTTGTGCGCATGTGTACAGAAAGAAAAATATATATACACGTGTATTAGTATGAATGAATCACATGTTATGAAGTTAGTCGCGACATCGACAATCATTTTTTTGTCTTTTGTTTTTAGTTAGAAAACAAATTTCTACTGAATCAGTTCATCGCAGTGCGTAATTTTCATTTTGTGATAAGCAGATGTGTGTTATCTTTTGTATTTTTACTGTGTGTGTTTACAAACCAAAATCAACTGTACATTTTAATAAAATATGTACACATAATAATATGATTTGTGTAAAATTTGTGTAATAGAAAAAAAAAAAAAATTCCAATCAAATTGGAAAATCAAAATTGTTTACGTAAAATTCTAGAGTATTCTTATTTATAAATAATAATTTGTGATTTTATATTAGTATATTATAATTGTTTTTTGTGTTGTTTTCATTTGAAAATAAATTAAATTATTCGAATTTATGTGAAAATATTAAAGTAAAGAAATTTTTGTCGGCTAAAATTGACAGTCATCATAAATTACAATATTTTTTTTATTTTTTTTTTATTTTCTTTGTAGTCAGTGATGACAACATACTAAAAAAAATAATTCAATTAAAATTATAAAAGGGTGCATCGTAAAAGTTGTAATCTTTTCGTTTTATCAATAAAAAAAAATCTACGTCATAACACGTTAAATAAAGTGAATCTAATAAAAGTGTGACGTCATAATAAAGATTATAATTTACTTATAACAAAGTGAATATAAAAATATATAATTGGAATCTATACGAAAAGCATAAAAATCAAAATAGTTCACATAATAATTACAATAGTGTTGTTTTGTAGTGTAATATGTTTATAAACAGACGGTGATGTTTATGGGCTGCGCAAAAAATGCGTTGCCCGAAAGTACATGTGAAGTTCAAGGCCATGTGCGTTTTTTCACTTTAAATTTTTTTTTTTTTATTTACTTGTGCTCTTCTATAAATAATTATCGTGTACCAAAAAATATTTTTTGTGCATTTCAAAAAAAAAAAATTATAATTTTATATATTTAAATCTGTGATCTAGCCTAGACGTGTGTATCGCGCGAATTGTTTTGTATACAAAAAATTTAATTTTGCTGCCAATAAACTTTTATCGGCAATTTTCTATCTCTATGGAACGGTTTAAACGGCAACGTGTTTCGTAAAGTAGTCAATTTTTTTAAGTAGTCAATTATTTGAATTTGTTTTCAAAATTTATATGACACAAGAATATTAAATTATTTAGCTGGGCACTTGCACCTTAAAGATTTATTCACGGAACAATACAAGTAAATAAAAAATTTCCGTCTTCTAAATCTCGTTTTAGAGTACAAACAACAACATAAATTATTGAAAAAAAAAACAGTTTAAAACATAAATAAATTGAAGAACAACTCGAAAGAAATTAATGAACGATTGAAGTGAAGAAAATTTACATAAAAAAAAAGTTTACATCTATCGATTACGGTAGTTTAACATAAAATTTAATTACTAATTAGTTTTATAATTAATAATTTAACAAAACAAATCGAAAAAATGATTTCATATAAAAAATCGTATGCTGAACAGCTTTTCCAGCTGGCAATAGCTTTAAGTTTGCTTCGGGTCGATCCCGAAAGCTATCTAGGAATTGGATGGGAGTCTCAATTAGCATCGACATTGCATGATGGCGGCGGTGATGGTTGGCAATTAGAATTAAGAGCAGCTCCACTTAGCGATTATCCCTATGCTAATCGTAAAGCGTTAATGCCACTAATTGAAGATTTAGCTCGGTTTCGTGATTTAACATCGAATCATCACGATGTTACAGCATACTTACTGAATAATATACAAAATGGAACCACAAAAACGGCATCAAATCAAAATCAAACGACAACGTCCGTCATAATAACATCGAATGACATAAATCCGAATAGCACAAACACTAGTGGTAGCCAAATATTAAATCACGATCGATCAACAGAAGCGGCCGGTCACAGTTTTCATAATTTAATGTCGGACCATCAACAACATCTTTACTATAATAATGAAAACGACGATGATATTCTTAATTCATCGTCGATTTTCGATCAAAATATATCGGATCTAAATGATTATGGTGAATCACCGTTTGCTTCATTTCCACTATATAATATGGTGCCGGTAAAAAATGAACCACCTGAAATATTATTGGCTAACGAGGTACCAAATATTAATTCAGAATATCGACGTGAACGTGGCAGTACTAGTTTTTCGTCAAGTGGATTTGGTTCAGTTGATTCGCCACAATCGAATCATTCGTCGATCGGAAGTGGAATGATCGATTGGAATAATTATTTCGATGTTAAATCGGAAGATGATGACGATGCTTTATTGTTAAAACAAGAAAAGCATCTTGATGATGATGATAAGGATGATGGTGTTAGTTCAGTTAAAAGTGAAAATACAACAACAGTTCAAATAAATAGTGTGGTAGATATAAAAACAGAAAGTGATGAAGATTCGGTATTGGATAACGATGAAGATGATCTATCGCCAGAAGTAAGTTTTTATATTTCATTTTAAAAGTTTGATTTTTGCAAATTTCAGAATTTTGATTCTATATAGAAACGATCGTAAAATAATTCCGAATCCGTGAAATGAAGTAAACTATGTGGGTTCAGGTTCGGGTTCAAAGTAATTTTGTCGTTTCTACGTTCTAAAAAAAATCTAGTGACTCAAAATCACAGCTTTAGCTAGTCAATCAGCAATTAGAAAGATTTCTCGCTAGCACAGTTCTTCTCCAAGTCATTATTAGTCTTCTGACTTTTATGTTCTTGATTATGTCATTCTCTGGCCCACCTATTTTTGCTTTTGTCCAACTTCAATAGCTAGATATGTATTTGTGTGTGAACAGGCGTATGTCTGTGGATTTATGGAGTTTTCGTATAACACTATCCAATAAGATCAGGAACAGCGTTGCCGGTATAAAGCATCCTTGCCTTACTCTTCGAGTGTTGTAGAATGTTTCACTTTGTTTATCTTTGTATTGAACTCGGTTTTCAGCATCTCGATACATTTCTTGAATGAGTTTGATTGATTTTTTTAGATAGCTAATTTTACAAAGTGTCAGCCATATTGCGTTCCCATTTGGCCATTTATCGCGTGAAAAGCACATTCGATATCAACGAAGAGTTCCATTCATTAAATTTTTTTTTTTTGTTTCTGAACTCTGCAATCTGTTCTGGGGCCGAAACTCTCCCAACTCTTTCGCAGTTAATTTTTAACGTCCTACCTTACGCCGTCACCAGCCAAATTGAGGACGCACGAATACAGGTTCGATTTTAAATCCATCTGCACATTGCATTGCTCCAGCCAGCCTGCACTGACATGGACGATGGTTCGGCCCATGTATTCTGCACTCCAACAGGGGGTCATAGTTGTGTTCATCGTCATCACCGATCGAAATCAGGTGATGTAAAATCCCTTTTGCAACCCTCCCCCGTTGGAATTCGAACCCGGTACCTCCCGTCCCAAACACCGCAGCTTTAACCACTGCGCCAATTGCTCAGTCATTCATTAAATTTTATGATTGCGCTTTTGGACAGAGCATCGCAAAGCAAACCATAAACTATTCCGATGGATTGAGTCATAGGCTTGTTGGAAATCCAAGAACACCTGATGTACGTCACGAAATGATTCTTAATACTCTTTCACGAAATCCTTTTTAGTAGTCACCTACAATTTCCTCCCCTCAGATAATGATTCTCTCCCATGTTAAGACATTAATTTGTATGCTGTGCAAAGGAGATGTATGCTGCGATAGTTTTCGCATTTTGGGCATTCCCATTTTTTAAGGATAGGGAACAACGCCGCAACTTGAATACAAATTATTGACAGGTGCGAGCTAGTCGTTTTTAAACGTAGCTTACCCATATGATTCCAAAACAACATTTTTCATCTTGGGTCCATAAAGAAAACCAACATCAAGATTACCGAGATTAACTCCACTCTAATGCAATGTATAGCCTTAGGACACATGGTCTCCACTTTTTGGCCATCGAATTTTTTGGAGAGCAACGAGTTCCAAGCCATACTCTTTCATGGCTGATATACAGTGCTATCAAGCGCGTTTGGGTTCTTTAGCGACTGAACGTTCCACGTACCGATCCGATAAACTGCGTGTCCGTTAACATGAGCAGGGATCGGATTAAATTTTAGCGGTATCCATTTTTTTTTTGTTGATTTTTTTAACAGGGAAGTTTTTTAAGGATACGGGTACGGGTAGTCAGCCCCGTGATCTAACCTTGTTTAGTCGCCTCCCACGACAAACCAAGGAGGTTGTAGTGGAATTCTAAGGGTAGCATGTTCGTTTAGAACTCATGAGGTATAGAAGTGCCCCCAGCCACAGGGATCATATTATATATTAGGCTTCATATTGTTTACATTATATATTAGGCTTCATTTCCAAATTACTCTGACAGTCATTATAGCTACCGCAGTTCTTCATAATTTATTAAAAGACTGAGATAATTTGTATGAATTTGGCAACGAAGAGGAAGAATATATTTTGAGAGGTAGAACGATGAGTTCCATCCACTAAACCTATATCATCGAAATATCATTGAATTTTGAAAAATTGAAGCTTTGACTATGGAAGCTTCAAAGCAATGGACCTATTGCAGAGGAAGTGAAATGACCTTAATCCAATAAAGGCATTTTTCTTCTTGGACCTACTTCTAACCATACTGACTACTATCAAATCTAATTCCACAATTTTATCCAGTACACCTTAAAGCTTTAAACAGTCCAATCAAATAACTGATAATATATACGACATGTATAATGCTATTTGTTGATTTATCGTATCTAGTTAATGTACTTGACCTTATTTGTCTTGAATTTTATTGAATTCGTTTATTTCTTATCGCCGTCTTAAACAATAGTTAAAATAAATACACCGGTTGTGGTTTTTGTCAAAATCAAAGAACTAGAATTAATTTTGTTGAACTTACCTAGATAGAATTACAGATTATTATGCTGTTTGCTTTGTCTTTATCGACTAACGTAAACTAAACTAATGTTAAAGCTTATGTAACTCTCTCACAGGTGCTAGCTAAAAAGTTAATTTATGCATTAGAAACATTTTTTTAATGTCGTCGGGCTGCTTGTTTTCTTAAGAAAGCGTTAGGCTTCTTGAACAGTAATTTAATGTTCTAACGAAAGCCAGATGAATCTCTCTGATGCCACAGAGAGGAAATCTAAGGACAAATAACGATTTGATGTTGCTTCAAACTATATAAATGGCAGCTTTGCTGACAAATTTCAAGATAGTATTGGAATAGTGACCTTTAATAACATTTGTAAAATAGCGATAAAGCATCCGGTGCTCTCACGCGTCTAATGATTCGATAGATAAAAAAATATTTTTGCCGTTTATCACTACTACATTTCGTAGTAGTTCACAAAGTTCTTAGTAAAAAGATTACTCTATTATAGTTCGCCTTAATCTGGTAATTCCAGCACAAGCATTTGCCAAAAATGAATCCTAAATTATTCACAGAATCAGAGAAATTAATTCTTCTGCTAGTACGAATTGTGGCAGTTATAATAATACTTGGTGCTTTTACTAGTACTTCAAACGTGAGAGTCACCTAAATCCATTCTAACTAACTGCTCAATTTGACAAGTCAGAAAAAAATTAAACGATAAGCCGACTCCGAGAACTTTAAATTGTAACGAAGTTTACTAACAAGAATTTAATAATTTCTGTGACTGTAGAACATTTTCGAAAACTTTAGACATAGTCGGGAATAAAGTTCTAGGGCGAAAATCATATATGATGTGGCATTTTTCTTCTGAAGAATAGGAACATTGATTTAATAGAATTAAAAGCATCCATAAGGCCAACGATATCAATATTATGGAATCTTAAAATGCCCCCCCCCCCCCCCCCAATGATCTTGACTTAATTAGTTCCTCAAAAACATCAGTTAAAAACGACTATACCATGTTGAGCATACCGGTTCTCGTTCGATCACCGAAGTTAAGCAGTATTGGGCATAGTTAGTGCTTAGATGGGTCACCGCTTGGGAACACTGTTGTTGTTGGCAATCAATAGATTTTATTTACACTTCTATTTTATTGCCAAGTTTAGATGATAAAGTTTAAGCTAAGAATCTTAACTAAGAAAATTTATGTAAATATTAACCAATTAAATATTTTTAGGTATAAAAAAAACCCAGAGTTTCATCCCAGAAAAAATAAAAATGTTTATCAGGCAATACTATCTCATCCCATCCCAGTTTTTTTCTTTATATACATACAAAATTAAAGAAATTAAATTAAATTGTTTTTATCTCTGACCAAGTTGTCAGTACTAGCCGTATGGTGGGATTCGTGCAATCGAACAAGTTCTACATGGGCCCATATAAAATGAAATCTGTATATACTAGAAAAAACTGGGATGGGATGAGATAGTATTACCTGATAAACATTTTTATTTTTTCTGGGATGAAACTTTGGGATAACTTGACATACTTCCAAAACTGGAGTCTTTCCAAATAATAGTTCAATTAAAATTACTTCCAAATTTGTTGCATAGTGCCGATGTAACAGTTTATACCTAATGCCGGGTTCTAGAAAAAAAAATTACCTCCGTTTTTCTTCTGATCGATTTTCGGGTCCAATTGCAGTACGTTGAATCCAGAGAGACTATAATAGAAGCATCAGGAATATCATTAATCCTTATACTGATATTATCTTTATAAGAACTAGTAAAAAAATTAGATTGAAGAAAAGGAAAAGCAAAAAAATGAAAGCGGAATCGTCTCCACAAAGTGGTGAGATTCAACAAAATTCCCTTCTAAACACTAATAAATGGAATACACCGAAAAACCCAAAGCAAAACAGCCAAGCAAACTTAAAGGGAAGGTGCCGCCACCAATTACTATTATTGGCATATCCAATTATATCTCCGTGCAAACAATAATGAGTTTTCACTACAAAGCTAAATACTGATGAAAATGAGTGGGCTACTTATGAAGATAAGAATAGTCGCCCAATTTAAGGTATGATAGGGGCCTCCATCGAACTTCTTCAATGGAGGATATAATAGAAGACCTAATCGACAAAGGATTAAAAATGCAGAAGGTGTTCAAATTACAAAAGGGGTTGCCTTTTGTTATGCTTACATTTAATAACAAAGAAAATGTAGAAAATATAAGTATCCAACATAAAGGCCATCATAAGAGTCAGAATAGAATCGTTGAGCAAATCAACTGGCCAAATTTCTTAATGTAAAAAAATGCCAGTTATAACCAAGCTCAGTGATATTGTGGACGAGAGCCTAGATGTGTCAGATATGCAAAGAAACACATCGCCAAAGCAAGTCCACTAAGCGCTACAACAAAACCACAGAATACCTGGAGGCTTTCCTCCACTATTAATTTAGGGAAAAGTGAATATCAAGCAAATACGATAAAAAGTTGAAAAACATACTCGCTGATCGCACAACAACGCGATTCGGTGAAAAATAAAGACCGTACCAATCTCCCAATTCGCTCTAAATAGAAATAGAAACTCTAAATAGAAACTAAAGGTATAGAATCTCTAAATAGGCGCTTAAATAATCAAAGTACATTGAATGTAATTACTTCCGATCACTTCAGAATAGTCTTCTGGAATGCAAATGGACTACGATTGTTAGGAAAGAGTTCGTTGCCCAAATTAACAAACAATAAAACAAATTGGAAACTGTACTAGAAACTAGTCAGTGACAATATCAATCTTCAAGTGCCAGTTAAAACTTCGGCACAATTGTATGACCACAATTAGAACTATAGTTAACAATATTATACAACAACCAGCTTGGAGTATGCCCAATAGTAAAAAAGAAACTCGAACACATATTAACTTGAGAATTCATTAGAACAACATACTCACAGTAAATGAGAATGAATCGATTCATAATTACATTACTGGCCTTGTTGGTCATAAAGATAACGATTATTCCCTATGAAAAGCAACAAAAAAAGGAAACGCAAAGGAAAACACCTGTTTCAATGATAAACTGCAGATGAAAACATAACACTTTTAAAATCATTTTCCAAAAATCATTTTAAAATCACATTTTCATCTTACAAATCGAATTTCATCAAAATCGGTTAAGAAATCACCGAGTTCCTTCCTAATTGGCCATATTCCAGAACTTTTCCAAAAAATCATTTTAAAATTCCATTTTCATCCTACGTATCGAATTTCATCAAAATCGGTTAAAAACTCGCCGAGTTCCTTCCTAATTGGCCATATTCCAGAACTTTCCTAAAAAAAACTTCCCTAAACTTATCCTGTTTTGAAATATCCACTGTTGTACCATATCTCGTTTTGTACCTTATCTCGTTCTAAAATATCCAGTTTTGAATTATCCTGTTTCGTCAAATCCAGTTGTAAAATATCCAGTTTCGACCGGTACCCAGGAAAAATAGTTAAAGCACCGATTTCTTTGCTTCCAACTATTTCTAATTTATTCGAAAAATTGCTGCTTAAGGGACTCAAATTAATCATAAAAGGAAGACATTTTCTTCCTTTCCACCAGTTCAGTTTCAGAGAAAAACGTTCGGCTATAGAACACTTCCACAGAATCACAGACATAATTGAAGATGCACTGGAAAGTAAGCAAATATCTTCAAGTATATTTTTGGATATAGCTTAAGCCTTCGATAAAAATGGCACAGAGCACTGAATATAAACTGCATCTAGATTTTTCAAAGCAGTGTACTAAAGATGAATACTCGTCATTGGCGAAAATAACAGCAGGAGTAGCATCAGCTAGTTCTTGGGGCCAATTCTTTATATTTTAAAATTCAGATTGATTAATGATTGATTGATGAGATTGTCAAGTGTTCCGGTTAACGCCGGCCATATTCCCACAGCCTTTTTACATTTAACAAGTGGTAGAGTAGGAGGGATTTACCATATATTTATATTTCTATAAATATATTTCCATGCATGATAGCAACGACCCGGTTCCAGACACCTCATAATTATTATGGTGCAAGTCTATTCTATTTTTATGGTGTAGGGAAAGGAAAGGTATGTCAGTAATAACAATTGGTCCGGTTTCCCGGTAGTCAATTTTCAAACTACTGTTAGCATAAGATAATTACAATTTTATTGAATTGCTTTGCATTCTGTTTTCTATATTCTGTCATTTCTTATCAGCAACTCCCGTGTATCACCATTCAACTGTAATCTGCAAAAAAATTCCCATTAAGTCATGTATTCGCCGAAAATCTAATTTATATACACTTTATTTGACACAAAACTTTAAAATTAATTCAAATTAGATTTTAAAAAAATTATTAAACATTACAAATCAATTGAATTAACCGTTTTATGACCATTACGTCTTGTAATCGCCGAAAATCTAATTTATATACCTTTTTTTTTGACACGAAAATTTAAAATTAATTCAAATTGCATTTAAAAAAAATTGATTAAACATTACAAATCAATTGAATTAACCGTTTTATGACCAATACGTCATGTAATCGTTACAATTTTTAAAAAATTGATTAAACTTTACAAATCATTTGAATTAACCGTTTTATGACCAATACGTCATTTAATCGCCGAAAATTTAATTTATATACACTTTATTTGACTCGTAAATTTAAAATTAATTCAAGTTAGATTTTAAAAAATTTGAATAAACTTTACAAATCAATTGAATTAACCGTTTTATGACTAATACGTCATGCAATCGCTGAAAATCTAATTTATATACACTTTATTTGACACGAAAATTTAAAATTAATTCAAGTTAGATTTAAAAAAATTGATTAAACATTACAGATCAATTAAATTAACCGTTTCAAAATGAAAAAATACTAGACCAATACATGGTTAAAAATACATAATGGAGCCTTCACATATTGATTTATCTACAGTTGGACAAGAAGATTAACAAACAATTTAACAGATTCACCAGTGATCTCTTGAATAATACAAATGTAGTAGGAAAGAATTTTAATTTCAATCCACACATTATTAAACGCTATAGGTAAAATAAATGTTGGGTACATTAAAGTGAATTAAAATCAACGACTCACTAAGTTTATAAAATTTTAACCGGAAGTAGTTAAAATAATCGGCAAAAAAATGGTTTATACTTGTTAATCTGGTAATTAATTATTCGAATAGTTTTCCATTTAAATTTCAATTACAAATTCATATTTACGCTTGCATATGATTGTACGGCAGAAGCACATAAAAAAACCAACAAAACTATATAGCTAATTTAGACAATGAATAGTTTTGGTAAAATTAGAATTATTATAACTTTGCTGGCTCAATCAAGGTATTTAAAATGTAAAAAAACTTATTCGCGTGGATTAAGAACTATAAATAATTTTTTGTTTATTTCGTTTGATTAATTTACTACCAAAATGCTATACAATGTAAAAAAAGCATCGTTTACATTTAAGATTTAGTATTTACGTAAATTCAAATTATTTTATTATATAATTATATAATTTTATAAAATATGTAATTTTAAATTATAACATTGTATATTATTGAACTAAACCTTAGACAACTTTCGAAATTTGTTTACCAAGACAATATTTTTTTTTCAATGTGCCAAACAATATTATGTCGTTCTGAACGCGGTCTGTTCTAAATTTATTCTAATATTAGAATTTGCTTTACAAATTGATTAAATTGTATTTATTTAAGCGCAAATATTATAATTTTTTGTTTTTTGGTAAAAAGGTCGTACAAAATTTTTCTAAAAGCGATATTTGGAAACGAAAATAGTTTTTGTTAAAACTTATGTACATATAAAATATAGCAAAAATTACTAAAAAACACGTTAATTAAATCAATACTATTCTGACTGTTTTGGTTTAGTGTTTTGTGTTTATTATTACGTGTGTATACAGAGTCGAATGATATCCAAAGTGTGAATGACCGATTCGTTTTTATATTTCTTAAGTACAATTCCTATAAGAAAATAGAAGACGCAAATAAAACCAAAAAATATATATAAAAAAAAAAACATAACAACAAACGTAACGTATATACTAGGAATGTTTGCGGCTTTGTGAATCGGAGGAAAGCAACGTAGATTTTGTTACAAAAAAAAAAAAATATTATATATGTATACGCAGCATAAATTACTACTTTACCCTTCAACTGAACATCGCGCATAGTACATAAATTCTCATGAAAATTATAACAGGCTTGTTTTATATATAAACGAAACATAAATGGTCAAGATTCGAATAAATTTGACTGGCTTTTTTTTTGCAACTGCAATAATTTTTAATGTATGTAATGTACTGTGTATGACCATATGACTTAAATTGGCAATGTGTAATTTACGAATAAAGTAAAAGATGTGAAAATATAATTTTAGGTCATTTTACCTAATTGAGAAAATTCAATACGGCGCAATGATTCAATATTTTTGTTTATTATTAAAACTGAAAGTCGAACTATACACATTTTGAAGGGTATGATTTACCAGTGATGTAATGTAATGAATCATAATCTGTGATGTATCATAAAACTTTAGGAGCCTTAAATTTAGTTAAACAATTAAATGAAGAGAATTTATAACTAAAAAATCAATTGAGGGTATGCAGCAGAAAATTGATACCTTTGATAATTGATACACTTTTTTATGAGTATACAAATTGTCGTAAACACGCTAAGAACGCTTGTGTTGTTAGATCTGGAACAATACCCATGTGGACCGCTTTAACTACAAAACATAAATAAACAAATGTATATTTTTATGTTTGACTTAACCGAATGTTTTGTATAAAATGGACTGCCAAAATCAATGCCGACAATTGAAAATAGTCTTGCGGTTTGTATATAATCGATGTCTAGGCAAATAACCCATTACCTTTTTTTTTTTTTTTTTTTATTTTTTTTTTTTTTTTTTTTAATTACAATCTAGTCTAAGACTAATAAGCAATTTTATTCTAACTTAAATTACTACATTTTACAGAAATTTAAGGGTTTATTCAGCGATGCATTATTTTTTAACTGATTTTAAATTTAAGTATTTTTCACTCAAAAGTCTTTACTCTTTTGAGCCTTCTAACTAAATCCGTATTATCCAGTAGCTGGATGGCCTCTATATTAACATGGTGAAGTAACCGTTGTTCATGACTTCAGCAAATTTCATAATTTCCATTTTGATGGGTTCTATGCCCAGATCTTTGTGGATGTTGCAATTTCTGACAAACCATGGTGCGTTGACGGTGTTTCTTAGCACTTTGTTTTGGAATCGTTTGATAATATCATTGTTGCTCTGCTTGGTACATCCCCTCAGCTGTACACCATAAGTCCAAACAGGCTTCACTATTTGCTTATAAAGCAAAAGCTTATTAGGAATTGATAGATTAGAGTTTCTTCCCAGTAACCAATACATTTTACTGTATTTTAATCCCAACTCGTCTCTTCTTTTTTACATGAGCTTTCCATCGAAGCTTAGCGTCTAATGTCATACCAAGATATTTGGCAGTGTTTGCAGGTATTTCTTGATTATTTAAATATACTAGTTTATGTACTAATCTCTTGTTCGTAAAGTCGACATGTACAGATTTAGTTTCGTTTAATTTTATGCGACATTTTTTTGTTCAGTTATGTACTTGCTCTATGGCGGTTTGTAATTTCTCTGTTGTACCTGAGTTGTTATCACCTACTGCCATGATAGCTGTGTCAACGACAAAAGTGGCTATCATGTTGTTTTGTGGGATTGGAACATCTTGGGTGTATAGTAAATACAGAAGTGGCCCAAGTACACTTATTTGTGGAATACAGAAGTGGCCCAAGTACACTTAAGCTCAGAATATTCATCTTCTTGCTTAAGCCTAAAATATCTTTCTGTTATATATGATTCCAGTATTATGCTGTACTGTTTCGGTATAGGATTAATTTGAGTTTGTAGATTAAGCTTTCGTGCCAAACCTTGTCAAAGACCTGCGCTTCATCAAGGAATACTGCGGAAGACTTTTCTCTTCTAAAGTCTTTTCAATGATATTAGTTATTCTATGCACTTGATCAATAGTTGAGTGCTCACTGCGAAAACCAAATTGGTGATTCGGAATTAGGTTATTTTTTTCAATTATTAGTTTGAGTTGTTTTACTAGTAACTTTTCAAAGGGTTTAGACATTATCGGCAGCAACGATATAGGCCTATATGATGTTGTGGCGGTTTTCCTGTTTTGGGAACCATGATAACCTCAGCCACTTTCCATTGTTTTGGCATATATTTTAACCTAAATGCAGCATTTATGATATTAGTTAACTTTACCGTAGCTTAGTCAGTTGGCCAATATGTTGGTTTTCCTGTTGAAATGGATTCACATCCATTTTCTTCAATGGCAATCAGTAATTATTTTCCTTTAGTTGTAGTTAATCTTGAACCCCAGTAAGTATTCTTTGCATTGAAATCACCACCTATTATGAACCTTTTTCCTAGACGCTTGAAACTCAAACAGTATTGTTTGTTTTCAATAGAATGTCTTAGTGGACAGTACAATCCTGCAACAACATAATAGGAAAGTTGTTGGTTTTTATATAAACCACTGTGGCCTGAATTTCTTCTTTTTCATACTTTGATTCTTCAAAGTGTTGGATATTTTTTTTTACGATAATTGCACTTCCTCCTTTGGCTGAATTATTTGGCTGAATAGAGTGATATACGCAATAGCCTTTAAATGTTATGTGGGATTGCTTAGTAAAATGTGTTTCCGAAATAAGACACACATCTATATTCTCAATGTCGAGGACTGCTTGTAGTTCTTGCTGATGCCGAAGCAAACCATTAGCATTCCATGACATAATTTTCATTGTGCTGTTAATTTTTGTGTGGATTTCGGCTTACCTCCCAATTCTTTATCTTTAAATTTTTGTAGCCTTTCATCAAATTTTGTTAGTTTAATGAGAATATCTTGTAATGTTTGACTGATCTCCAAATTTGGCGATTTTTGTTGGGGTTTATTGACTGCGCTTCTCGTTGCGTCTGCATATGTAACACCTTCAGTTCTTAGTTGGCAGCCATATGGTTGCCCATTTTCTTGTTTTGTCTGCCTCTCGCGTCGATTTGCCTGACCAGGCATTTGAGCTTTATTCATTCTTTGTATTTTAATTTTCTGGATTTCCTTTGCAACAATACATCCTCGATAATTAGCAAGGTGACCTTGTCCACAGTGTACATACTTTAGATGAACTTGCGGATTGTCGCATTCTCCAGTTAGATGGTGGGCTTTCTGTTTCTTTAGCTAAGTCTTCATCGGTTTGATATTCAACGTTGTTATTAAGCTTAGAACTGATGTTTTGGTTCTGTAGCATTGGTGTTTCGGTTTGACATTTACCATTATTAACATTAAATTTGATATTCTGATTCTGCTCCATTGATGGCCTAGCTTCGGTTTTTTGCTGCTTTAATTTCTTTTTTTAGTTCGTCAATTTGCTGATTGTTCTCATCAGTTTCTTGTTGCCATTGTTTTTATAACATTCGCTGTTTTTCGGAAGCACTACTTTCAAAAACAGTTGTTTTACTATAATTATATGAGGTTGTTATACCTGCTTGTTGGGGTGCTGCTGTTGCGCCCATATTATTTTGGAATTGCTCCATATTCAGATTTTCAAGTGAGAAATTAACAGTTTTCTCAGGAGATCTAGTAACCCTTCCTCGCCTTTGGAACGGGCTTTTTAATAATTCAATATTCTTGTTGTATTGTGTATGCAAGGATCAGCCCTCCTCAGAATCCTTAGAATCCTTTTATCCTACCCATTACCTGATACATAAGGTTTGATCTGACATGGACATATCTAACACAACTTTTACATCTTTTTCTGCATAGATTTCTGCCGGAGATATTCCAATAGAACAATCGTAAATTATAAAGCAATGCAATTGAGGCCCAGCATGTAATAATTCAATGTGTGTACTAGTAAAATAGGGAAATTGTGGTGTGGTGTAAATAAAATCGGATATTTTTGGTATTGTAGTATATTTGCATTTTTTTAGACGGTCTCCGACACGAATATCTAAAAATATGGAAAGAGATTATAATAAATATTTTTCCTGTTACATAATTCTTATTTTGTAAAGATGTAATAACTTCAGGAAACTCTTAATACTGCACTATTTTAAGAGGGATTTTAAGAGCGATGCTATAGTTTCTGACGTTGCTGATCCGGTGATGCATCGGACACTCTTTTATTCGACAGTTATTAAAGAATCGGAGTAGGTAGTCACGTTAATTAATTTTTTATACGAAGAAAATCTTTTAAATATAAAAAAATTCGCTTGACACAGCTACACTGCAACTCTGCCTTCGTTTCCGAAGATCTTGATTATTGAGTTTCGAAGTCAATGATTTATTTTGACTCTGGGACCAGTTAGCCTTGCATTCCCTTAAAAGTTCCGGTCCCTTCCACCAAATTGTAGAATTTATAGAATCATTAGATAACAGTCCCCTAGAATTATAAAAGTGGGAGTAGATCATCCCAATTCAACTCAGGTATGGTCCATAAATCCTGCATAAATAGTTTGGCCGTCAATATTAGAGGTGCACACAGAGCTAGATGGTCAAATAACTGAAATTTCTGACGGTATGCTTCTTTTTGATTTAGACACTGTACCGATGCTTAATTGTTCAAATGACATCTCAAGGCTATCTATTTCTGTATTCCACAGAAGACGCAGTATCAGATATGAATGGTTGTTTGACTTGTTGTCTGCAAGTTCTGGAACATTTAACGAAAATTTTCTAAGGACAAATCCACCTAGCTTTAGTAAACTTATCAATTCTTCGTTTAGTATAGTTGAGCTTCTATTAGTGCCGGTTAAAACGTCATCGACATAGAAGTCATCAGTTAATACTGTGGATGCTTTAGAAAATATTTTTTCATCACTAGCCAATTGATTTAATGTTGCAAGGTACCTGGTTGCAAGGTACGGTGCACCGACCATGCCATATGTTACGGTTCAAAGCTTATAGAATCTCAGCGATTCAAATTGTGAGTGTCGCCATCAAATGCGCTGTGGATCTTCTGGTTATTATTAAATTAAATTTGGCGATACATCTTAGCTATACCTGCTGAAAATGCAATTTTGTAGTTCCAAAACCAAATGATGATTTCCCATCCCAGATACTTGTTAAGACGTCGAATGCAATTTTAAATTTAATAGCCGACACATTTTATGAATGACGAAGTTAAAATGCGATCCACTATCGAGTAGAAATCTTGCGAAGAGATGGTTCTCATTGTTTGCAATGGCTTTGACTACTGCTATCACTAACAGTATTTATTTTTTTGAAGGTAGCAATTTTATTAACGTATCAATGAAGCTGTTCGACACTCTGTCATGAGGATCTTTAGCAGATTCATTGTTGAACCTGAAGTTACACTTTGATTTTTTCTTTACGATCAATTCGGATAAAAACATATTCGCAATCCGTTATAGGGTATCAGGCAAGTAAGTATATGAATATTAAAAACGAAATTAGTTCAATTATTTAGAAAATTCTGACCATCAGTTTATTACAGCGAAATTTCCAACGTCGTGGTAATGCCAATAGAACGTTCTTTCTAAACGTTGATTATGGCACTTTTAAATGTGGACTGATTAGGAATGAACAAGTTCTTTCAAGAGTTCGAATGGCATTCCTGTTTGACATTCTGGTTTCGACTGTCATTCTCACAGGAATGAAACAGTTCATTCTTTCCAATGGCTCTATAAGCCAAGAACAAATCAAATAATCATTAGCATAATCACGACTGCAGAACAACTACCGCCAATAAAAAAGACCCTCACCGCAAGGCGCAAATATATAAAAACCCCGTCAACAGCAGATTTAAAAAGTTTAGATAAAAGTTGCGGCAAGTCTTAAACCAAAGTTAGAGCAATCGGATCTATTGATCCTTTGCTCGTAAAGTCGATGAAAATCTCTTGGATTTTTAACAAAAATCTTCTATACCACCTTTGAAAATGGGGAAAATATTTTTTACTGTCCAAGAAAAAGCTGATCTTCTCGTCCGAAAATTTGCTAAAAACTCTTAACTTAGCTGATTCTAACTTAACACCCCTGATTATCTCTCTAGTCAGCTCATCGATGCGCTGCATTAGATTTAGGTCTAGAGTTGCCGTTAAAGCCCTGGAAAACATTAACACTAACAAGTCAGCCGGTCTGGATATTATTCCCCTAACTGTTAGCAAATATTGTAGTAAATCCCTGTCAATGGCACTATCATGTTTGTTTCACCGATTTGTCTTCTAGCATTTTTCCCGCTATCTGGAAATCTGATAACATATATCCTGTGTTAAAAAAGGGCAGCAAATCGGATCCATAGAATTATCGTCTCGGTGCTTTTATAAATACTTGAGCCATTAATTAGTTTCTAGCAGATAAAATATCTGGAAGATAACCATCTAATTTCCAAAAGCCAATATGGTTTTCGTAGAGGGTGTTTAGCAAGTGAATAATTAATATGGTCACTGAACAATAGAACAGGAGCCTCCATCAATCTAGTGAATCATAAGTCATTACGCTCGATATTTCGAAGCGTTTAGGCTCGTAGGATTGTTTGCTGGGCAAATTGAGATCAGTTAACCGTTTTTTCCGTTTCATTTTATAGATTGATAATTGGCTTCTTTACCGCAAAATCAAAGTGGCTGTGGATGACATGACCCCCGTTCTACATTTTTTAAACGCTGGTGTTCCTCACGGATCCGTGCTTCCTCCAACCTTTTTTTTCAAATTTTCATCAATGCTCTTCTATAAGCAACTCTCAATTCAAAATATACTGATGATATCCCACTTTACAATGAAGGGTTGCCTTATGCGAATCCTGAATACTATTCTGTAATAGGGTGCTGCAAACATAAGCAACGTAGCAATTGCTGCACCTAGATGTCATGGATTTTTACGGCAATGTACGTTTTAATTTACTCCATCAGAAACTATGACAATATATACAAGACCTATATAAAACCCAGGTTGGAGTATAATGCTTATATGTGAGCAGGTATTCACCGAAAATTTATTTGCCCTCACTCGAACGGGTTCAAAACCGAGCATCTCGAATGATTTACGTGATAGAAAGATTCCACAATATATTTGTTGAGTGCACTACTTATGTTCTGAAGACGCTGTGACAAGTGACACAGAAGGGTATAAAAAACTTAGAGCGCATAGATTTGTAGTACCAAGAACTTGTAACGTGGAAGAATTCAAAAATGATGGAACCACGGCCGCAATAATGACCTTCGATAATATCGAGGTCAAAGTATGATGCAAAGATCATAGCCTAAAATAGGACTTTTAGCTCCCTGAACGAGTGTCTAAAAAGAGGAGTTATTCCGAAAGCTTGGGAAACGGCAAAGTAATTATCTTAAGGAAGGACAGTGAACGAGATCCCACTAACCCAAAATCGTATAGGCCAATCATGATACTTTCAGTCTTGGGCAAATTACTCGAGAAAGTAATAAGTGGCAGGTTGATGTACGTCTTTGAGGGAAGTGGGAGGTATAGTGATAAACAGTTCGGATCCAGAGAAAATCGGTCCATAGAGGACGCTATTCCTTGACGTATCTGGAGCTTTCGACAATCCTTGGTGGCCTAGTATTATGAATAAGTTTAAAAAAAATGGCTCCCCAGCAAATCTTTACGCAATCATACATAACTATTTCTCTGAAAGATTCGCAACTTTTATCATTAATTATGGCAACGGTGCACACGAAGATCCGTTCTGGGTCCTCTGGAACATCGTCTTCAATAGTAGTATGAATGCCTATGTCCAAGAAGTAGCATTCGCGAACGATAAGGTAAATGCTCTTTGCCGGAAAGTATAGACAAATCATTCAGAAACTAGCTCAGAGTGCCATAAATAAATTGACTGATTGGTGTTTCAGCTAAAAGATAGAGCTGTCGTCTGCCAAAACAATCATGATCTAGCTTAAAGGATCGCTCGATATCAGAAGAGTGTATGTGAATGGATCAAGAATGAAGATGGTCAAAACAGTAAAATGGCTTGGGGTAGAGTTTGACGAAAGGTTTGGTGTCACGTCACATGTCAAAAGGATCGCAGAAAGCCGTAAAAAAGTTCTTTATGCTGAGATGAGTAGTTAAAAAATTGGGACATTAAACAAAGGCTTGAGCTTAGTACACCATTAATACAGACGGGCCATAGCAAAATAGCATCATACCTTAAAAGGTTCCATTTAAGTGAAACGAGGAGCTCTGAGTGTGGTTAAAAATATTAAGCCAAGGAGACATTCTCATGCACGAAAGTTGTCAAATAATAACAGGAAGGTATTGTTCTATCGGGTTTTCCAATAAGGACTTGACAACTTTTTTTGACACACTGTCTTGTTGAAACCACAAATCATTAATGTTTATCTCATGCAATTGACCAAAGAAATAAAGTTGCAACATGTCTTTGTAGCGATCTCCATTGATTGTAACGTGATGGTTATTTTCATCAACGAAAAAAATGGCCCAATGACAGCACCAGAATGAAAACTACATCATACAGTTATTTTTTGTGGATGAAGTAGTGTTTCTTGAAGCACAAGGGTTTTCATCTGACCAATAATTCATATTCTATTTGTTTACGAAGCTGTTTAGCCAAAATGGCGATGAAATTGTTCCTTGACCGTGCCGAGTAGCATTAGTTCTTGTGTTAACTTGAATCACTTATATCATTTTATAAACTCATTCGTTCTCATTTTGGAAATTAAGTGGAGGTCCTTTAGTGAAGCATCTGTGTATGATATTTTTGGATCGCTTGTTGTGACCTTTGAAAATTTAGATCGATACTCGCCGTTGACCAAAACAAAAATTAAAATAAAATAGATCTTGCAAACCGGTGACTGAATGTTGTGTAAATAAGCGTTTAAGTTAAATTTTGTGCATAATACAGTAAAGTCTCTTTATGCGGATTTAAATAATGTGATTTTAAAGTTATGCGGTTCGGCAAATTAAAAAAAATCCACTAAATTACTCCAAATGACTACTATTTTATGTAAAAGTTCATATTACACAAAGTTGTAATAACAAAGCTGTTTTTCATCGAGCAATTGGCGCAGTGGTTTAAGCTGTGGTGTTTGGGACGGGAGGTACCGGATTCGAACCCCTACGGGGAAGGGTTGCAAAAGGGATTTTTCATTACCTGATTACGATCGGTGACGGCGATGAATACAACTATGACCCCTGTTGGAGTGCAGAATCCATGGGCCGAACCATCGTCCATGTCAGTACAGGCTGGCTGGAGTAATGAAATGTGCAGATGGATTTAAAATCGAACCTGTATTCGTGCGTCCTCGATTTGGCTGGTGATAGCGCAAGGCAGGACGTTAAAAACTAACCGCGAAAGAGTTTTGAGAGCTTCGGCCTAAAACAGATTGCAGGATTCCGAAACAAAAAAAAAGTTGTTTTTCTGTTGTGTGTGCGTTGTTGCTTACTATCATTTGATTAATTTTAGTGATACCCCTATTTCTGTAAATTCACAGCAAATATTTCATTTTTTAATTTTCTGTTGTGTTTTCTTCCCAAAAAAGAGAAAGTTTTGTTTGAACATTAGCAGGGTTTCTAATTTAGTATTTTTGCCGCTAGTTCTAGCGATTTTACAATTAGCGAGCAAATACGCGGCATATTTTTGGGTAATACGCGGCAAATATTTGGGTAAAAATACCTTCTTATGAATTTTATTTTTGAAGTAATAAAAGATTTTAAGAATGCATAAATCCATATTGTGGATGCGTTGATCGTAATTTCAGGTAATTTCAACAATTATTTTCTTCTGAAATTTATGCGCCCATGAAATAAAATATTTGTTGGCATTTGTACTTATTTTTGGAGAAAATCCATTTCGTTGGAAACCAAAATTGCAATTTTAGATCGCTTAGCTAATGGAGAAGGACCTAGCGATTGGTGAACATTTTAAGTTTGGCGAATATACCATAAGAGCCATGCAAAAAAACGGAACTGTAATAAGAAACTCTGTCATTTCTGGCACAAAATTAAGCGCAAAATTATCGTCGTACGAATGGGATGTTTGGTTAGAAAAAAATGGATAAAGCTCTTGTAATTTGGATGGAAGATTTAATTCAAAAAAAAATTCATTAAGTGGACATTTAATCAAACAAAAAGCCCTTCGTTTTATGATAAAATAAAACAATCAGAGCCATGGTCCAGTCAACAAACCAATAAACAATTTTCAGCAAGCCAAGGATTGTTAACTGGGTTTATTAAAACGAACGCATTTTACAACGTAAAGATTACAGGCGAGGCCGCATCAGTTGACCAAGTAGCAGCAAATATTTTTCCGGATACGTTATTCAAAATTATTGAAGATGGTGAATATCACCCTGATTAAGCCTTCAACGAAACGGCATTATTTTGGAAGAAAATGCCTAATAGAAGGTACATCGCAAAGGCCGAAAAAATAGCAAGTGGATTTAAAGCAAGCAAAGATCGGGTAACATTGTTAGTTTGCAGCAATACATTCAGGGGATATAATGCTGAAGCAGCTTCTGGTAAATCGAGCTCTCAAACAACGAGCACTAAAAGGAAAAAATCTTAAGTACTTGCCAGTATATTGGATGGCTAATAGAAAAGTCTGGGTAACATCTGTGTTATTCACAGATTGGTTTCACAATTGCTTTAAACCAGAAATGGAAAAATATATAAAAAAAAAATTTCGAATTTAAAATTTTGTTGATTGTTGAAAATGCACATCCACAGTTAGAAGATTCAAATGTGCGGCTTACATTTTTTCCACCCAAGGCATAATGGCTACTTTCAAAAAAAATTTACATTAAGCTCACTTATCAATTTATACTGGATAAATTAGAAAACGAGTCATCAACAGTAACTGACGTCTGAAAGAAATTTTCAATTTTTGATTGTGTAAATCACGTTGCATTTGCTGTTGCTGAAGTAAAACCACATACTTTAAATACTTGCTGGAAAGTAGCTTGGCGTGGATGTGTTACAAACAATGCCACTAATGCGAATTCGACATTATTAAGTAAAATCATTAAATCGGCACATGGAATTGGTAGAGAAGGTTTCAGTACTTTCAACGAGAATGATGTCAACGAATTGCTTGTTGAGAATGTTCTGAATGATGATGATGTTATTACTATATCTGTAGATAACGTACATAATGGTGAGATTTTGGACGTTGACAGTGAAGTGGAAGATGAACCTGTCAACATTACGGCGAGCAAAATTAGAGAAGGTTTTGAATTTTGCGATGAAATATTTTGCGTGCGCTCAAAATCCAACGTGAGCTAAACAATTTTTAAAATTTTTTAACAAATTTCTTTATGTAATGTTATATGTGGTAACTATTTATTATATCAACTTGTTCAAATCTATAAAAAATGTGGCTATATATATATGTATATTTTATTGTAATCTTTGAACGTTGCTTCAAGTAAAGTGTAAGATAAGATATGCTACATGTGTGTATGAGTTTATAATTTTATATGTATAATACTTACCTTAATTTGGAAATGTTGTATTATGAAGATTTAATTTATATATGAGTCTCATTGAAATTTTGTAATATTTAAGCGAGCTATATTTTCTATATAAAAACGCTTTTATAGTTTGTTGTATTTAGCTATACGTATATATATATATATATATATATATATATATATATAATAATATTGCAACCCTGATCCTAATTTTTCAATTTTAAATTGCATTTTTATACTTAGTGCAAGTTTTTTTGTTTTTATAGAAATAAATAACTAATGTTGTTTTCTATTCTATATATATATGGCGGTGACATACATCGTACGATAAATATATCCATGCAACAATAATAATAATAATAATATTCTGAATGTTTAAATTTTTTGTGTATAAATAAATACGAAAAAAAAAGTAATTTAAATTTAATTAATTGATAAAATGAATATTCGGTTTTTAACCAAATTTTATAAAAACAAAAATATAGTGTTTTTTAATTTTTATTTACAATTACAATAAATTCTCTATATAAGTTACCTTTAAATATATTAAATATAGTTATAGTTTTATACATATTCTTGTAATTATAGTATATCTATAATTCAACATTGCATTCAAGGTTATTTAGTTTGTACAACTTTGATGACTCACATATAAGTTGTAATGTATGACTGAATATGATGAAAAATTAAGTCAGCTTACAAAATAAATTTGTCTTCGTGTTACTGTCGATTTATGATGAGAAGGCAAGATTTTATTTCAATTCGATTAACAAGTGTACACCATGGAACTATATTCATAATGACTATTGTAAATTTAAATATAGTTTGGATTATGTAATTTAAAAATTACCTAGTTACAATATGCTTTTCTTGACCTAAGATAACCGCACTGTGCTGTATATTTAACTCGTGGGTATATTATTATTTTTGTGATTGTATATGTCTTATATGCCCGTGATTTAATTAAATGACGAAAATGTCGAAAATACATTCAACAATATTTCTACAAATATACATTCGAATTTTTTTTTTTTTTTTTTTTGAGGCATTGACTTTTAATTCGTATATAAACGTCTTTGTTTGTTATGAAGATAATAATTTCTTTGTCATAATTAAGACTTTAATGTGATCATCGCGATTAATAAATTTTTATACAGGAAAATCACGATTACCGTGGTTAATTTAGTTTAAGATATAAATTATTGTATTCTGAACAATGTTAATTGGAACCGTTGATGTTTAAATAATCAAAGTGTTTATATTGTAGTGTTAAAATCGGTAATATATTGAAATTTGTCGGGACAATCGTTTTGTATATGACTTGCGTAGCATGTAACATTCTAGCTAATATTTCATTCTACATTAATCCTTAACCACAATAACTGAACCACATTCCCTAAAGCTAATCGATTGTTGAGGTTATGTTGCAGCAGTGTGGAATTTTATTTGTGCAAGTAGCAGCAGATTGTTTGCTGTTTTAAATCGTTAGATGGTAGTTCTTGAACTTTTTTGCTCAGCATTTTTTTTTGAAGTAGTTGTATATCGTTGTTTTTGGAACATCAAATGTTTTACTGGCCGTTTGGACAGTCATACCATTCTTAATGGAATTAACAGTGATACCATTCTTAGTAGTACAATTGCAAGACTTAATTCCAGAACTTTTTTTTTTTTTTAATTTTTTATTTTATTTTATTACGATTAATTCTCTGTTAGTTGGTCTACACAGGCTTAAGTATTTGCCTGTATAAAAGCAGCTTATTGTGAATTGCAAGCTCACTGTTTCTTCCTCCAATGAGCCAATACATTTTTCTGAACTTTATATCCAGTTCTTGCCGTTTTTTTTTGACATGCTCTTTCCATTTTAACTTGGCGTCGAGCTTCATACCCAGGTAATTATCCGTGTTCGCATGTGCTATTTCCTACCTATTTATGTAAATAGGTAGGTGATGTACTTTTAGATAGGTGAAGGTTGTGTGAACTGATTTTAGCTCATTCAATTTTATTCTCCATTTTTTTGTCCAGTGGACAATCTCATTTACAGTGTGCTGTAATTCGCTGGTTGTCTCTTCGATTGTACTTCCAACCGCCAAAATTGCTGTATCATCCGCAAAGGTTGCAATATCTGTTTCTGCGGTAAAAGGTATGCCATTCGTATAAAGCAAATACAATAATGGTCCCAACACGCTCCTTTTGGTACTCCTGCTTCAATTCTCTTGAGTGATGAGAACTCTCCTTCATATTTTACTCAGAAATATCTCTCTTCATTGTATGATTTTAATATCTCATAGATCTGCTTTGGGGGTCACGATGTAATTTATATTCCAGTCCTCGATGCCAGACTCGATCAAATGCCTGGGCAACATCAAGGAAAACTCCAGAACATACCTTTTTGTTTTCAAGCGTCTTCTCAATAACGTTAGTGACTTTATGCTCTATGGTGTAGTTTTTCTCTCTGAAACCAAATTGTTGAGATGGTAACAGGTGTCTTTCTTCAGTCAGAGGTTTCATCCTTTTGAGCAGTAATTTTTCAAACAGCTTGGACAATGATGGTAATACAGATATAGGTCTGTAAGACGTTTTCTCATTAGGTGGCTTATTAAGTGTAGCAACTTCTTAAGACATTTTTCTGGCAACTTATTAATAACTTTTCCTGTAATAAGATCGTATCCAGGAGCTTTTTTTACATTTAGTTTATGTTTGATTTCATTTTTGAGTTCTTTCATTGTAACTGATTGTATGTCTAACTCGTCTTCTTTTTGCATTATAGAACGGTATTTTCATCTGCTGTTTGTCTAGTCGATGGTTCAAACGTTTCGTCCAGATGTTAAGCAAAAAAATGCGCTTTATCTTTGGGGCTTTTGGCCCAAGTACAATCTGTTTTTTTATTGGTGGCATCTGCGCTTTTGGTTTTTTAGTCCTTTTATAGCTTTCCATAAAGAATACTCACTTTCTTTGTGGCCAGACAGACTTATTAAATATTTGTTGAAGCTTACCGCTTTGGTTTCTTCTAATAACTTCTGCAATTTGTTTTTTAGCTGATTGAAAATTGTTTTGCTCTCTGGCCAGATTTTGCGAGCTTTCCGGTTTTCCCTGACCAAGTTTCTTATTTCCTGTGTATATGTTTCATTCTTGTGGGGATTATTTTTGGCAGGAGGAGTGCTTTACCATGCTGCGATCTGAATACTTGAAGAGCAATACTTCCCTCAATTAACAGTGCGATTGAGGACAGGTTTCCCAATTGGGAGCAAAAATGTTTGACTAAAAAGAGCACTAAAGCTAGTGGTGCTTTCTCTAATATCGTTTTTTTCTCGTAAATTAGCGAATTTGGTTAGAGAGCAAGACAAATATAAATTTAGAGCAAAGAGTTGTGTTAAAAAAATAGCACTGGCATCTGTCATGGTCTGCGCTTCTTTGACCTCTGAAGATTACCCTTCGTTTGTTATTAACGACGATGGTGTCCAAATTAATCGGACTGTGTACCATTATTATTATTTGACGTTTTTCTTGCGTGAGAATGTAGCCAAGGCTGAATCCATATACGTCCTCACGACTTTGTGATAATAAACTGTTTTTTGTTAATAAACGTTTGCAGACGCTAAATAGTGACTTTGTCAATTTTTATTAATGATAATAAAAGGGTTTTACAGGCCATTGCTGGCCCGTATTGCATGAACATTCTGACTCCATTGGATTCGATCGCAAGCTTGTTCTTCATATTGTTTTTAGCTCTCGACAGCGACCTCTGCGCCTACCAAGACTCTTCTCTCGGAGGTCGCTGAACCATCCGTTTAGGATCGTACTGCAGAACGTGACTGAGCCAGCGTACTCATTGCCTTTTATTGCATGAACGAATTTAAAAATTTTCATTAAATTCCTGGTCTCGTGGTTAAATAAAACTCGGTAGGTGTCGTCATCGTCGCGTTTGGGGCGATATATCAAATGCTTGTTTCTTCTCTCGATTGTCTTTAATACTCATCCGTTAGAGTCCAACTCTCACGTCCATACATGACAACGGGTCTGATCCACTTCTTATACAACTTCAGCTTGTCGGCATTTGCAAGGTATTTTGACTTTAGTAACGGGCGTAAGTCATACAAAGCGCGGTTGCAGACGGTACACGATGTTGCCCTGAAGTGTTTCACTTTTACGAAAGTTAAATTCTAACATGAGATTAATGAATATCGCGGATATAGGAACCGCTCAGAACTGGACACTTTAAAACTGGATATTTTAAAATAGGATATTTCAATACGAGATAAGGTACAAAACGAGATATGGTACAAAACTGGATATTTCAAAATTGGATATTTCAATACGAGATAAGGTACAAAACGAGATATGGTACAACACTGGATATTTCAAAACGGGATATTTCGACATGTGATTTAAACTTAAATGATTTTTTAGGAAAGTTCTGGAATATGGCCAATTAGGGGAAAACTCGACGAGTTCTTAACCGATTTTAAAATGATTTGATGGGAAAGTTTTGGAATAAGGCCAGTAAAGTTCCATACTTGAATATTTCTAAGGAGAGAAATATAATTTTCCTTCACTTAATGTTTTGTTTTAATTGCTGCTTTTCTAATCTTGTTAAAATAATCATTGACTTCATCGAGTTTACTGTCAGTAAAATTTATCTTCATCTATTTTTTATTCTTCTACTTAATATAACTTTTCTGCACTTTAGAGAATCTATGTGAGAAAAATTAATTAATATTCATCAACAATTTTATCCTACGTATCGAATTTCATCATAATCAGTTTAGAACTCGCCGAGTTCCTTCCTAATTAGCCATATTCCAGAACTTTCCTAAAAAATCATTTTAAGTTTAAATCACATGTCAAAATATTCTGTTTTGAAATATCCAGTTTTGTACTATATCTCGTTTTGTACCTTATCTCATTTTGAAATATCCAGTTTTGAATTATCCTGTTTCGTCAAATCCAGTTGTAAAATATCCAGTTTCGACCGGTACCCCGCGGATATAGCATCTCTTTGCCGTACTCTAGAGCTAATTACAAAAATTCCTGATAGCTTGTTATCAACATTGACACAAGATTGTGACCACATTACTGTCATATTCAGACATCGCAAAGCAAGTCATAAGCTATCCCGATGGATTGAGTCATAGGATTGTTAGATATCCAAGTAGCTGACCTCTGCATAGCCAGTGTAAATTCCTCGTAGGATGGCAACTTTCAAAAGTAGCATTTGACACTTGTTGAACATTGAGTAAATCAAAGAAATGTTCCTTCCAACTGTCGAGCACTGTATCGAAGTTAACTCGGAGGCTTTTATCCTGGTCCCGAATGGACATAGACCTAGGTCTAAAGGTATGGTGAAGTCCAGTGACTTCTTTAAATAAACTACGAGAACTATACTCATTACTGCGTTGTTCTACTCTTAAGACTTCAGCCTTCCGCCATTCATGTTTTTCCGTCTACAAATTCGTTTGGTGGTTCTCCTAGTAAGGACCACTTTGTTCTTCTGTGCGATTGTAAGCCGGTAATTTTAGTATTTTTTAAAGTACCAATTACCGGTAAAAACACTTTAAAACCGGTAAAATTATATGTTTGACACTTTAACAGACAACAAGCCGCATAATCAATGCACTAGGGCATACGTGCAGAACATACCACTTTCCGTAAGATGGCAACATTTTCGTTTGTAGAATAATCTTGACATTCCAACATGATCTATTGAATAACCGGTAAATACCGGTTTTACCGGTTTTTTTCATTATTTGAGTTACCGGAAACCGGTTTTCCAAAAATCGGTAAAACGAAAAACCCTATCGCTTGCGTAAACGTAGCTTACACATATACGATTATCAACTGCTTTGAAATCTAATCCTACCCAAAAAAATCAGTGGTCGTTAAATCTGGAGAACTAAGAAAGTTCTCGAAGAACCGCCATTGTCGCATTGTTCAGACCTGGTGTATGGTAAAAGCATGCTTCATCACACAAAATAAAATTATCTTAAAAAACAAAATGGAATGATATATCGCAAGCTACAGGTGAATCTATAGGGATATTATAGCCGTTGTTCTGCATCCATTGGCAATAATTTTTGGGCCAATTGATTTTTGTATATATACGGAGTCAGATCTAGTTTCAAAATGAGTTGTAGCGATGTTGTAGAGATGCTTAATTGCGAATAAGTACTAATCTACTAGTAGACACAGTTGAATTCTCGTTGACACTTTCAGCACCCCGACCCTTAACGGGGTATTAAGTTTCTTATTGACAAAATCATGAATGAACATTTTAAAATTTTATAAAATTCTTTATAGTCAGTAAATCTGTAAAAATAAAAAAAATTTGAAATACGACAGACAAATTTATTTTAAATCTGTAGGTTCAAGCCGGTCCACCCTTAAATAATGTAGCGTGGTTCTATGTAGGAACTTAGACTATATATTGCTTAGAACAGTGTCACCGAATCTTTTACAAACCATGTTGTTTTTAAGCATCTACAAAATTAGGTTGCCAGCTGATTACTCAGCGCACAGCTCCAACTTTAGGTAGTCCCTTGCGTCTTCGACAAGATTGTACCTATTGAGGTCTTGGTAAGATTTTTTTCTTCCTGAAGATCTATTTCAGATCTATAAAATTCTTACTTCGTACACAGCACCAAATGACTCCAACTATTTGTTAGTGTTCTCAGTACTTAAGTAGTTTCAAGCCATCTCGTGTTAAATTTGTACACAAAGTTCAATGGTTCTGCATTACCAAGGTCATACAAAGCCATCGAACTAATTTCCAATAATAAAACGCGTTCGGCGCTCATTTACTTAGTTTACCTATGATATTGTAATTGTAAACCGACTAGATAACTGTAATCACCTGATATCGTATTATATGCATCACGTTAGTCAAAGTTTACCTGTTATCATAAATTATTATTTTCATTATTGTAAAATTTTATGAACCTATAAGTAAAATGTGTTTAAGATTAGTCGCCGCACATAAGGTTAAAATTTATGTTATTTTAAGCTAAAATACACAATTTATTTCTTTGTTTATGCAATTATTTATTTGCAATATTTTAGTCTGCTCGACTTACAGAAATATAAACAAATTTTCTAATCAACCAAACATCGATTTAAAATCAATACATATATACATTTAATAAATATATTACATAATACTTTTTGAGTTTTCTTGAGTCATGCTTTTTCTGACATATAGTGATGACTGTAGATTTGGATATTTTCGAACCGTCTTTATTTCAATGTCTATAGTATATAGTACTGTGCGGTTTTATATCGTAAAAACTAACGTAATCTACCTATAAAGGCTTGGCAATGTATTCGCACAAACCAAATATTTTAAAATACTATGTATAATATCTATAATACACACACATATTTTCTTTTAAATAAAGAAAATTTAGAAAATTTTCTAAAAATTACACATAAAAAATTCCCACGATTTTTATTTGTTTGTTGAAGAAAATAAAGAAAATATTCTTGGCAATCGTTTTATTGATTATAATAAATAATTAGACCAACTATATAGTGGATTTTAACAGAACACTAAACTGCTGAATCAAAACAAAACTTTAAACGTGGAAATTGTGTCGTTGTCTCAAGCATGACTCATAAATTGTTTGTTGTCTTTAAAATTACGTGTCTATATGGTGTATCGCGTATCGCACATATGCTTTTACACACTATAAGTTATCTGTATATATGTTTTTTTTTTTTTTTTTTTGATAAACACTAAAATTTTTAAGTGTTCATTATTATTTTGGTTCGACTACTGAAACATAGTAACAGGAATTATATGTGCGATAACGAACGCTTACCACGAAACGATAATATTCCGGGTGAATTTTTTTATGTTTATATTTTATCGTTTATAAAATCTAATTTAATACTTAATGATCGTGTATAGTATTATGATGTTTCTAAAACTGTCAAATTAGTTTGCGTGGTGTTGATTTTTTAAAACGAAAATTATATATTGTTCGATATGATGAAATTATTTGTATGATTAGTATTGAGCTCATCTGCCGCATAGCAAAAACGCTTGTCATAATAACTGTGATAATCGTTTTGTTTGGTACATCAATTGTCGAATATTCTAGAAGACAAACTCTGATTAAATATTCTATAATCATCTATAGTGCGTTAACTTAACTCACCTTACACATTTTTTTGTTGTTGATTTTCTTTGTCGAGATCAATTTCTATTTTCTACTGCATTGTACGTAAATTTCTTTGTGCAAAAGTGATTTCACCGAGGAGAAAAAATTTTTTTTTTTTGGTTTTACTGTAAATATTTTTAGAAAAATAAAGAAAATTAAGTTATGTAAACATATTGTACTGATGCGAACACAGTATGGTGTAAATATTGCAATTGCATAAAAACGTAATAAAAACGAAATAATATTACCGAAATTAATTTAAATAAAATTTTAATAAAACAATTAAACGTTCGAATTCGATCGAATTAATTGTTTTATAACGAATACACAAGCACGAGTTTGAAAATCCTATTTATATTCACTTAAATAGAAATAATATTACCGAAATTAATTTAAATTAAATTTTAATAAAACAGTTAAACGTTCGAATTCGATCGAATTAATTGTTTTATAACGAATACACAAGCACGACTTTGAAAATCCTATCTATATTCATTTAAATAGAAATAATATTACCGAAATTAATTTAAATTAAATTTTAATAAGACAATTAAACGTTCGAATTCGATCGAATTCGATCGAATTAATGGTTTTATAACGAATACACAAGCACGACTTAGAAAATCCTATTTATATTCACTTAAATAAAAATAATATTACCGAAATTAATTTAAATTAAATTGTAATAAGACAATTAAACGTTCGAATTCGATCGAATTCGAACGTTTAATTATTTATATTCACTTAAATAGAGATAATATTACCGAAATTAATTTAAATTAAATTTAAATAAGACAATTAAACGTTCGAATTCGATCGAATTAATTGTTTTATAACGAATACACAAGCACGACTTCGAAATCCTATTTATATTCACTTAAATAAAAATAATATTACCGAAATTAATTTAAATTAAATTTAAATTAAATTTTAATAAGACAATTAAATGCTCGAATTCGAACGATTTAACTGTTTTATAACGAATACACAAGCACGACTTAGAAAATCCTATTTATATTCACTTAAATAGAAATAATATTACCGAAATTAATTTAAATTAAATTTTAATAAAACAATTAAACGTTCGAATTCGATCGAATTAATTGTTTTATAACGAATACACAAGCACGACTTAGAAAATCCTATTTATATTCACTTAAATAGTACTAATATTACCGAAATTAATTAAAATAAAATTTTAATAAAACAATTAAACGTTCGAATTCGATCGAATTAATTGTTTTATAACGAATACACAAGCACGACTTAGAAAATCCTATTTATATTCACTTAAATAGAAATAATATTACCAAAATTAATTTAAATTAAATTTTAATAAAACAATTAAACGTTCGAATTCGATCGAATTAATTGTTTTATAACAATTATCTAAGCACGCCGCTGAAAATCCTATTTATACTCACTTAGAGATAATATTACCAAAATTAATTAAAATAAAATTTTAGTAAAACAATTAAACGTTCGAATTCGATCGAATTAATTGTTTTATAACGAATACACAAGCACGACTTTGAAAATCCTATTTATATTCACTTAAATAAAAATAATATTACCGAAATTAATTAAAATTAAATTTTAATAAAACAATTAAACGTTCGAATTCGATCGTTTAATTATTTATATTCACTTAAATAGAAATAATATTACCGAAATTAATTTAAATAAAATTTTAATAAAGCAATTAAACGTTCGAATTCGATCGAATTAATTGTTTTATAAGGAATACAAAAGCACGACTTCGAAATCCTATTTATATTCACTTAAATAGAAATAATATTACCGAAATTAATTTAAATTAAATTTTAATAAGACAATTAAACGTTCGAATTCGATCGAATTAATTGTTTTATAACGAATACGCCGTGACTTAAACTTTATTTTGGAAATGGTATTTTACCTAATAAAAAGTTTCGTTATAAAATAATATGGAATATTATGGCGGAACGAGAGTAGCGGAAAAGAAGGGAAGCAATGGAGACATGACGCGAATCGGACACAAATAAAAAGCGATAATTAAGGGATAAAATATTTTTAATTCATAGGATTTAAGCATATGGTGAAACAATGTCCGCCACACCAGGCAACTAACCCAGTCGTAAGCCGGAAGCGGTATGATAGCAATAATATATTTAATCGTAATTTTAGGGGTTGTCAAAGTAAAAAAAAGTTTAGTAATGATAGCCGCAATAGTAATAAGATTTTTGTTAACGTGGAAATGAGTGAACTGAATTTTGAAATTTCGGCATTGGCATATGCGCAGTTGGAGCAGGTAAATGAGGTTAAAAAAAGAATTTAAAGGGGTTTTTGACGGAGAATTAAGCAAGCCTATTAAAGAATTTGAAATATATGCAGTTGGAAACAAATGTTAGGCCGATTTTCCATAAATCTTATACCTTGCCCTTTAGTATGCCCTGAAAAGTAGACAGAAAATTGGAGAAAATGAAAAAAGAGGGTATCATTGTTCCTATTACTATATCAGATTGGGCATCTCCGAAAGTAGTGGTGGTAAAGCCGAATCAAAAAATTCGTAAATGTATAGATTGTTCGAAAACCATAAATAAACATATTTGTTCGCAGCATTAGGCTAGTCCAGTCATAGATCAGGTATTAGCAAGTTTGGGTGAAAAAAAGTATTTCGCTTCTATAGATTTGAAAGTCGCAAGTTTTGCAGGGTATTACGGAGACGTTCGCTTAGATAGACGATTTTCTGGTTCGAGTTTAATATTTGAATGAATTTGGCAGACTACGATTAGTATTGCTGCATTTACAGCAGTATATCGTTAAGGCGATTGCGGAAAGTGTAATTTTTTTTTGTGGAGAAATTACGTTATTTCGGTCATTAGGTATCGCCACAAGATATAGGGCCATATAAAATAGTTTAAATCGTTTGTCAGATTACTAAATTATTATTCGAAATTTTTGCCGAATGAAATGACAAGTGTACCGTATTGTATAATTTGTTGAGGAAGGTTAATAGTTGGAATTGAGATATAAAATGTCAGGAAGTTTTTGAAGAGTGGGAAAAAGCATTAGTGGAGAGTACGGTATTGGAACACTATGATCCAGCTAAAACAATGGTTTTGGTATGCGATGCAAGTGACAGTGGAATTACTGGGATTTTGTGTCACGTTATAGATAAAGTTGAAAAAATACTAAAAGATAACTTTTCCAGTTTAAATATGTTTGGAACTAATTTACCTTCTTAATAAAGTTAATGGTGTAAGAAAAAGCCGAAAAATTTTATTTTGACGGCATTTAGTTCAGGAATTTCGTGCAAAAGTAGTAAATAATTCCAATAGAAACGAAATTTTACAGAGCTATAGTACTACTTGAAGACTGTATTTCAGAAAAAATCCCCACCCCTTAAGGTCGAGCCAACCCTGCAATCAGGGTAAGAATAACCAATTTTAGGTGTTCTGAAAAATAAAAATAAAAATAACTTCTGAACGGTACACAAGGGCCTTATCATGATTTCCGTCGCGAAACAATTTGTAAACGATATCGTAAATTTTGGATCACCAATTACGATAGCTTTTCGCCATCTATTCGATATCGAAAAAAGTACCGCCGACAAAATAAAGGCGGACAATTTTTCGATCGACACTTTGTTTATTGTGTTGATCGACTGCAAAGGTTTTTTTATTTCATGGCAATTTATTTTAAATTAAATTTGCCAATGTAAGTAAATAATAAATTATTTCTATCGTGGTGGTGTAGTCCGGATAACCTGCCATAATGTTTTAAAACATAATCACCATACATTTTTAGAATCGAGCCATTTGTCACTGACTTTGGCCATATTACCGAATGAAGCAGATGGCCTCCAGCTACAGGATATTTGCAATATGTTGAAAAAAATTTCCTCCCAATGTCAGCTCTTTTAAACATGGTTTTGCTGCTCGATTTTGTTCCCTTTCGTAGGAGACCGTCGTTGAAAAGGGAAGCTGGAGCTGAAGCCATTCAATATTTAAAATAGGACTGCAACTCTTTCGAACTTTTGAGTCCTCAAAACTTTTACCCAATGTATTATGCAGCAGCATTTCAACTTCATCCAAAGCACTATCACAGGTACTGTTGGAATCAGCAACAACTCCAGTTGACATACTAACAAGATCACCACCTCGATTCCGAAGTGGGTTAGGTTATTAAAGCCATGAAATAAATTTGTTTTTGTCTAGATTGTCTCTTGCTTTCCTACTGCCTCGGAGTTCAACATGTTCGGAAGTAATTGATGACTGTCCTGTAAAAGTTTCCATCGCGGATATCACAAGCATACCGTTGTATCATAAATGTGGGACTGGATTTCTTCTTTGATAATTGCTGCTGCTGCTTTAACAGCATTTGTATGAGCTCCAATTCTGCACTAACAATTCTTCGGGTAACATGTCTTTTAAAGTTAAAATTATGGTTTTGCCACATAAGTTGGTTGCTACCAAATTTGGTTTAAAATAATTTATAAGCAGGTCACTCAAGTAGTAGTCACCTTACAAATCTACATCATTGTCAATGAATTCCCTTAGTTTTTCCTTCAGATCGCGTAATGCCAATAAACATTCATTAGTTTGTTTTATGAAGGCACACATAGCCGTATTTGTAGTTTATTGGTGAACGACCTACTTGTCGTAAAATTTTACGATACCAGTTCTGAAATCATTGGATGCCTTTTAATGACATTTTTCAATGAATTTGACCGTCTTAGTTCCTTTATTAATAACAATTGCACTTCCCCTTTGCTCGGTGTACGCTGGCACTCCTAGTTTCACAATTTCTTCAATTTTTATAATTGCTTCAAGAAGCTACTGTGAGCTGTAATACAGTTTGGCATGCATTTTTTTTGTACTTAAATTTGACATTTCAAAATACTATTTTGGGTTTTTTATCAAAATTCCCGAAAATTAGCCAAAAGCTTAATTGATCTAAATACAAATAAATAATACTACTAAAAGTTGTTAAAAATCCAGGTTAGAGGCATAAACCTGATATTGGGTTTATGCTAGGTTTTTCGATTTTTAGGTTTTTCTAAAATCTCTATAATAAACTCGATTAATTGCTGTCAAAGTAAACAATCTAATCCACATTATTGATAAAACCCAAAAAAGCGACGCGGCGTGACTGCCATAAATTCAGGATGCCCCGGGTTTTATTTTGATTTTAAAATTTGTGATGGGGATTTTCGTCTATATCAATGTTCAAATAAAATTTGAGTTTAGACGCCTATTTCAAAGTCAATTTGTTGGTACTCTCAATACTCTACCCCTAATATAGGACCCAACAATCGGAATTTAGTTAATGCTTCTTTTATTTCCTTTAGGTTATTTACATCATCCTGAGTATTGAGTGAATTTCTCTAGCTTATGACTTTAGTCGAGTGATCAATCGTTCTCAATCGTATTTTGCCGTATTATATTTTGATATCATCACCTATACTGTAGATGCCAAGAAGTTATCATTCGACCATCGTATATATGTTTTTCTTTGTTTTATAACCACATAAATACTATATTTACACACGTGACTCTTAAACATATAATCTTTACACAATATAATCTTTTAGACAGTTTAAATTTGCATAAACGTCGAAATTTTTGTTTTTGTATTCATTCAACAATTTCATAAAAATATTGATAGCAGATAGTAATTTTCATGAAACTTTGTTTAAAAAAAAAAAATAATCGCGGTTTGTATTTTATATATACGTGCAATGTAGTAGTATATGGAATAAAATTGAGTAAGTTCATATGTGTAAGAGCTCCCATGTGTTATTTTCGATCGTAAAGTAAAATTTTAATTTTAATTTGGTTTTAAACAATGAATGATCGACAAAGTATGATATAGATAAGTTGTTTATTTTAAATTCGGCCTATGGTGACTCAAACTTAAACGATTTTGTAACTAAATAATCGTTGTAGTGTATGTTGCCCCCGTCAAAATATTATAGCAGCTATAGTACTTTTACCAAAAATTTTAAGTTCTTTTCCAATATTTATTAACAACCTTTTTTCCCTGATATATCCTGATGTGAAAGAGTATCAAAACTTTGGTAAACTGTAAATGTTGGTGATATCTAAAAAGAAGTTGTATAACTAAGCAGTTTTCGTTTTTCTAGCAGTTTTTTGGTATCCGAATCCGATCCGCATCCGCAAAAAAAACATAAAAACTATCCGCATCCGCACTCATTTAAAATGCTTATATCCGCATCCGCAGTCATCCGCATCCGCAAAAACAATAAGAGGTGACTTATTGCAACCAACATATTTAACTAAGTCTGCTAAGTAAATAAGTAGGTGATTGGGATATGACATTACAATGCACTATCAAAACTAACACGAACGTATATACTGTAGGAGATTTTGATAATATCAAAACCTCCTATATTAATATAGGAGTTTTTGAGAGATTTTGATAATATACAACCAAACCCGTTTATATCTTCTCTTTGCTAAAAATTTAAATTCTTTGATTGTTTGCAAATGTCGGTATCTAACTGCGAATAAGGTGTAAAAAACGATCAAGCGGTAAATTGCAAGAATTAAAATATACACGTACGTATAATACAAATACATTGATCGGTTTTAACATGTTTAAATTGTCACTATTAGGCTCAATGTTCCTTTTTTCATAAGCACCCTGCCATTTTGGTTCGTATGCCTATTAATTACATCAAACCCTTCAACGGTAACACCACAAATAGTTTGCAATTTGTAAAGATCTAGATGCCTAAATAACTCAACGGAGAGTACTAAGTAGTGATACTATTGCCTACAATTAATTTATGACACGTGATGAGATAGATTGTGTCATAAATTGTAGATTTTGACTATTTAAAAATAGTCTTGGAATTGATTAATTTGAGTGAACTACTTTCTGTTTTGAATAAGCATTTTTGACAGAGAAGCCTTAACAAAAAGTTAACAAAACAACCACCCGGTGACGGAGAAACCTATTGGTAAACAACCACCCGATGACGGAGAAACCATTTGTTTAGCTTCAGCAAATGGTTGTCCAACAGAAACGTTGGATAACCTACAAGGTTGATTTCAAAAATCAAGTAAAAATAAATTAGAAAAAGAAGAGGCCCTAAAACCGATCCTGGAAGGACCCCCAGACCAGAAACCAGAAGAACTAAATATTTTATCCACCTTGACATATTGCTGACGATTTTAATTTCTGGGTAAAAAATCAAATTTATTATTGGGCAAAAATTGTATGCTGTCAAGGTAACTGAGCAATCTACGTGTCCTAAGCTTTTCAAAAAAATTCAATAGAAATTGATTGAGGAGTAGTGAGCAAAATATCTGATTGGAACTTCCATGGTTTATTTTGTAAAGATCTAACGTTTTGTATTAAATTTAGAAGACTAAATGCAGTTCACCCACGGCAATGTTACAATTTATTTCAGTTCTTGTTCAAGTTCTCGATGTGATAACATTCTTATAATTAAAGATTGGATGTTGTAGATTCGATGATAATAAAAGTCGTTGTCGCTTCCTATCTGATTATCCCACCACTTTTTAAAGATATATGATCTAATCCATTATTTAATACAACCCTTTATCCCTACTCCGTTTTGGCCAACCAATAATTCAATTTAAAATTAATGTAAACTTAGGTTGAATCACAAGGTTCAGATCTTTAAAAAAAATATAGTTTAAAAAATCAACACGAGAAAAAATGAATACCGCCTAGATTGAAACGAATCTCGCTCATGTTATTAGCCATCAGTTAGAACTCATTGCTCTCGAAAAAACATGATGGCCAAAAAGTATAGAGACCATGTGTCCCAAAAAGTCTATATACGTTACCTTACAGTGAAGATTATCTAGGCAAATTTGATGCAAATAAATTCTGGCAAAACTCAAACTGACTAATGTGGAAACATAGTTCCGCTATCCCGACATGAACGAGTGTCAGATAATGGGAAAAGAATGATGCACTTAGTGATTGGACACGATCTCATTGTGAGTAGCACATTCTGTCCTCAAATTGACAATGTGTTTATTTCTAAAGGGAATGTCTTGAGTTGTTCAAGAAGTGAGAATATATCGCTTGGCTGAGAAATTCGTAGGCAATGAACCTCAATTGGCCACTGCAATGCTTAGATGACAGTTTTTCTACAAGTCAGTAATTACAGGAAAACGAATCTTACGTTTCAACTGAAGAAAAATTAAACCCAAAAATAATTGGATTGATTGGTTCCGTTTGGTGGAAAGCTTATAGAAAAGCACATATACGTTTCCCAACCACACGAAACAATAAACTGGTTCTCTTCTGGTTCTCAGGCGGACCCGAGAATCGACTACCATGAAGATGGTTTAGATTTTCGGTATAAATTAAAAAGACAAATTAAAAATTAAAATTAAAATTAATTGTCTTACCGAGTCTCCAAACCACACTTGATCGAATGATTCGAATTACTTAAATATGATGGCACTGCTGGTGGTTAGTGAACGACAATATACCATTGACAATCGTTTATCGTTCAGATTGATTACCGATTGTTTATCATGTGCACACATCTTTTGATTGAATTGCATTACGATGTATAGCGCGGTAAGCAATTGTGACGGTTATCTGATACAACAATTTAGAGTGGGGATTGAACTTTCTATTTGAAATATTGTAATCAGTCGCTGCAGTTTTTTTATAGCCAGTTATAGCATTCATTTTCGCATTTCAAAACGAAAATTTAACCTCGTTTTAATAAATTGGCGCATCTTTAGGATTAGCATACATGTTTTTATGTGCATTATCATAATCTTTGAAATTTGTCCTTCCATTTCACTTTACAAAACATTTGTTTTCCATAAATTCCAAATGATCATAATAATGCATATTTCATATTTTGCCAATTTAACAATGTATCATCGTCTGTTTATAATAAAAAATGTAACGATTCATAACGTGAACTATAAAATTTGATATCGACTTCTTTATTTTTCGTTTCGTTTCTCGGCTTTCATATGTCGATTTTTTTTTACAGAAGTCATGTTTTCCTTTTTCCACTTTAAGAATTATATAATATTGCATCTCAAGTTTTTTTGTTTGAAGTTTCGAACGTCAATTTCATTGAATGAAATCGGGCAGTACGTAAATAAATAATGAGTGTATTTTCAAGATTAATTGGATTAATTGGAATAAATTGGACTAGTTTTTGCCTGAATCTGCTTCATTTTTTATATACACTCTATTCGACACAAAACTTTAAAAATTAATACAAATTAGATTTAAAAAAAATTTATTAAACATTACAAATCAATTGAATTAACCGTTTTATAATAAATGCGTCATGTAATCGCCGAAAATCTAATTTATATACACTTTATTTGACACAAAACTTTAAAATTAATACAAATTAGATTTTAAAAAATTGATTAAACATTGCAAATCAATTAAATTAACCGTTTAGGTCCTCCAAGATTTTTTCAAGATGGAAAAAAACTTTGGCTTTTCGGAGGATGAAAAAACTTTGATTATTCTGATTGTCTGGATCCATCGAAGACCAATGACATTTAGAAATCTGTTTCTTTATTATTTTAAAACTAAAAACCACGCATATTGAGCATCACCTGTATAAATTTAAACGAATGTGTAAAAAATGTTCGCTAAACTAAATTTAAATTTTACATAATTTATAATTAGTAAATAAAATTTAAAAAAAAAAAAACGTTTACCAAGGAAAGTTTAATTTTTTTGCGAACTACTTTTTGCTAATTATTAATTTTATTATTTATAAGATAATTAGTCGATATAGTAACGTATAAGTTTATCATTTTTTTTTTTAGAAAGTGTATCTCGTAAAAATGGAAATTCGAATAAATAAAATAGGAAAAAGCGATATTAAAATAAAATAAAAAACGAAATTAGTTATTTAATCGACCTTGTAATAGAAACTTAAAGTAAAGTAAAAAATATAAGTAGGTTTGCGCCTTTATTTAGTTTATATATGAATAGTTTACAGCGTTGTATTTTCATTGATCTATGTTATGGGTAAAATATCGATAAATTTCTATGTATATATATATATATATATATATATATATATATATATATATATATATATATATATATATAAATGTTTTTGACACAGTTTTGTTTTAATAAATCTATGCTTGTATTGTAAAATACGTCATATGATTTAATTTTCATAAGCTTTTATGATTACTGAAGATTATAGAAAGTTTCTTTTTTGTCGGTTTTTATTTTATCGCAACGTTATACGTCGATGACCTTATTATATTCGTATTCTTATTTTGAAACTTATGGATATTACGTCAAATTGATAAACTATATTTTATTTTGAATATTGATTAGTTTGAGGTGAACATAAAAGGTCATATAGAATTTTCATTTGTATACAGTATACAGTATATAAAAACGTTTATAACCCGGATATGAAGGGTTAATATCCGGGACTTAGTTGTATAATAAATAAAAATGATATCGTCGTTAAATAGGACCGTATAGTTTTACTGTAAATTTCTCATCGGAAGTGAAAGTGTTATATTCGTTTTATGTTGGTTAAGTTCAAATTATGTTAATATGTTGTGACGATTTCACATGTCTAAATTAATTGACATTTTGTTTTGTTTTACTTAACTTAAGTTGCAAAGGCAACATATATTATGAATGCACTTTGATTTAACGAAACACAATTTATATATTTACTGTATATGTTAAGTTGGTTACATTGGTTTGTAATGTAAATCGTTATTGCACGCCTTGATTTGTTTTTTACGTTCGCGATGTATTATTCATTTAACTCGATTTGGTTAATTAGATTGATTGAATGTCATTAAAATATAATTTGACAAAGAATGTTTACAATTGTATGACAATCGGCCGCAATTCTCGATAAGTAAACGATATAAGATAATATAGTTTAATGGTTTTACGATAACGTTTTTTTTTTTTTTTTTTTTTTTTTTTTTTTTTTTTTTAATTTAAATTAAAAAACTTATACTATTTCTTTGCGTAGTGATCAACAAGTCCGTAGGTCATTGCGCATTTACCAAACGAAGTGGATATCGAATTTTTTTGTAAGTGATTTAGCATAAAATAATATTTTTTATAATGTTTAGTCTAATAAATGTTTTTTGATTTTTTTTTTTTTTTTTAAATAGAAATTATATGTGATTTGCAATATCGCGAAACATGTTTCTATGAATTTTTTTTATCATAATGCGTGTGTATATAAAATGTCTTATCACATGTGAATTTGATTTGAAAATACAAATGTATATAACATTTTGTTTTATAATTATTTTTGGCGTAATTTTGTTTCGCGTGCAATGACATGAGCTAATTAAATTTTAGTAAACTAATATCTATATATATATATATATATATATATATATATATATATATATATATATATATATATATATATAATTTATTTTGAATATAAACACTATATGCATATAACTGTTATATACTATACAATATGCAAAAAATGCATAAATTTTTAATAACACGAGTGTGGCATTCTTGGCATATTAACTTGATCAAACGTTACTAAGTGTGCCACAAATAAATATGCTAATGCATCATGACATACAATGTCGCCAATATAGGTTATATATATATATATATATATATATATATATATATATATATATATATACTCACAAGTCATAATATCTTAAATCGACTTAAGGCTAAATCGAACAAAAAACAGTTTGGAATTCAAAATACAAATATCTTATGTTGCCTCCGGCTCTCATATTTGTATTAATGTTAATTTTAAATTTATTGAGTAAATCAAACCATCTTAAGTCCAATAGTGCTAAAAATTGCATTTTTATAACATCTTAGCCACTTATTCATGACAGTAATTTTTTTCCAATTCCCTATGTTTGGTTAAGATAATTTGATGTAATATTAAAAATTATTTATATTTTCCTTATGTTCAAATAATATGTTATTTTAAATGTAAACTAATTTAATTGACATCCTTAAATTGAGATAAGGTAATTTGTCTACTTTAATTTGGTCATTTTCATAGTAAAACTATTGAATAACTACAAGTATAGTTCAATGGTAAAACATACTATTTCTACTATAACAAAATTTTTACTAACAAAATACCAGATGAAAGTAGAAATAATTTCTTGTGGAACAAAGTGAAGTGCCGGTTCGATACGCGGCATTGCTTTGTTAAATTTAAACATTTTAAAGCCATGTTACACTCGCCGTGTAAATATTAACAGTGCTAAAAAAAGATCTACTATGGAGATATTTAATTTGGTTGAATGAGGTCATGAATTTTACAAAAATTAGGCTGCTGAAAATCAACCGGATTATCATTCAGACTTGACTGTAAATTCTGAGATCGAAAATTTATGGTTCATCCATATCTTTAATATTTTGTTATTTTATTTTTAAAATTTGACAGCTTCAATAACATCTTAAATTACAAAAGCGCGGTTTAATTAAAAATGGTTGAAGATAGATAAACTTTAACCTGACTAAAAATATTGCAATTAAAATTTATTAAAATAATTAAACGTTTAAATTCGATCAAATCCACCGTTTTATAGCCATTACAAAAAGAACTCGCATGAAAATGCTGTTTATATTCACTTTAACACCGAAAATGTTCCAATTAGAACTTTATTTAAATAATTAAACGTTTAAATTCGATCGAATTCACCGTTTTATAGCAGTTGGACTCGCATGAAAATCCTGTTTATATTCACTTTAACACCGAAAATATTACAAATAGAATTTTATTAAAATAATTAAACGTTTAAGTTCGATCGAATCCATCGTTTTATAGCAATTACACAAAAAACTCGCATTAAAACCCTATTTATATTCACTTTAACACTGAAAATATTACAAATGGAATTTTATAAAAATAATTAAAAGTCATAATTCGATCGAATCCACCGTTTTATAGCAATTACAAAAAATACTCGCATGAAAATACCATTTATATTCTTTTTAACACCAAAAATATTACAAATGGAAATTTATTAAAATAATTAAACGTTTAAATTCGATCGAATTCACCGTTTTATAGCAATTGGACTCGCATGAAAATCATATTTATATTCACTTTAACACCGAAAATATTGCAATTAGAATTTTATTAAAATAATTAACCGTTTAAGTTCGATCGAATCTTCCGTTTTATAGCAATTAGACAAAAAACTCGCATTAAAACCCTATTTATATTCACTTTAACACCGAAAATATTACAATTAGAATTTCATTAAAATAATTAAACGTTTAAATTCGATCGAATCCACCGTTTTATAGCAATTACACAAAATACTCGCATGAAAATACCATTTATATTCTTTTTTAACACCAAAAATATTACAAATGGAATTTTATTAAAATAATTAAACGTTTTAATTCGATCGAATCCACCGTTTTATAGCAATTACACAAAATACTCGCATGAAAATACCATTTATATTCTTTTTAACACTAAAAATATTACAAATAGAATTTTATTAAAATAATTAAACGTTTAAATTCGATCGAATCCACCGTTTTATAGCCATTACACAAATAACTCGCATTAAAATCATATTTATATTCACTTTAACACCGAAAATATTGCAATTAGAATTTTATTAAAATAATTAACCGTTTAAGTTCGATCGAATCTACCGTTTTATAGCAATTACACAAAAAACTCGCATTAAAACCCTATTTATATTCTTTTTAACACCGAAAATATTACAAATAGAATTTTATTAAAATAATTAAACGTTTAAATTCGATCGAATCCACCGTTTTATAGCCATTACACAAATAACTCGCATTAAAATCATATTTATATTCACTTTAACACCGAAAATATTGCAATTAGAATTTTATTAAAATAATTAACCGTTTAAGTTCGATCGAATCAAAAAACAATTACACAAAAAACTCGCATTAAAACCCTATTTATATCCACTTTAACACCGAAAATATTACAATTAGAATTTCATTAAAATAATTAAACGTTTAAATTCGATCGAATCCACCGTTTCATATCAATTACACGAAATACTCGCATGAAAATACCATTTATATTCTTTTTAACACCAAAAATATTACAAATGGGATTTTATTAAAATAATTAAACGTTTAAATTCGAACGAATCCACCGTTTTATAGCAATTACACGAAATACTCGCATGAAAATACCATTTATATTCTTTTTAACACCAAAAATATTACAAATGGAATTTTATTAAAATAATTAAATGTTTAAATTCGATCGAATCCACCGTTTTATTGCAATTACACAAAATACTCGCATGAAAATACCATTTATATTCTTTTTAACACCAAAAATATTACAAATGGAATTTTATTAAAATAATTAAATGTTTAAATTCGATCGAACCCACCGTTTTATAGCAATTACACAAAATACTCGCATGAAAATACCATTTATATTCTTTTTAACACCAAAAATATTACAAATGGAATTTTATTAAAATAATTAAACGTTTCAATTCGATCGAATTCACCGTTTTATAGCAATTGGACTCGCATGAAAATCCTGTTTATATTCACTTTAACACCGAAAATATTACAATTAGAATTTTATTAAAATAATTAAACGTTTAAGTTCGATCGAATTCACCGTTTTATAGCAATTACACAAAAAACTCGCATTAAAACCCTATTTATATTCACTTTAACACCGAAAATATTACAATTAGAATTTCATTAAAATAATTAAACGTTTAAATTCGATCGAATCCACCGTTTTATAGCAATTACAAAAAGAAGTCGCATTTAAACCCTATTTATACTCACTTTAACAACGAAAATATTACAATTAGAACTTTATTAAAATAATTAAACTTTCAAATTCGATCGAATCCACCGTTTTAAAGCATTTACAAAAAAGACTCGCATGGAAATCCAGTTTATATTTCTTTTTAACACCGAAAATATTACAATTAGAATTTCATTAAAATAATTAAACGTTTAAATTCGTACGAATCCACCGTTTTATAGCAATTACACAAAATACTCGCATGAAAATACCATTTATATTCTTTTTAACACCAAAAATATTTCAAATGGGATTTTTATTAAAATAATTAAACGTTTAAATTCGATCGAATCCACCGTTTTATAGCAATTACACAAAATACTCGCATGAAAATACCATTTATATTCTTTTTAACACCAAAAATATTACAAATGAAATTTTATTAAAATAATTAAATGTTTTAATTCGATCGAATCCACCGTTTTAAAGCATTTACAAAAAGGACTCGCATGAAAATCCAGTTTATATTTCTTTTTAACACCGAAAATATTGCAATTAGAATTTTATTAAAATAATTAACCGTTTAAGTTCGATCGAATCTTCCGTTTTATAGCAATTAGACAAAAAACTCGCATTAAAACCCTATTTATATTCACTTTAACACCGAAAATATTACAATTAGAATTTCATTAAAATAATTAAACGTTTAAATTCGATCGAATCCACCGTTTTATAGCAATCACACAAAATACTCGCATGAAAATACCATTTATATTCTTTTTAACACCAAAAATATTTCAAATGGGATTTTTATTAAAATAATTAAACGTTTAAATTCGATCGAATCCACCGTTTTATAGCAATTACACGAAATACTCGCATGAAAATACCATTTATATTCTTTTTAACACCAAAAATATTACAAATGGGATTTTTATTAAAATAATTAAACGTTTAAATTCGATCGAATCCACCGTTTTATAGCAATTACAAAAAGAAGTCGAATTTAAACCCTATTTATACTCACTTTAACAACGAAAATATTACAATTAGAACTTTATTAAAATAATTAAACATTCAAATTCGATCGAATCCACCGTTTTAAAGCATTTACAAAAAGGACTCGCATGGAAATCCAGTTTATATTTCTTTTTAACACCGAAAATATTACAATTAGAATTTCATTAAAATAATTAAACGTTTAAATTCGTACGAATCCACCGTTTTATAGCAATTACACAAAATACTCGCATGAAAATACCATTTATATTCTTTTTAACACCAAAAATATTTCAAATGGGATTTTATTAAAATAATTAAACGTTTAAATCCGATCGAATCCACCGTTTTATAGCAATTACACAAAATACTCGCATGAAAATACCATTTATATTCTTTTTAACACCAAAAATATTTCAAATGGGATTTTTATTAAAATAATTAAACGTTTAAATTCGATCGAATCCACCGTTTTATAGCAATTACACAAAATACTCGCATGAAAATACCATTTATATTCTTTTTAACACCAAAAATATTACAAATGGAATTTTATTAAAATAATTAAAC